>OY735214.1:26670313-26750313 GCA_963457665.1 Thysanoteuthis rhombus | reverse complement strand
CGAATCATAAATCCATTTCTTAATAATACATATATATATATAGTTTATCTTTTCATGAGTTATATATTATATGTATAAAGTTTGTACGGAGGGAAATAATTATATTCATATATATATATATATATATATATATATATATAGAGAGAGAGAGAGAGAGAGAGAGAGAGAGAGAGAGATATTGAGAGATAGAGAGACAGATATAAATATAAAAAAAGTTTACAAGTATGTATTATGGATGAAAAGTGATCAGATAGCATGTTGATGAAAATTACAATTGGAGGGTGAAGGGAAAAACTTGAGAGATAGGTTTTACATCTTAATTTTAAAAAATATTCCGTGGATATATTTGAATGTATTTCGGCGAGGGCCAGCCGTCGCTATCAGAGGAAAATATTGGCAACGGTTCATTTGTCGTATATCATCTCGCTTTCATCAATTTGTTTTTTTTTTTATGTTTTTATTTTCCTTAAAATTATTTAATAAATGATCCTTACACCCGTGGTAGAAACGAAACCAATCCACTTTCTAGCCGGTTGTTATACCTCAATGGATTATTCCATTAATATACTTAGACTAGTTACTTGGCATTCCATGTTCGATTTCCTGACTCATCCAACTCCGTATCAGTCAGACAAATGGACTAAAGCTTAATGATTTCCTCTCTCTCCCTGGTTTTAGCCATTGCAATATTTCCCTCTAACAAAGACTAGATCGATATATTTATGTTACCTCATTCCCCTAACGTTAAGATTTATATCATTTAATAAACATTGTTCATTTATTCTATTATTATACTCACATAAATCTATTCTTTAATTTTCCTTTACAGTTCATTATAGTCAAGCTGATAAGTTTTGAAGGAATCAGGATGTCTACCAATAGCTTTATTAAATTGTCTAAAAATCTTACTAATTTTGCCGGCTTGATCGACCACTCTTACAACTGAAGAAATCAATTCCGGTACAAATTCAATAAATCTATATGTAGTTTATGCCATTCTTAAATATTCTGATAACGTAGTTCTGTAAAATATATAAAATGGAATACTTTTTGTTCTAAGTGGTATACGTACGATATGGAACGGAAGTCTCGTTTATCAAACAATTTATAGATAAACATTCCATCCTCGATTTTAATATCCGAATCTAGGAAAGTTGCACGCATTCTGTCATGTTCACACTTTAGTTCAAGGTCTTTCGAGTATATTGTACAATACAATTTGCCGAATTCTCCCCCATCATTAAAAGAACATAGTCGTCAATAAAATGGGTACTGCCTAAAAATGAACAAGCTCGATTTAGATAAGTTCAAATTAAAGACATGAATGTATATTCATGTTTATAAAAATACAAATTTGCCCAGTAGGGCACAGGATCAATTCCTATAGGGACACTTATGATCTAATGAAATAATTTATTACCTATTTTAAAGCAAGGTTCCCCAATAACACGGATAACAATTGTCTTGTGTAGAACACGTTAAGAGAGTCATACCTTTTTTTTTTACACCAATAAGCTTGAAAATTTGTAAATCTGATATATTTACTATTGCCACCAGCAAACGCTAAGTCTCTTGTTCTTTTCAGTTCTTTGATAAGATATTCACGAATAATTTTTGTGTAAAGAGTACTAAAGTCGTAGGGTGAGATCAATTTAGCCTCTTTACGGATATCTATGATATTCAATCTTCCATTAACGAGCATAAAATCATTTACAACTCCAAAAGAGACTTAATTTACTGTAGAATTTACTTTTGATGAGGAATTTCTGTATTTGATTGTATACTTAATTAAAAACTTTAGAAACGGTTTTGTTCAGTACTACAAACTCCAGATGTTATTATAAAGCGAGTACCTGTTGGATTTTTATGCATTCAAGGTAACCATTACATAATTGGTAACTTTTGTATTTTTTCATTTATCTCAAGTCCTAACCTTTCACATAATACGATGCTATCAAATATAATATTATCAGATTCCTAAGTAGATAATTTATACGTGGATGACAGTGTTCCTATTTTTTAATGTGATATTCTTTTTACATATAAATGCTTTATTATTTACTGCTTGATCAACTGGAACTACACAAATTTATTTTGGTGCTCTACAAATACTTGAGACTTCTTTAGCATGTGACTTGTTTTTTGAGGGTATTTAAAGCTTTTCATCCATTAGATTTTTTCATTTGTAAATCCGAGTATTTTTTCTCTCCATCCGTCGAACGCTGATTCCATTATTCGATATTTATTTGACATGGATGAAATAAAAAGTTCTTTAAATCTTATTCAAACATTTGCTACAATTTAAACACTTTGGTTCTTCATAAGTTGGACCTTTTACGAGGACTTTTCTTTGATTGGATATTTTCACTATTTCTTGTTTACCAGACAATATGCAGCCAATATCTTTATCTTATATTTGCAAG
Source organism: Thysanoteuthis rhombus (assembly GCA_963457665.1). Classification (NCBI taxonomy): domain Eukaryota; kingdom Metazoa; phylum Mollusca; class Cephalopoda; order Oegopsida; family Thysanoteuthidae; genus Thysanoteuthis; species Thysanoteuthis major. The sequence goes on along the minus strand of OY735214.1, from coordinate 26,747,890 downwards.
GCCTGGCACACTTTTACACAGTCAAAAAAAAGTATAATGTTAAAAATAGGGGCATATGTTGAGGAAAAAGGGATAATGTTGAGAAAAAAGGCATTATTGTTAAAAGACGGGGGTAATGTTTAAGAATAGGGCAAATAGTAAAAAGAGGTTGGGAAAAGATATTAGGAACGGGGGGGGGGTGTTATGTTATAAAGGGGGGAGAGTTCCCACATCATTTTAAGCTCATAAGATGAAAGTTAGTGTTCCCTCTCGATTTTGACACCTAAAAAAAAATTTTTTAATTCACCTTGCAGTTCCACTTTTTTTTTAGTTTCAGAAATTGAAATAAATACTCCCTTTCGTTTGTAATAATCGGGAGGGAACATTTATTCTCTCCAAAGGAGAAAAAAAATCTCCATTCTGAATTTTGAAGCCAAAAAAAAAAGAAGTAAATATCCTCCTCGATTTTAAATTTTTCAGTGGGATCCTGTCCCCCCAAAATGAAAACAATATCCAACTATATCCCACCCTAATTCTGGCACCTAAATGTGAAAAAATAAAATTCTTTTGATCTTGATGCCTAAAGTTTGAGAAAAAAATCTTCCTCTATATATTCAACCGTGAAAGTGAAAAAAAATCCCCATGATTTTATCCCTTGAAATAAAAAAGGAATTCCCTCTCAATTTGATCCCTAAACATGGAAAAAAAATCCCCCCTCAATTATGACAAATAAAAGTGAGGGAAGAAATACCCCCCTGCACAATTTTGACCCCTATCTTTTTTTAAATCCCTTTGATTCCCATCCATATAAAAATTTCCTTCTGCATCTTGACCCCTAAAAGTGGAAAAAGAATCATCTCTTAGTTTAAACCACTAAAAAGGTGTGTGAGGGAGAATAATTCCCCCCTTATTTTCACTCCTAATTTTGAAAAAAAAAGGGTTGTCTTTTAAATATCCAGAATCAAAAGACAAAAAAATCATGAATGAAATAATTCACTATAGTCATTGGTCAACTGATCTCTCTCTATACTACATCAAAACATTATATATATATATATATATATATATATATATATATATATATATATATATATATATATATATATATATATATATATATATATATATATATATATATATATATACACACACACACATAACTATATACATATATGACTACATAGTTATCAATCTATATATTGTTATATATATAATATTTCATATACGTATATATATATATATATATATATATATATATATATATATATATATATATGGTTATACAAAACTAATCTGGAATCTAATATAATACAATATCCGATGTGTGATCGGTTTATTTCATAAAATGCTCGATACTTTCAACATTAAACATCAGGTTGATTTAGAGTAGAGCATATTGGGGGTCAATTGTTCTGGGTTGCAGGATTGTCCTTTTATTTCATTTATACACCTTTTCTTTTTTTTTTTTCTTTTTTTAGTTGGGATGCTTTGTTTGTTGGTAGTTATGAATTACGAATTAGGAGGACATGATGTAGTGATTTTTGTTATCGGTATGTTGTTAGACCATCAGCTCTTTATGCTATGTTCCGTCTCTGAGACTATTTTATTCTCATTCAAATCTGTTTCTCAGTTCTGCAGTTCCCTTTTACACGACTTTAATTGTTAGTTTCTGGGTCCGGTTTGTGTCCACATGAGTAAGATATTTATGGTCATTGGGTTGTTCTTTCAAGTGGCTGGATGTGTAAGATAATAATGAAGTTCATAGTAATAATGAAAGAAATACGCTATGGTTCGTATAATTTTTAGTATACCTATATGTGGGAGTATTGAATCATGTTCGTTATCAGAAATTTAGAGCATTACCGGCATTTTCACATTATTTTTTATGTTTGATAAATCTGTTTTTTTTTTGTTTTGTTTTGTTTTTGTTTTTTCTATTGGCAAAAGTGAGAATTTCAAATTTCTCATCTAGGCATAGGTAACAAGGAGTTCCAATATTCTGGCATATGTAGGTTTGTTTAAATATTTTTCATTCTAATGTTGGTTTGAATTTGTTATCAGTATATCAATAATATGTTGACAGTGATGTACTGTTTTTAAACGTTTTGTTTGTAAATGATAATATCTGATTGGTTGAGCTTACTTTAAATGGGGTTTCCAATCCTATACTCCACTTGTAAGGGTTTCGTTGATATTTCAGCTTGGTTTGCAATATCCATTTGAAACATTTGTTTCGCAAAGGGCATCGTTTGTGTTTTTTTACAATTGAGATCTCGTTTTTTTTATGCTTTTTCCGTTAGTATCATTTCTATTTTTTTATTATGTTTTGTCATAAATCTCTTAAAATTATCCCTACAACTATAGGTAATTTTCAGTTCGTTCTTGTTAAACATTTTATGCAGTAGGTTGCTCGGGTAAGAGTTTTCCAATTAATTGGATGAATATTTTTCCCGAGTTGATTTTTACTTGTACGTTGAATGGCAGTGTTTACCAGATGATTTTCCTATTTCTATTTTTGTTGTTGTTATTCTTGCTATCTTTTCCTCTTTTGGATTTTACTTTTTCATCATATTTAAAACTAGTTTTAGAAAAACAGCTGTTCTTGAGAGCTTTAGTACAATTATTTCTAACATCGTTGAATTTTGTTTCATCTGAGGAATAATATATTAGCCTAGTTTCTATTGATCTGGGGATCTTTTTTATGATTTTGTTTGGATGGTTAGAATTTGTGTCAATATATGTGATTACCAATTCATTTTCTGTGTGGTTTATGGGTGTTATTATTTAAATTAAAGGTAATATCTGAAAAAAAAAAATGAAAAATATAAAATTTCACATAGTGCAATGACGGGAGATCATTTCAGTTAAGACTTTCGATATAATATACCACAAATATATTCGTATCAATGTACATATATATATATATATATATATATATATATATATATATGTGTGTGTGTGTGTGTGTGTGTGTGTGTGTGTAAATTATGTATCAATTTCTTAATGCAAATATATATGGTCATATAGCATTCACAATGACACAGAAAAAAATATTTGATCACACATAATAAGGAGCCCTATACCCCACTATTTGGATTGACACTAAAGATATCCTTATCCCAAACTCACCAAGTACCCAAACAGTCTAACAATTCAGTATTAATCAGCACCCCAGTATCCATGACAATTAAGGTTAAAGAATACCCACTCTGACCAGCACAACCAATAAAATACTCATGACCTTTGCTATTACTTCCAACAGAATATCCAACAACATCACAACAGAATTCTCTACAGACTCTATAGATTTCTATGATAAGAACTCACAATTTTGACACACAAGGAGTCCTCATTTTTTATTTCAATTTTCGCATTCAAAGCGAAATATCTTATGGTATAGGAACCTTTTAACCACTTAAAAGTATACACATGCTAATGAAAGTGGAAACTCCTCCCAAACATGTATGTCATTCTAATTATATCATTTATGAATGAAGACTCCATAAACTTTCACTCTTGAATTTGTGTCATTTCATATTGTTCATATGTATATGATTATTTATACATATGCTTATGTGTATATATATGTGTGTGTGTGTGTCTTTGTTGTCAAAAAAGCTTAACAGCTTTAAACTATAAACATTAAAAAAAAAAATTTTCAATAGATATTTTGAGTCACTTTAGTCACCCATATCCGAATATCTGTCAATGCAATTTATGTGATCTCCAAAGGTGTTTGTTTACCATGTAATCGTTTCGGGGATTTTAAAAACAAAACAGTTTTATTAACGATGAGGATCAGTAAGTATAACAACAGACATGACTCGCTCATCGTGTCATTTCTATTCATGTTCACCCATGTGAATATTAGATCCGTTGAATATATATATGCTTATGTATATATATAAAGATATGTACAAAGAAATTATAGATTCGCTACACAAACAGGTTATAGTTTCGGTCCTGTTTTGGCTCCTCCTGGCCTATGATTCCATCTTTATGATGTTATGGGGGTAGGGGTCTTTTTTCCTGGGTAGGGAACCTTTCTTTTGTTCTGTCTATTTCTTTGTTTTTCTTTTAATCTGTATTGTTGATCTTTGTACGCATTTTATCCTCCATCAAGGAAGTTCTTCGCAGCTGGTTGTTAAAAATTACTTTTAATGTTTTTTGACTCATTCTTTTTCAGTGACCAATTAGCTAGGTTATACTCGGGCAGCGCACTGCTACGCACATTGGGAACCTTCTGGTCCCAGCTGCAGGGGATCCGTTGCCCCGGGGCAGCGCTGCTCCATAGCACTTGATGGAGCAGATTGGGACTTGTCTTGATGTTTTCGTGGTAGAGCTTATTTTGCTTGTTTAGCAAACCGAAGCCGTGTCGGCTGGAGCCATTTTTCGATGGATGGTTCCTATTTTCCCCACGTAAAGCCTCGACCTTGTGTCACATTTTGCCGTAGTGGGACAGCGAATAAATAGCCCCCAATTTTTCTGGCCTTTTCTGCAAGAATCAATGTGTAATATCTGTTCCCCGGCAAAGACTGAGGCACTGGTACTGACACTTGCCTGTAGAATGGGCCAGAGATTGTGTTGTGGTTGGCATCAGAGACCGGGTGCACCGGTGCAATGTGTCAGCCAATGAGGTTATACTGTGGCTGCGCAATGCTACGCGTATTTGGAGTTTTTGGACTCATCCTTAGGCTCTCCTATTATTACTCTGCCCAGCTGCAGGGGGATCCATTGCCCTGGGGCAGCACTGTTCCATTGCACTTAACGGAACAGGTGGGGATTATCCTGACGCTTTCGTGGCGGAGGTTGTTTTAGCTTCTACGGTCGCTTGGCAATCAAAGTTGCGTCGGCTGGAGCTATTTTTGATGAGTTGCTCCTTTTTCCATACGTAAAACCCAAACATTGTGTTGCATTTTGCTCTTGCAGGAAAGTTAGTAATAAGATGCTGAACCTCACTTTGAGAGATCTCGAGATAGTATAGAATAGTATATAAGAGAGAAAGCAGGAGTCTGGGACACCATTAAATCTTCGAGAAAACTTGAATGGCGATGAGCCGGTCACATCGCAAGAATGGCAGACCACCAATTGATATCATGACTCACAACATGGATCCCCAGAGATCACATTCGAAACTGAGGCCGGCAGAATACAAGATGGAGAAACGAAGTAGAAAAATTCAGAAATTACTGGGTCCTCGACGCTCATGTGATGGAAATATTGCAAATCATGGTGATGGACGTTAAGAGACAGATGATAATTCCTGTGGCTTTAGAACTCTACAAAAAAAGAAAAGAAAAAAGCAAAATAAATTCCGTTTACTTTTCACCCCGAAAAGTTTCCCCTTTTCTTTAGAAAAAAGCCTCCCCCGTCGGTCTTGTTACCAATAAACACATCTTCCCCACGGAATGAAACAGAAAACATAATGAGCAAATACCAACCATAATTTTCTTTGAATAAATAAATATATATATGAAAACAATTAAAATAAGATCCTACAACCTAGGAGAACAGACATCCACCCACCCCGAAAAATGTCCTAAATAAAAATCTAAAATAAACTGAATCATTTGCCTGAAGAAGCCCAAACAAGACAAATACGTGTAGCAAATCCATAATTTGTCATACATATGTATTAATATATGGGTATATAGATTTAAATAAGATTATATGCATTTATATATGTATATATATATATATATATATATATATTGATAGATAGACAGAGAGAGAGAGAAAAGGAGAGAGAGAGAGAATAATTATATCATATGTATATAGTGATACATATATATGATATATATATACATTTCTTAGACGTGTATATGATACATGTGATATATATATGCTTATATGGTAGATGTCATATGGATACATAATCATTTATATACATGATCATGTATATGTATGGTTATCTTTATACATATATGTATATGGTTATATATATGTGATGACATATACATATGTATGCATGTATATGTTTATATATATATATATATATATATATATATATATATATATATATATGTATGGTTATATATATGGTTATACATGTATGGTTAAATGTATAGCTTGTTATATATAGTTGCGTGTATATGGTTGCACCTAAAGTTGCTGTTTATATATTTGATGATGAAGAAAGAATTTGAATATTCCAGTATTATTTAGTCTGAGCGGGAGGGAAGGTGCTTTTATCTTTGTAGATACAAGTAACATTTGGTTTGAAATTTGATGGGCCCGTGACAGGCTGTTGTCAGGGTTTGTTTTTTTCCTGCTTCTTTGGGTGTTTGGTTTGTTTTAGATAAGAAAGATATTGACGGACAAAAAATGTTCATTTCGCAAGAAAAGTGGGTATATATATATATATATATATATATATATATATATATATATATGTATATAGTCAAGTATACATATATATATCCAAACATACGAATATTTTATGCATATATATGTTTCTACTTTTTGTATAGTTTATATACACATACAGATATATATATATATATATATATATATATATATATATATATATATATATGTGTGTGTGTGTGTGTGTGTGTGTGTGTGTGTGCCTATAGAGTTTACGTGTATAAATGCATCGTTTATAAATAATTCATATATGAATTTTATCTATAGTTTTTATAAATATATATGCATATACATAGTTTATGTGTACATTTGCAATACAAACACATTTATGTCTCTGTCTCTGTCCATTTTCGTGGTTGGTAAGATCATCTTTTAATTCTATTTATATGTGTTTTCGTTGAGTGGTTAATCATCACTTGTTTTGTTTTCTGTTTTATTTAATGGGGATGCCATGCTTGCTGGTAATTATTGATTTGGGGAGTATGGTGTAGGCGTTTTGTTAGCAGTATGTGGCTGATCTATCAGTATTTTGTGGTATGTATCCTCTCAGACTATATATATATATATATATATATATATAGTTTGAATATACAAATATATACTTAACATAAACATGAACTAATGTTTAATGCTGCATATATCAAGCACCCATCAACCATCGTATAATGTATTATAGTATCATATATTGTTTTCTTGATTTGTATATTGTAAATATATTCTAGGTATATATTACGTTTCTATGAATATACACATATAGACAGTGTATATACGTATAGTTTATATACACACATAGATATATAGTTTATATACATATATATGTTCATATGTATGTTTATATGTATAGTTCATGTATATATAGTTTGAATATATATCAATACAGTTTATATGTATATAATACATTTTGTAAATTCAGTTTTTATAAATTTGATACAGTTTTATAAATTTGATACAGTTTTTATATATATGCAGTTCATATACGTATATATAGTTTATATACCTTTATTTTTAATGTGAGATGTATGGAACACATATTGTATTGTATCATAATATATTGATTTCCTGATTTGCAAAACCTGATATATATGCATTTGTACGAATATATATATATATATATATATATATATATATATATATATATATATATATATATATATATATATATATACATATATATGTGTGTGTGTGTGTATGTGTGTGTGTGTGTGTGTGTGATATTTATATAGTTTATATCTGTATGGTTATACATACATCATATATATAAATGTATTTCATATATATCGTTTACATATATATAGTTTATATATATATATATATATATATATATATATATATATACACACTTATCTATAGTTTATACACGTACATATGTTTACATTTATATATTTATATACATACATATATTCATATATACACATATATATATATATGTATATATATAGTTTGTATATACATACAATTCATATGTATGTATATAAGTTCAGTTTGTATTTACAGTTTATGTATGTATGAATATATTTTTGATATATAGAGAGAGTTTATATTCATATATATGTACAGTTTATATATATATATATATATATATATATATATATATATATATATATATATATATATAGTACAAATAACTTGGACCATCCAAAGATGTCCATTGGTTGCGTTTAGATGTGTATGTGTGAAATTCCTTATGAAAGAAGATACAGGTAGGATAGGGTGAGATAATTTTGTAACGTTAACTATATGCTGACTGGTCCAGATTCTATAGGTCGGCAATTGCAGAAAACCAGAGTATATGTATATTACATTTTGCTATGGTGTCGGGCTATTTTGTTGCCAATTTATGGCAGGGTGGGAAGTATTTGATTAAGTGTAGGTATAAAGATTGAGAGGTGGTAATCAGGAGTTTGAGAATTATTGGGTTAGATATCGGTGAGGTTAGAGTTGTTAAGTTTAGTGTTGAGTCCGTTAGAAGGTAGAGTTTCAAGTTTATGCATGTAATAATCTTCATGTAGTTACAGAATTCACGGCAGGTGTTTTTCTTCCAGTCTTAGGTGATGGTAGATTTAGCGTTTGTACTGGTTGTGGGTGAGGAAGTGTTGTTCTACTGGAAATATGTTTGGATGATTGGGTGATTCAACTATGTGCCAACAGTCATTAGTTCAATGTTGATTTACGACTAAGATTTACCTGTATATTGCTGTTTGCATTTCGTACGTTTTAGGAGTAAATGACATTTTTACTTCTACTGTTGGAATTTTGGTAGATAAAGAAAGTTTTGTTACTGGAAGGGCTAATGAAGGTGTTGGTGTGTTTAAGGTGGTTGCAGCATAGACTATTTGTTTTGTTGCAGGATTTCAGGATTTAACAATTTTAGGGCTCGTGCTACGTTAGATTTTGCGGTTATAATGCCACTGCTGATCATGAATTTGATGTTTTGTGGTCTGCAGTAGGCAATAACACACGATTTTAGGAGTATTTTTGAGTTCTTTTTGAGCTAAGTATATTCCATCTCTTATTCATTATATTTGATAGAGGGAGTGTGTTGTTGAAGATGGTTAGAGTTGTATGTGGTTGGGTTTAATTTTGTTAGAGATTGTAAGGGTTTCTTTTTTGGATATTGTAGTGGCCATTTTGAGTTATTTTTTGTATCCTAATGTAATAATGTAGTAGGTTGTAGTTGTGTCTGTTGAGCTCACTATCTGTTGATCAAATTCTCCTAGTTCTAAGTCCTGGCGAAATTCTGTCAGGTGTTCGGGATGGGCCAATTTAGAGTGTGGTTAAATGTGAATGTCTGTAGATTTATTATAGATGGTGGTCCAGAGGTTTCTATTATTATCTATGCATATGCAGGTGTCCAGGAAGGCTATGGAGCCAGTGGATTTCTCTTAGTCAAATTTAATATCCGCGTGTAGGATTCATGTATGTAAAGAATTTCAATAGTTCAGCTTCAACTCCTATGTATATAAAAATATCATCCACGATATAGACGAAGTCTTTGTCTCTCTTTTCGAATTTGTCCATCAAAATGTTAGAATAAGAGGGAGCACTATTGTGCCCATGGCACAGCTTTTCATCAAGAGAAAATGTGTTTATTATTGAAATTGAAACTATTGAGCGTTAGAATGTGTTGCATAAGAGTAGTAACGTGTCATCATTTTGCTGTGTGCTTTCCTTTATCATCTCCTTTTCCGGTCAGGTCTTTCTGTCCTTTCAATATCAAAGATAGTATCCGTTTTTGCTTCAAGTAAAGTGTATTTTCTGTCTCAACAGAAGACATTTACACATATTTGTTTATTTGAGCTGTTCCAAAGAAAACTACCCGGTTTTTCCTGTGATCTGCCATCACACACATGTAAAGTTGGCTCCATTATTTGTGGATAGCCCTTTGAGCTAAAGATATCCCGGTAAGTGTAGCGATAACGATAGTACAAGTGATTATTTTCATACTGAGACGGTTGTTAAATCAATATAGTAATACTGTGTTGTTGTTTATACTTGCCATCGTTTGGCAGGCCCAGCAGAACGTTTTTCCGATTGGTAGGGGAGATCCAAAAAGGCCCCTCTCTTGATTTGAACAGATCTACATCACAAGATCTGTGCAAAACGGAGTCAGTACTCTTGAGGACAAAATGTAGGCATTGACGATGTTCGCTCTGTCATGAGTCAGTTCTGATAAGGTTGGACTGGTTGCTAAATCAATACTGAGCAGCATTTCATCGTCAATGTCAGTGATGGTTAAAGATCGGGATAAACGAGGGTCACCGAAAATAGGGTTTCAATCTACAAAAGCAATAGGCTGTCTTTAATCCCTACGGCGATATTTACGTGTAACAAAACTCAGCAATTAAATATCAGTCTTATAAGCTAAAATAATGATTTTCCATGGGAAAGAGAAAGTACAGATGAAAAAAGTTCATTATTATCATTACCATCGCTATCATTATCATTATTAATACCTGCGTTTTCACTCCAGTTGTCTGTTATCGCTGAAGGCTGGGTGAGAGTGTGTGTGCTCAAGTTTCCAGCCCGACTCAGAACATTTCGAGTCTGCAGCTGTGCTGTGGTTGCAGTTTCATACAAGTTGCCTGGCGGTAACCGCTAAGGGCTGAGTAACAGTCTCCTCGGGAGCCCTCTTCTTGTCGTCATCACATATCACAGCAATATCCCAGCTCCTCCTATCTTGTTTTCAATATCTTTTGCACAGTTCTGAGTGAATCTAATATTATTGGCACTACCGTGACTTTCATGCTCCACACCTTTTTTTTTATCTCCCTTGTCAAGTCCCGGTATTTTCCTAGCTTTTCCCTCTCTTTCATCTTCACTATCACTCTGGAATTCGTAGGCACAGTCATGTCTATTATTCGGTAGGTTCTCCTTCCCTTGTCCACGGGTGCTAGGTCCGGCCTTCTGGCTTTGATAGGGTGGTCGGTTTGAATGTCAAATCCCAGAGTGATTTGTGGTAGCCTCGTCCCTTCCTCCACATTGGCGACATTTGCTTTGGGGTGGGGCTGACGATTTTCACCTTGACAAAATTCGTCTTGGTGCAACTGTTTTGAGCTGCCATGATGGAGGATTCCGTTTCTCTCTCCCGGTTTCTTTTGCGTAGCCATGTCCGTGATCTCTCGTCTGCGATATTTTCTATCTTTGAATTCCTTGTGAAGCCTTCCGGCTTTTTTGCACTGCTTCGGACGTTTTTTCAATCTCTTCATTACTTACTTGTACATACTTTTCTAATCCTGTTAGATCTTTCGGACACGGTCTTCTATGTGTCCTCAATCGCCTTCTTTCCTCTTCACATACAGCCTTGAACATTGTCATAAGCTCATTGATTGGAGCTCTTCTATCGTCCATCCAAGAAACGAACCTATGTTCATTCCTTATTATTATTATCATTATTGTAAATATTATTATTGGCATTCAAATTGTCCTTATTGTCAAAATTATTCTTGTTATCATTCTTGCTCTTGTTATTGTTGTTGATTAAAAAATGTGTAAATATTTTAAGACTATCCAGATAGAATCCATTCAGAACGAAAGCAAACGAACGCTCACATATTTTGTACCTTTTTGCTGACTGAATTTCTTTATAACCGGAATATACCCATTCAAAATGTCGATGTTTGACATAGCTATAATGTGTCATTGCATTAATAATTTTCGTCTATATCCAGAATATTCAAACAATGACAAAAGTATATGAATACAGTTGCTAAATTATACTATCAATAGTATATCACTAGTAGCATGTACCAACATTTGAGTGAACTTTGTGGAATAAGGTCGTTCAATTTTGTCTCTTCATTAATTCAAAAAAATTGATATCGTTTTTGTTTTTTTGTTTTTTTCGAACAATATTTTTAAAAAAATGTTAAAATGTTTTTTTTTATTGTAAAACGACGTTACAAAAATTAAAAGAAAAAGAATTCATAAAATAAATCAGTAATTCATGCAATCTGTTAAATTATACGAATAGAGGAAAAAAGGTACCCAATTTAGCAATATTGCAATTATAACTCCCAGCCTAAAACTAAAATAATTCGAGTTATTCACAACTGATGAATTCTCTGAGGAAACAAAAAGGTTGTATGTGTTGGTGGCAGAGAAATTATTCGTAAAATTATCGAATTCATTTTTATAAGCTAGGACTATTCTTGTTCAGTACTGCCCGATTCTTGTTTGTTTGTTTTTTGGGTTTTTTTCTTTGTTTTTTTCTCAAATTACATTACGTGACTCAGTAAATATGTGAGACCGGCTACATGCTTTTCAAAGTTTACTTCAGCAATTACTACTTGTATGAAAAAAAAAAGAGCTCCCAGAGTGGATTTGAACCACCATTCTATCTCAGCCACCGAGACATATACGCTATCTTCCAAATTTATTTCTAATTACAAGCCCAATGTACCTAAGTTTGAAAATCTTTTCCATTACTTTCCAGTAAAACCTTTGTTAAGGTTTATAACTTGGAGTATTTTTTTTTAGGATAGAATCATTTTCAGTGTCGGGAAAATATGTCTGAAAAGTTACGCGTAATTCGGTACGGTGGTTCAAAATTGATTCACGTGTTACCAAATTTGAAGAAATAATCTCCGGCTTGATCAAGCCGGTTTTGTTCCCAATTAGACCGATAAAAATCCGTATTGTCAGTAAGGAGTCAAAAGTTAAGAATTACCAAAAATATGTTCAGGGGATTTTTGGACATGGAAGGATAATAAATGCAAACGTCCTGCATTTGTACCTGGCTCAGATCCAAAACATGAACGCAGGTAGGAAAATTGACCGATCAGTTCATCCCATTCCAACTCCAACAAAGAGAAAAGAAATTTGCTCATTATATGGTTAGATGATTGATTTACAAGGCTAAAAATACAAAGTTTTGGACTGTTTGACGTTTATTGCCACTGTGACAAAAGAAAAATTCCCTGACGTCAAATTTGTTTGTTAGTAGCAAAGTTATTAGCAGAGTTTCCAATGCGGGGCATTTCACTATCCACCTGGGTTTCTATTTTAAAAATAATTTATGATCTATTTTTTTTTCTTATAAATAAATTCTTGGAAATAAAGATGTTCAACTTTTTTCTAATAATTCATCAATCAAACGTTGAAAAGTGTATGATACGTGTGCCGGTATTATACTGTAACCATGAGGGGGACGAAAAAAGTGCCAAAGATAAAACTTAATTTTATGGTCAAACTCCCTGTGTCATTATTAATGAATAGTTTATTATTTCAAGAAGAATCCAATAAGAGATTAATATGATCAATGAATGAAAGTAAGTAAAATACAGTTATATTTCTTTTTAAACTCGACATTTTTATATCGTGGGCCCTTTACAAGCCTGAACTGGAAGGTTCCTTTAAAATTTCGTTGGCAGTCCTGGTTGCTATCCCTCATTGACCCCCAAGCATAGCAACCAAAAGAAAGATATCATACGCATCAATACCGCGTTTCAAAATGCACGAAATCCATAGTAAATAATTGTACCTTAAAATTGGTGGATTAACAAAAAATAAAAGTACAAAGTAAACAATAATATATGCAAAGATGTAAAACGTACCAAATATTCAATAGACCGTTCCCAAAATTCAATTCATTGTCTCAAACTCCTATTCATTTAGGAACTTTTATCCAAATTCATTGAATTGCTTTTTTAAAAATATATAGGGTGACCCTAACATCGGCATAATTCAGTAGAGTTAATATCGACACGCTATTTATTCTTTCAAAAGTGATTTTATGAATTTGAATGAAAGCTCTCGAGACAACTCTTTGAATAGTAATTCCGACCAGTCAGTTCCATAATATCGATCACCTAAAGTTTTGGGAGTTAGGAGACTTCAAACATTTTATCAGAAACAGTTATTCAAACTACTAGTCGAGGTGTTATTTAACAGGAGTATTGTGATGTTCATGTACACAACGATTAACAGTCTATCATGTGACATCTTCAACATTTCAGAACTTCCTCTTTTTGACGAGACCTCCCTGTTCCTAAGGTGGGACTAATTCTTTCCTCGCTGTTCGATTTTGTTTTTTACCTCATCAGGCCAAAAAGGTACTCGTTGTATCCCTAGACAGGAGGGAATTAAAAAATATAAGAAAAAAAGAGAAGACCCTGCGGATGAGGGGCAAGATATAGCAAATGAAGAGAAAAAGACCCCCGTAGATAAAAGGTAAAAGAAAACTCTGTTCATAACAGGAGTGGGGAATACCGAAAAATACCAACTCCTTCAAGAAGGGGGAAATGGGGGGGGGACACACACCAGCCATGAAGGACAAAAACAAAAATTTACCAATACCAGCGGGACATAAAGAAATTGATTGTCCTGCGACAAGCGGGGGCTCTCTGAAAGAATGGCCTCCACCCCTCTCCATCAATAACGATGTGACGAGTTTCATGAAGTGTTGCCTTAATTATGCCCACATTATCGAGGTATCATTCGTAATGATCGACAAAAAATAAACAAAATTGCCTGGTCCACCTAAGACGTTGTGATTAAATCACTCATCGGTTAGGGGGTGAACGTTGAACATATCGTGACGGTTAACAGCTTTGCTATGTGGGACGCAGAGCTACTCAGATGACTGCGTACAATTAACGAAAAGAGACTTCCACACGAAGGACCACATTCTTTGCATGGAGTGTCTCGGATGTAGAAGAACGAGAGTATCAGTATTTGAGGTCTATTGCTTCGTGTCTGCTGAACGAATAGGAGCCATCCTCTTAGAATACAGAGACGACATTGCTGTTTCGTCAGGCTGGACGGATGGGCCAGGATAATTGACGTTTGGCTCGGTCCCGACCTACAGCTGGAGAATAATTCGTCGGAGATACTGGAGCAGGTCGAGACGGGAGTTAACCTGCGGTCTTGAGCCTCTATCTCATCCTTCATCGCCACTCCTTAGGGGTCACTGGTATCTTTCTGAGGGCGACTCAGGCGTGTCGAACCTTGAAGTACGGCAATACGCCTCACGGTTGAGTTTCCTAGGCCGGATGTGTACACAAGACGAAGAAAATTGCTAATTCTGGAAGGAATACGCCAAGAAAGTATAAGATGTGATAGTTATGGGGTCCGTACGAGACGAATTGATCGGGAAGCTCGGTTTGACGAGAAGAGAGAGTTGCTTAATCTGGCATTGTGCGCCCGGGTTGAAGTACCTCAACAAGGTTGATCATTCAGAGTGCGTTCTGGGCCAACAAACGGTCTTTCGTAGCGAGACTGGTGCAGTCTATCGAGCATACATTCTTTCATTGCAGTGTCGTACACCCCTCAAGTGAGTTGACTGAAGGCTACGTATTGCATCCTCGGAGTATCTTTTTTCGCCAGCTCTATGTGTAGGAATGTGGTTGCACCATCGGATCGGATAGGAAGGAACATTATGTGCTCCTATGCTCACTTGACATCGAGAGTCATAGTGCGGACGACACATCAAAGAGTATTCAACAAGGATGTGCATTCCACTCTTGGACAACTGATCTCTTCCTTAAAGCATCAGCTTCAAGCCGAGAAGGAAAGGCTTCCTCCGTTGGCGATAGGTGGGTGAGAGTTGGGTGAATGGTGCTAATCTAGAGTGGCATCTAAAAGTCCCCTGATGAGTCAAGAATTTTGAGAATAGGTAAAACCCTTTTCCTCGATTTTGATCTTAGTGTTTTTATCCCCGATTGAGGACACACAACTGGAAGAAGTAGACCTCTACATCTACCTAGGACAACGAATCTCCATGAGACCCTCAAAAGAAGAGGAAATTAAGCGAAGAATCGCCCTAGGATGGCAAGCCTTCGGCAGAGCTAGCTCAACCTTCAAAAATAATAAGATCCCATTAATCCTAAAGAGAAGGGTGTATAACCAATGCATCCTCCCAATAGTCACTTATGGAGCTGAAACATGGAACCTAACCAAGAGACGGACCCGTAAATTGAGAACCATGCAACGTGCACATGAAAGAATAATGCTGGGCCTCACATGGAGAGACCACAACATAGCACAGTACATCCGAGAAAAAGACAAGACTTAGGGACATCATAGAATTCATTAAAAATCTCAAATGGTGGTGGGCTGGCCATGTTGCAAGAATGGCAGACAACCGATTGACATCGCGACTCACAACATGGATCCCCCGAGACCACATACGCAACCGAGGCCGGCAAAGTGTTAGATGGAGAGACGAACTAGACAAGTTCAGGAAATACTGGCTCCGTGACGCCCATGATAGGGAAGTGTGGCAAATCCTGGGGAAGGTCTATGTCCAACGACGGACGCTAAAAGACTGATGATGATGATGATGAAAACCCTTTTCAGCCCAGCCCAGGGTAGGATGGCTAGTGACGTTTGTTTATCTTCAAAGAGTTCAATTTAGCTAAGGAGAAAACGAGCACCGGTCTCCCATTTTTTAAGCCCCCGATTTTTCTTTTCGAATACTCCATCTTCGATAGATGACAGTGAAGTTCTCCGATGGATGAGGGATATTTCGATGTTATTTTACTCTTAACTCCTGACGCTCAGTTGACTCATTTTTCTGCTACATGACAATTGAGGAGGGGGACACATACTTACGAAACTTCAGAAAATATATACCATTCTTTGGGGAAATTTTTAATTCTACATAAATATCATTTCTTTTTACCACCACATGAGACTGTAAATATGGGATTAAGTTGGATTTTCATAGAGAAACTACGGTATCGTGGTAAATTTAGAATAAAAGAAATTCTCAGAATAAATGCGTTGTTGTGGTGAAAGGAATATTGATATAAGATTGGATCAGTAAATGAAACTAGCCAAGTTAATGCTAAGGCCGAGAAGACCAACCCAATTCCCCCTCCTTCCATTTCTAATCTTGTGTCAAATTTTTCGATGTGTTTTTTTAATATATGTGAAAAAAAATGCAGCAACGATTTACAATGATCGCTTACAATGTCACTCCTTTCTATTCACTACAGTAACATTTTTAAAAGTAAGCGTTCCAGTATTAAAAAGTGTAACTTCAAAAACTCGATCCATTGACTCAAAATAGTACCCATATACTCCATTTATATATATATATATATATATATATATATATATATATATATAATATATTTCAAATTCATAAAATCGCTTTTTAGAGAATATATAATGTGACAATATTGTCCCTACTAAATTATTCTGGTACCTGTATATTTGAAAAAAAAAAAACCCCCAAAGAACTGATTTTTTGACATAGGGTAAGAGCCCTAAAAAAATATCAGCACAATATCTGGTTTGTCTTTAAAGACAATAAATTCAAATTTTTGAAGTCACGCTTTGTAATGCTGTAACCCTTACTTTAAAGGGAGAATAGTTACTGTTTAATCGTTGTGAATCCGATTATTCCCGCTGAATAAGACACCTTGACTGGCATCTGGAGTAAATTAATCCTATTTAAAGTTATATTCCCCCCTCCCCCCAAGCAAATGATTGGTATTATGAGCAGGGCGAATATAGCTCCCAATACGGTAATAAAAATACAGTCTTCAGTTTTGGGTTCGAATTGAGCCGGATATGGATAAAATCTCCCACCCCTACCGAACGAAAACCCACATAGTGAAAAAATGATACAGAAATGGTTTAGAGTTTTCAGTTATTTCCTCATAAATCTAGAAACAAAGTAATACTTTAAACGAAATAAGTGATATTTTTTAACAATATCTTAAATTAAGTGATTATAAATTTTACATTTAGAGATTTTGAATGACTTGGGGCCACCTAAATGCAAAATTTAACTGACATAACTTATTGTAGTTGTGAAAAGTGTCTTAGAATGTTATTTCTTTTGAAAATATTAGCTAGTTTTCTTTTTTTTTTTTTTTTTTTTCACTATGGATTTTTAAAAAAAATTATTCACCCGAGGACATATGGTAGGAAATTAAAAAATATAAAATCATCATAAAACCTCTATTCATTCGAATTTACAAGGAATGCTAAATTGAATTAGTACGAATTCAATTTAAATATTCGTATTACCATGTTGTCCTATGGACTGATTGATATTATATTTTGCAGTTGTCCGTATTATAAAAGTAGATTTATAAGAAAATTATTGAAAACTTAAAACAAATTCTGTTTGATTTATTACCACGTGTGGATTTTGTTGGCAAAGGGAATCCGTGCATACAATTACAAATTTCTCTCTGCTTCCTTTCTGACAAGGGTCGACTATCACGATTCATCTTTTTTCCTCGTTTTGATTATCGTTGCTGACGGGGTTGGTTCAGAAAGTGTTAATATTATCATGGGAAATTCAAGGCAAGGTAGTAGTTTTACTTGAAGATCTGATATAATATGTTGTTCCAAAGTAAGATAAACACTGATACTAAAAAAAAGTTCATGTAATTAGAACATTAAAAAGCTTAAAAGCATCTAGATTCGTATTTAACATATTAAAATGAAAACATTAATAGCAGCCAGTCTATGGCGGATACACTCGAACAGGTCGGCGGGCGTCATAGCGCACGTGAGCTCTAACTAGGGGGACCTCTAATCTTTAGTAGATAGTATTGTAGGGGCACCATGCTGCGTCCTTCATGGCATTTGTCAAGGAAATGGAGTTTACTTGACGGTGCCCATTCCCTCTTCAAGTTGCATGCGACAGGGTAAATGGAGTTCTATGGTAACAACAGCAGGGAGTAAGCCTGACCTATTGGGAGAGGTGAATAAACGCCTTTCCTTCTCCGCTTTATGATCGGATTAAAGTGTCTGTCTTCGCTCATCCCCTAAAAAATAACATTCTTCGAACATGTGACAAATCTTTCGTTCCTCTATTTATTCAGATCCATCAAATGATATTCTATTTGAAAGCAGCTTTCTTTCTTTTATCCTACTCCTTCTCTTCAGTGGAGGTGATTTTATTTCCCATAGGTAACAACAATCACCAGAATTAATAAGTCTACAGATCACCTGATTTTTCCAGTTTATATCAAGAATTGCTTCAAATTATACCTAGATTTTCATGCTATTTATCTAGAAGAATGTCAATGTACTGTTTAAAGTCCCCTTCCGTGGTAAATTTAAGATTTTTTCTTCAGCTGAACGAAAGCTGTTTTTCTTCCTCATATTTTATGGTGGCGTTTTTTATGTGTTCGAAGTAGAAACTTGAAATTTGGCAGCCCCCCCCCCTCAATGAGTAGGGAAGCGTCAGTCGGAGTGGAATTTAACCCTAAAACGGTCGTATCTTTCTTTTTGTAATTTCATGGTAAAAAAGAGAAAGAATATAAAGATGAAAATAACCCAACTTCTTTTGGTAGACGGAATGTTCTCTAAGACTTTTCTTCAGCACAAACTCACACATTTATAGACATACTAAAATGTGATGTGTATGAATCAGAATATGCTCCTCCTTCTAACTCTGAGCGGTATTCCCTCGCCTCAGAAAGTCTGTAAACTCCTATTCCTGACTTGGGGGTACATTTTTTCAAAGAGCAAAAATGATCATTCTCATAAATTTTAAACTTTTCAAATCGGCTTTTGAAGAGAGAAAACAGTCGAGTTATTGTCTTCTTATAAAATGGGAGATGAGGTTTTTCTGAAAATGATATTGAACGTGGCTTAAAAATTGCTTTCGTTCCTCAAAGTTGTCCCTGTACTCGAGGAGAAAAGGTCAAACGATACTGTGTGAGGTTCTTTACAATAAATCATATCGAAAATAACCCATATTCAACAGGAAACAAACACACACGCGCGTGTGCGCTTTCAGAGATTGCGATAGAGACACATTCAAATAAGAGGCGTATATTGTATTGTATTCAATTAGAAAATGGCGATGCGTGCATTATTATTCCAGCTGCATGATAAGGGAATTCAATGTAGATGGTTTACTGATATAATTTTAACGCAAAAATTCAAGTGGACGAGTTTTATGCCTTCGATCTTGAACTAAATATAACAAAGAAAAACAAAAATATTCAGTAGAAAAAATGTTCTAGCAAAAATTGGTACACATAGACTAGATATAAAAAATGGGTGAGTCAATAAAACAACCGTCGACCACGATGCTGCCGAGGAAGCAACTGCTGGTGGTTCTTGTTGGCCAACAGATCCACAATATCGGCTTCCGAAGAGTTGTTGGTATTGTGTGGCCGCTGATTGTTACCCCTTCGACGACGCCCAGGAAGTAGTAATCCAGAGGATTAAATTCAGGAGAGCTAGGGGACCACGTTTGGGGTCACATGTTCATGAAAATTCTCAGCCAGTCACTTCTGGGTCAGTTTGGCCATGTTGGAGGGAGCCTCCCCGAAGTGTCCCGAATCACCGTGTCCAGTACCTTGATGTAGGCGGTGGCATTGACCTTGATGATCTACAGGATGAAGTAGAGTAAACATGACATGGCCTTCGTTGCTGACGCCCCATCACAAACAACGGGAACCTGTTAGGCATCACCGTAGGTAACCTGTTGGTACCACGCAGAGTCACACGTCGTTCCTCCTGTTGGCTTTCTCAGCCTGGTAGGAAATTCTCCTTATCGTGGAAGAACCATGTCAAACTCCTCGGGGTGCTTGAGCTTGTTCAGCGAGCGCTTCGACTGGATTTCCCGGTTCTTGTTGGACATGGAATGTCCTCTTCTCATTACGAACCACACATCTCATAGCGGACTCTGCCACCTTGAACTGCTCGACAATGACCTTCATTGACTTACTGGGGTGGTCGTTGATGACATCCTGCTGGACGAACTCGTCTTGGCCATGGATGTTTCGTCCCTGCCTTTCGTAAATGAAAGACATGAAAACCAAACGAAACATACTCATAGATTTTACCAATATTGTTCCTCAATTAAACTATTACATAATTATCGAGTCAACTTTCTACGTAAGAATATCCATAGATCCTATTCTTTAAAACGAGATAAATAACTGAAAAGTTGGAAACTTATTCCCAGAAACAATTTAATCTCGAAGCTTCTATTACACCAGGTAAATCATAACGGCAACAAACAAATGAGAAGAGTTGCCATTCTGATGTATTTACAATTGGCTTGGAAGTCAAAAGGAAAAATGACCTTTGGGTTATGGGTTCTCCATTAACGATTTAGAAGAACGGTACTTATTCAAATAAGTTTTTGATGTATGTACTTTTTAGGAATATGATTCAACTTCAAATGTGTTTAGTATAAATAATCAGATGTATTCTAAGGCCGTTAACATTAGTGAGCAATGTTTTTGTTTTTTTTACTATTGTCCTCTCTTCTTTTTTCATCTTACTTCTGTCTGAAAAATCTCACCAACCTCTCTATCGTATTTATTTTCCTTTCTTTAGCCCAATTTACAATACACATGCGCACAGGCATGCGCGCACAGAAGCAGTGAAGAGACGGAAACATAGAAAAACGGGTTATATAGATCGATTGGAACAAATCAGATTGTTAAATGGACAAAAATAGCTGCATTTATACATGCATAAACATGAATAATGAATGCTACTGATAAATATTCTTGTTCAAACTATGGCTTTCATGTATGCAATGTAATTTTTCTACCTACCACGACTACTCTCTTGCTACTTTTCAATCCACATACATTCTAATCACTTGGATATCTATGCACGTATACGCGTAAGCAAACTCAAATTAATTTTCCGGTTGAATAATATATATATATATATATATATATATATATATATATATATATATATATATATATATATGTATATATGTGTGTGTGTGTGTGTGTGTGTGTGTGTACGCAAAGAAAAGCTGCGTATTTTCTTTCTTTTATGTTCGATAGCATTGCGAAATGCCTTCATAGAGGTACACGCGTACGTATTTACTCGTGTTTATTTTCTTGAAAAAAAAACCCAGCCCTTCCTGGGGAAAGAGCGGAATTAAAACCTGTGAGTGACAGTTAGTCAGTTTAACGCATATATCCACATGCAGGATTGGACGGAAAGATATGTGCGTGTGTATACGTGTGTCTGAATTATGTGACTAGAAATAATAAACCACACTCTTTTTTTCAAGCGAGTAAAATCAGAAATATATTCGTGCCAAGAACCAATCCTTAACATACATACACCTTTTAACCTCCTCTTATCCGTCGCCCCCCTCCTCAGCCGTCGCCGTCTTGGCAAAATCCCCGTCCTCTTCATCGTCAGGTCATTTGTTCAAAAAACGTGCCCCACATTCCAGGTAGACGGAGCAGTCACCATGACTACCCTGGAGAGGTAGAAAAAAGAGAAGGTGCCTCTATTGGATTAGTTGAAGGCAATGGTTTACGCCGGAAGGTGCCGAGTATTGTGTCGAGCGGAGTAAGGGATGTGGGTGGTGAGGTGAAGTGCGTTAGTCTGCTGTCTTTGTTCAACGATTGTCCTGAAATGCCCGCAAGAGTTCAGGACCGAAAGTACCAAGTTCACGGAGATTCAACTTGAACGAAATATCTGGGATCAGTATTCATGTGTAGAAGTCATCGTTTATTCATACCAAAACTGTCTCTCACTTATATGTATATATAAGTATATATAAATATGTGTGTGTGTGTATATATGCGTATATACGTGTGTAAATATATACGTGATTATATATGTACGTATGAGTGTAAATATGTATATATACATATATATACACATGAGTTTATATGTGTATATATATGTGTATGTATGTATATGTGTGTGTGTGTATATGTGTATGTGTACTACTAATCAACCAAAAACTGCGATCATCTCAACTTTTACTCATCATAAAAAATAGATCAGGCCTAATCAAAGGCTTGTACTTTTGAGTTGAGAGAAATGCTGCCCACAGTTTCTAAAAGAAAGAGAAAATATTTAAAAAAAACTCTTAAAAAACCGCCAACACCCACGTTCATTCATAAGAAACGCCCAAAGAGAGGCACACAAAATTTACCTCACTAAAACTGACAATACAAACTAAATAGCAAGAAAATAGATAGACGCATCATCCTCACTACAAATTTAACTACACAACTCGGGAAAAACATCTTACGAAACTACACTTGCACATCGTAATCAAAACATCAAAAACCATCAATGACATAGATAGAAACCCATTAAATAATCCAACACCTGAGGCGAGCATTTGTTATTTTGATCTAAAAAGACTAAAAAACACAATAATAAAACACATCCATCAAAAAACGACTCGCCAGATGATAGAAGCAAAACTTATTACCACAAACAATACAATGAAACAACGTCCAGGTTTCTATAATATACCTAAACACATCGCTAAGATAATATTGATAGAAAACAAGCTCACCAAATACAACACCAAATACACACGCCGTCCAATAGATGTAAGTTAGTCAAAAATCAGAAGATATATAACCGACATAATCTTGGATTAGTTAAACATTTTCAAACCGCAAAGTACCAGTGCTGACACATTCCTGTCTTAACACAAAAATTAAAGGTAGATAAACAAAAAAACAAAACAAGACATCTTGAAACGTTAAGAAAAACTACACTACCTATACTCCACTAAAAGTTTGGATTACCTACGCACATATTCACACTGCAAGACACCAATGCGCACACATTCTCCTCTCTTACAGATTTAGGATGAAAATCAAAGTATAACTAACACATTTCAAAACATAAAAAAGAAAATTACATAAAAATTACTCAACTAACACTTCTAAAATCTTGGATTACCCATACACATATTCACACAAAGTACAAGGTTGGACACATTCTCCTCTCTGACAGGTTGATACAAATATATAAAGTAAAACCTTAGAAAATGTAGATGAATGAAAAATACACTACCTACTCTTCCGTAACAATGATGTACTCCCGGTCAACAGATCAACTACAACAACGTACACTTACATACATTATTCTCAATAGCACTCTCATAAATAAACTACATTTACACTCAAAACCCTTCGCTATTTCATTTATACACAAATTATATCAGCTTTTAGTTGAAGACATACTTTTTGCCAATGAGAATAACAAATTCAGAAAAACCAAAACCTCAAATCATCCAATCTCAACTACCTTTGTTATTCACTAAGTAACATCATTTTCCCCATTTGACAATTGACAACTAGAGCAAACGGTCTCTCGAAACATGTAACAGAAAAACATTCGAACCAATCAAAAAACTTTTGAGTTTCCATATTATCTATAAACCCAATATATGTGTGTGTGTGTATGTGTGTGTGTGTGTGTGTGTGTATGTGTGTGTGTGTGTGTGTGTGTGTGTGTGTATGTTTGTGTGATAATGAATATCGTTATATTACATAGAAATACTTTGATGAAATCAATGTTAAACAGTTGATGTATCACTCAACCTAAACAACATAGAACAAACGATTAAAGGAAATGAGGCTGCTCCAATGAGGGGGCAACTTCAACATACCGATGCTCTCGCCATTGAGCTAAAAAAAACACTGGCCAGGCATAGGTCAAAACAAACGTGTTCATTGCGAATTATCATCTCGTTTTTCTCAGTCAATACGTTTCTTTCGACACAACGGTTAGGTATCAATAAAATATTATAAGTTGCATTATATAATATAAAAAATTATTTGGATCGATCTCCCATCATTACACTATATATATATATATATATATGTGTGTGTGTGTGTGTGTGTGTGTATGCACGTGCTCATATATATACATATGTATATGCATGCATATTCATGTTTACATGTATTTTTATGTGTGTGTATATATATATATATATATATATATATACATACATATATATATATATATATATATATATATATATATATACAAACATATATATATGTACATGTATATATCAATGTGTATGTATATATAGGTATATATATAAGTACATAAATATATATTTATTTGTATGCATGTATAAGTATATGTATATATATGTAAGTACACAAATATATATGAATGCGCATGTATACATATATATGTATATGTATATATATATATATATATATATATATATATATATATATATATATATATATATGTACATGTGTATGTATGTATACATATACATATATATATATATGTATATATATATGTGCAAATTTGTGTATACACTAATGTACATGAATATATGTTTGTATGAATGTGTGTATATACATGATGATATATGTGCAAATATATGTATGCGTATATACATACGAGTATGTCTATATGTATATGTATGATTATATGTAAATGTGTATGCATATATGAATATGTGTACATGCATGATTGTTTATGTATATACATTATGTATATATGTACATATATATATGCATATACATGTATGTATGTATGTTTATCTATATATGTATATACGTGTGTATATATATATATATATATGTACGAATGTATATGTATGTATATATGTATATAAATATATGTATGTATATATGAATATATGTGTATGTATATATTAATGTATACATTTGTGTAAGAATATCTATGTATATATATTTATATATGTGTATCGATTAATGTACATATGTATGAATATGCATGTATGTACGTATACGTATATATGCATGTATATTAATGTATTTATGCATGAATATATATGTATATATGTCTATGCATATATATGTGTGTGTATATCTATACATATGTATATATGTATGTATATGCATATATATATATATATATGCATATATATATGTATATAAATATATGTATCTTATTACATATATGTATATACGTCTGTTGGTATATATGAATATATATTCATGCATGTACATGCATATATATTTTCATGTATTCATAAGTAGATGAAAATGACGAAGACATTTCTCTGCGGTTTACAGAGAAAAAAAAAACTGCTGTTTGATATTTCATTCTGAAGATAGGAACTTGAATATTTCTGTGTTTCTATATTTACCAGAAGCGGTTGGTGAGGTGTTTGTATCCGTGTAAAGTGGGGTAACGTTTGGCTGAAATGAGATGAGTCTGTGAGATGGAGTGTAAAGGCTTATACTTCTCCTGTCTGTGATGGTGTTTACCTTGTCTCAGATAAAAAGGCAGTGGGAAGCTAGGATATTCATTTCCGTAGGAAAGAAGGATTTTGATTTTTTTATTATTGGATATATATATATATATATATATATATATATATATATATATATATATATATATATATATATATGTACACATATACATAGATTTATATAAATATGTATATATATGTATACATTCATATGCATACATCTATATATATGTATATATATATATATATATATATATATATATGTACTTGTACATATATACACATATATATGCATATACATACATATCCATATATATATATATATATATATATATATATATATATATATATATATATACACACACACATATATATATAGAGAGAGAGAGAGATATGCATAATAAATAGTAGAATGTGGATTCACTACACAAAGTAGCTCATGTTTCTGCCCTCTCCGGGCCTCATTAGGCAAATGATTATCTATGTTTTTGGATTTTAGTTTTGAAGAATTTGGTGAGAATGTTGTGAATGTGGTAGTGAGTGTTAGGGATTATTCATTTTGTCAAGGGGTGTGAACTGGATCTAGGGGTCATCTCTGAAAGGATGCTTAGTAATTTTCTGGGAGTTGTTCTTATTTTGACTTTGGTATTTTGGCATTGGGTTTTATTGCCACTTTTGATATCTTCTGTGGCTCTAGCGGATAGTATTATTCTCAATTCTGAATTTGTAATTTGTTAGGGCATGTTTGGAGGTAGAAAATGGTGATAGGAAGTTTTAGGGATGATGGACATGGGAGCGAATTGTCAACTTTACTTTTTTGATTTATTAGTATGTGCTGTGCTGTTATTTTACATTCATTGAGAGGATTTTAGAACAATGCCTGCATTTCAATATTATTTAATTTTTTCTATTTAGTAAATGTTCCTTGTTTTTTTTTATAATCCTAATGAAGTTTAAAATCTCAAATTTCCCGTTTAGGCAGAGATTGCAAGAATTTTCTGAATTTTAGTACATATTAGATTGTCTAAGAATTTTCCATTTATTTCCAGTGTTACAGATATGCTATTTTTGTACTTTTCATTTGTAAATGATGATATATGGTTGGTTTAGTTTAAATGGTGTGCTGGATTTGCCGATATAGTATTTTATCTCTAAGGGTTTTTTTCTGAGTTGATATCTCTGCCTGGCATACGTCATCGGATCTAAGGCATTTGTTTTGCAGGGGGCAGTTATTCTTATTTGGGCAATTGCATTCTGATTTTTTGTACTAGTATTCTTTTTACTTCTATATAGTAATATTTAATAGAAATACATTGAAAACCGACAAAAAAATATTTTAAAAAGTCGTTGAATGTTCAGTGTTTAAAGCCATCTGAACTTTATATGTATATCACATAACAGGATGACCCTACCATTTTTTGCTCACAAAAAAAACGCCTGATGGTGGACTTATGTTCCTCAGCAAACTTGTAAACTCTAAAAGTACACACACACTCAGTATGCACTACTGAAGATGGGAATACCTACCAAAACATGTCTACACCATCGATGAGAATATTTACAGATGAATAAACCTAACTTCTATACACTCTTGAGTCTGTCTTGATCCTTATTGTTCAAATTACACGTATTAGTATGTATATACAAGTGTGTACATGTTCGTATATGAATATGTATATGTGTATATATGAATGTGTAAATATGTATGTGTACATTTGAATATGTATGTGTATATATTTATATGTATATATATATGCATTGTATAGGTATGTCTACCTGTATGTATAAGCACACACACACACACACACACACACACATATATATATATATATAATGTATGTATATATATGTAAATGTATACATATCTATATGCCTGCAATTATATATGTATGTATATATATGTATATTAGTAAATATAAACATACACATATACATGTATATATAGGAATATATACATGTATGTATATATATGTAAATGCATATATATGTACAATATAAATACATGTATGTATATATATGTATATGCGTATATATGTACAATATAAATATATATATGAATATACATGAATAAGCGCATATATGTATGTACATCTATCCATCTATCTATCTATCTATCTATCTCTCTATATATATATATAATTATATATATATGTGTGTGTGTGTGTGTGTGTGTGCGTGTATGTATACATATTTATATACATAAGAAATACATATTTATATATGGATATGTATACACGTATATATATATATATATATGTATATGTATACATATGTATGTATATGTGGATATGTAGGTATACATATATATAAGTATATATCTAAACGTATATATGTATACATATATGCATATGTATATGTGTGTAGTATACGTATATATATGGATATGTATATGTAAATGTTTTTGAATGTATTTGTATATACTCTTCTTCTAAATCCTATCCAATCTTGCCTTATCCCTACCCAACTCTCATTTTATGTATATCAAATATTTTGAAATTCACATGTAATCTTCCAGATTCTTTGCTATAGACCCGTATGTATGGTTCATTTCAGTTTGAAAATGCATTCCCCATCTGATACTCAATGATCTATAACAAGGACTCTCTGTAACCTATATCCCCCCACTTGAAGCTCTACGAGAGATAGCTTTGACCTCACTTTACTATGTACTCGAATAGCTCACCACTGAACTATTACCTAGCTCTAAAATTATCATGAGAACCGATTCTTAAGATTATTTACCTCCTATGACCAGCACATAGATGAAATTCCCAAATGTGCTGCAAATGATCAAACATAACCATGAGAGATTCCTTCATAGACCAGACTCACCACCATAGCATCTCATGAATCTTCATTTTTGATTTCTCCTTTTGCTTTCGAATCAAAGCATCTCAGGCCAATTTTCTTTGTACGGTAACAACCTTTTAACCGCTAAAACATTAACACATGCTACTCGAGATGGGAACCCCCTCGAAACATATATAGCATGTACTAATTCATTTATGAATTAATCAATTAACATCTTCATATACTATTAATCATGAGATTGTTCCATTCCCTACTTTTCATTCATGTGAATACACTCCTATGTAAATGTATATATAACTGAATATGAATGTATTCATACATGTAACAATACATGAATATATGGATATATATGACTATATATGAATATATCTATATAACGATATGTATATGAATATATATGAATCCATGTATATGTAAATATATGCATAGATATAACCATATGAGTATGTATATATAAATTGCTATATATGAATATATGTATGTTTGTATATATATATATATATATATATATATACGTATAACTATAAAATGAAATTCATGTATACCTATATAACTTTATATATGAATATATGTATAACGATATATATATATATACATATATATAACTAGATATTAACATATATGAAAATATATTTATAAATATATGTATATATATATATATATATATATACGTATATGTATATGTATATTAATATATAGTCATTTACATACTTATAACTACATACATGAAGATGAATATATAAATTGATTGATATGTCCACACCTAACTTCTCTTTTATGTACATCAAACATTGGGAACGTCACACACACACACACACACACACACATATATATATATATATATATATATTGCTACACAAACACGTTTATGTTACTGTCCTGTTTGTGTTGACAATCATAACACTTTATATATATATACATATATATATATATATATATATATATATATATGTATATATATATATATATATATATATATATATATATATCTGCTCTAAATCAACAATATCTAATGTTTGATATATTGATGAAATAAACACATCATACATCGGATATTATATCATATGATATTATATTGAATTCCTGATTTGTATGATGTGATATATATATATATATATATATATATATATATATATGCCGGTGCAGTGCGTCAGCCAATGAGGTTTTACTGAGGCTGCGCATTGCTACGCACATTGGGAACCTTCAGGTTCCCTTTCTATTAATTGGCCAAGCTGCAGGGAATATGGCACCCTCGGGCAGCTCTGTTCCATTGCACTTAACGGAACAGGTCAGAATAGTCCTGACGCTTTTGTGGCGGAGATTGCGTTGGTTGCTTAGCTAACCAAAGCCACGTCGGCTGGAGCCATATTTGGATGGAGGTCTTCTATTTTCCCAATGAAAAAAAAAATCGACCTAGTGTCACTTTTTGCTGTGGTGGGACAGCGGATAAATAGACCTTCCAGTACCACAAGGTGGGATCGCAACTGTTGCTTCAGATCAATAGGCTTGAATTTATCCCTACCCTGCACAGAACAGGACGGTCAGTAAGAAAGCGATATATATATATATATATATATATATATATATATATATATATATATATATTATCATAAAGGTATATATTGTTATATATGTGTATGTATATGATATTAGACATATATATATTTTACATATATCCATAAATATATATACATATTTTCATTTTTTACATATCTATATATTGTTATGTATTTTTTACAAACATATATAATGTTATGTGTATAGTTTGATATATTATAATATATATACATTACATATAATTATACACATGCTTGTATACATTGGTTCTTTGAGAGGACTTTGAGAATAAAATATCTATGTTAGTTTTTGTTTGTGTATTTATGTGTAGGTTATTAAGTGATATTTGCTAATAAAAATTTTAGCCGTGCTGGCATTTTCATGCTATTCCATGTTTCCTGTTTTATAAATCTGTTTCAAGTTTAGTTTTTTTTTTGTTTTGTTTTTTTGTTTTGCTTTTGTTTTTTTTTTGCTAAACCAAGTATTTCAATTTTTTCCTTTACGCATAGGTGGCACTGAGTTTCAATACCTTGGTATAAGTGGATCTGTTTTAATATTTTCCATTTTACGGTGGGTCAAGATTTTTTTGTGCATTTCCTAGTAATATGTAGATAATGATGTCCTATTTCCAAATTTTTCACTGGGAAATGATGATATATGGTTAGTTTATCAAAGTTTATAAGGCATTTTCGATATTCCTGTATAATATTTCACTTCTCAGGTTTTCTGTTGGGTTAATGTTTCGGCTTGTTATACTATGTTTGATTTAAAACATTTGTTTGCCGGACGTCAACTGTTTTGATTTGCACGATTGCAGACTTGTTTATTTATGCTTTTTGTCAAGTATTTATTCTTATTACTCTCTTGTTATGTTTTGTGTTGAGTATATTAACATTTTCAGTAAAACTAACGCTAATTTTCTGTTTGATCTTGTTTATTTTTTTGCTCGTTAGGTTGGTTTTGGGGAGTGTTTTTCAATTAATTGGATTGATATTTTACCTATATAAGTTTTATACAGTGGTGTATACCAGGTGATTATACTACCTCTTTTTTTTCTGTCACTTTGCTTTTTCACAATTAGTTTTTCCCTTTCTTATCATATTAAGAGTTTGTTTCAGTGAAACAACTATTTTTATGGCTTTAGTATATTCATTACTAAATTTATTGAATACCATTTCATTTGAGGAATTGTATACAAGTTGATTTTCTATTGATTTAAAGATATTTCTCAAATATATATATGTATAGTTATCCATGTTTGTACGTATGTATATGTATGTGTGTGTGTCTATATACATTGTTATGTATGTGAATATATTGTTATGTCTATTGTAACATATATATATATTGTTATATATATACAGTTATGTATATATATTGATATACATGCATAGTTATATATATATATATATATATATATATATATATATATATATATATATATATATATATATATATATATATATATATTCGTACATACATACCTAAGGATATATCTGTTATCGTGAATATGTATTGTTATATACATGCATATATTGTTGTTTATATGTATTGTTATAATATATTGTCATGTATATTGATTTATATATACGCATTATATGGAAGAATTGATATATTGCCATGTACATTATTGTGTATTCATGCATTTATTGTTTCCTATATGTAAAATATGATTATATATATATATGTTTATATAACTATATATATACTTATGTTAGACATACATATAATCATTGATATGTTATGATAATATATATATATACATATATTATACATATATCTATATTATCATTATATATCAATGATTATATGTATGTCTGAAATCTATATATATATGGCTATATAAACATACATGTACTATTATATTTGATTTGTTCCACATATACATTATATATATATATGTGTGCGTGTGTGTGTTAATGTGGTAATATGTATAGATTTGTTGTTTTTACACTTTTGTTTCTTTGTACGTTTTGATACGTATATATATATATATATATATTGTCATATATGCATTGTTAAACATGTATATACATATTTTTTATATTTTATAAATATTTTGTTTTACACACACACACACACACACACACACACACACACACACACACACACACACACACATATATGTATCGGTATACACATGCTTATATTTTATATACTTATGAATATGTTTATACATATATATTCTCCGTATATCTTTATAGATATAATGATTTATATATGTATATATAGATAGATATATATATATAGAGAGAGATATAGATAGATAGATAGATAAATTGATGTATGGATAGATATTATAATATACATATGTATATATTCATACGAACATATGTACACATACATAGTTGTATGTATATGTGCATATTTCCTATTATATATATACTGTTTTATATGTACATATTGTTACATATATATATAGTTATACATATTATGTATATATTCATATATTGTGTTCTATATTGTTATATGTATAATATATATGCATATATATAAATATGTATATTATTATTAATCATATATTTATAAAGTTATATATAGATATTGTCATAAATATACATTGATACATATGTATTCATTTTTTTATATATGTATTGTTATATATACATATATTCATATATTTGTAAATATGTATGTTATATATTTATATATATATGCATATATATATATGTAAATGTACTTATATACGTGGTTATATGTATACGTAAATATTGTTGTATGTATATATACATATATGCATATATATATTGCCATTTATAAGTACATTATTATATTTATGTTATTTTATATGTATGTATCTATATCATATATAATATTGTATATATCTTATATGTATATATCATTGTATACTGTCATATACATATTGTTATAAATGTATTGTTATATATATATATATATATATATACGTTCTATAAATATATATATATATTCTATAAATATATATATATATATATACATTCTATAAATATACATACATATACATTTTATTAATATATACATATTAATTCTATAAATATATATATATATATATATATATATATATATATATATATACATTATATAAATATATATATATATGTATTCGTATAAAAATGTTATATATATAGTTATATACATAAAAATGTTATATATATAGTTATATACATACATACTCATTCGTATTTTGATATATTATTATATATATATATGTTCCATGTATGTTTTTTATACATTTCTATTCATATTTTTCTCAATATATATACATATGTTGTTATATACATATATATATGATTATGATTTCAGTTATGATATGCGAAATCTGATTCGAGAATATACCAATATCACACGTTTAATGCATCATTTGCTTCCGACCAATCAAATAAGATAAATAAAGAAAGAAAATATTAGAGCTGTCATTTGCTTCCATGGAAGCATAGAATTTTGAGTTCATGAAATTAATGATTTTTTAGCAGGCATTTTGAGCAGATCTTACCTTTCAGTAAGTGCTCAAAATGCTTGAAAAACTATTAGTCGTTTGGAGAGAGTTCTGCTTAGTAAACTGGATGAGGAGGAGTTTTGTAGTTTCATTTGTTGAATTTCTTCAGATTCATTCATGCAACCTTTGAGATTTTTCGTTCACATTCAGGTTATTAGCATGACATGTCAAGCTTCTTTGCTTTGTGACAACCGTTACATGGTCAACACATAGTTTTAATTTTTTGAGTTTCCGCCTTAATAATGTCTTTCAATTCGTTGCTTTCACGAAGGACGTCCGCGTCTTCTGAAATCTTTGAAACTAAATTGAGTTGTACGTTCTTTGACGTTTTCTGGGGCCGAATACCTAGCGCGTATTGTAAGCAGTTTTCACTGATTTTTGTCCCATTTTTGCGTTCTATCCATTTTGGATTTTAGGATTTCACAGCCTCAAATAAACTAGAAACTGTGAAAAGGAAACGTTCAGCTAAAATAGAGGCGGTATATATCATTGACTTGGTTCAATTATACTTTATTCCAAAATGACTATCAGTTTGAAATATGAAAAAATGCTGGGTTCTTTTTGTTGTTGTTTTTGTTGTTTTGTTTTGTTTGTATTTTTTTTTTTTTTTTTTGCACCAACGTCACTTAAATGTGAAATTAGCCCGCAGTAATTATCGAATACCATGACTGTATTTCACCATTGATTAAACTTTATGTAACGGTCCATCTATCTGTCAGTCTATCTCTCCATCTATTATTCGACTATCTGTTTATCTGTCTATCTCTCAGCTCCTGACTCACGCTGCAAGCCGGAGCCTGCTCGTTCATTCATATAAATGTAAATTCAATGAACAATGTTCCCATTACTCATGGCAACCAACTTTCAGATTTTCTGGACAATAGCCAGTGGTTAACAGTTTGAGACGATGGATTCATTGGCCTTGACCTGACATCATTAAAATAGTCTTTTCTCTCTTCGGCAGAAGCTATGTTTGCAGTGTTTTATAGTCAATGACCAAAGGCAATCCTTTCGTTCGATCTTGAAAAGGCCCTTGACAGTTGAGCCCTGCGTCTGGTGCCGAAGAGGTCAGCTTCTGTCAGAGCTGCTTGTCAATAACTGGATACAGTCCAAAGGATGTTATTATCACAGTGGACTGCAGAATTGAGAATGGGGATGCAGAGTAAGGATTCGCGGAAAGAAAGATCAATGATTATGATAAGCCGCTAGTTTAGTTTAATGATTGGGAAATCGGACAAGGCTTAGAGGTTTTATCTCAAGCATTGTATCAATGACTTTTATCATTACACATTCATGTAAGATTTGGAACTTGAGAGCTATTAGTCTATAATACTGTTTTTAAAAAATAAACCTAATCTGATTGGTTAAAGTCCATCAGTACGATTCAGTTGAAATAAAATGAAGACATTTACCTTCAAATCCGTATACAGTGTCTCAATATGACATGAACTCTTTACTTTAAAGAAGATATGAAATAGATCGTTTGGTGCAATGATGGTCAAAGTTTTCCACTCTTCGATTTTGATTGAAACATTTAATATGTGAGTCGGCATTATCCAACGATAATGCCGACTCACAAAATAAATACGAATTGTTTGTTTTTCAACCACAATTATGATAGCCACTTGGGGTTTATAAATAAGGTTTTCCCTGCAATACGTAATACAAATTCTTATTTGATAGATCCATTGAACAATACATGTGAGTGAACTCGACAAACGCTGCTTATATAATTCATTTTGATTAATATTCCTGCTTGAACTATTCATGCCTCCATTTTGATTTCAAACAGCGACGATGCTACTTTCAAGACCGTAATTTACGTCTTTCAACGAATTTGGGAGCAGTTTATGTATTCACTCGTGTCTATCTGTCTATATGATATCTCGAAATGGTCTCAATGAATTCCAATGACATGTTGTCGAATGAGAGACCATGGATTAAAGACAAATTTATCAAATAGTGGAGCCGATCCAGGAATTTTTACAATTTATTCTAAGTATTTGAGATTAAGTTTCCATTCAGTTTTTAATCACAACCGTGCTTTGTAGTTTATTACTAATCAATACATAACGTAAAGTAATGAATCTATCCCCAAATCTGAAGAAACAACAATGATAATTCCCTTCAACATCATTCATAAGGGAAGCATCTGTTAAGTGGGAAATGGTGTATATTGAACGGTACGAATCATTGTCTGATAGGATCTTTAAAGACTGAATCAGACATTATTGTTCAATCCTGGGGCAATTTTTTGTTGTCTTCTACAGAATTCCTCGCCCCGTAAAATTTGTATGTGCAGACTTTCTTCATACCTCCAAGCCATGTGAATTATGGTTTAAACGATCATAATTTCCTGATTTTAGAAAATAAGCAAATTCGCAAATTTGGGTAGCATATGAATTCTGTTGTAGAGCCAGGTTTAGAATTTTATATCTACCAGTCATTTAGGATAAACATTTTTTTTTCAATCGAGTTTGATCTAAGCACTTGATTTTATGGTCGATAATGAATTGTGAGTCAATGGAACGAACAGTTCTGAGCAGTTCTTCTGAGGAAACAGTTGAAAACATGGACTGGGAAAGAAAGACAGGAGTATGATCAAAATGAAAGGAACCAAGCGTGAGCAGCTCAGGGGGATTGGAGGAGTAATAAAGTATATCAAAGGGAGGGTTAAAGGAGGAGCCATGATCATTGCAACGATCAAATGAAATAAAAAAAAATAGTTGAATGAAGATAGAACTGTTTCTTACTTCGCATTACATGACAATTACACTATCATCACGAGGTTCTGTTAATTTTAGCTTATCTATACCTGATTTGATTTTACCTAATCTATATTGTCTAACTCCTAGAGTTGACTTTATTATTGCAATTAGTCAGCCTTTCAAATTTGAGACTTTTCCGATTTCAGCGTGCATTATTGAGAGAGAATAAAAATAGAAAGAAAGATGTCATGTCGACTTGTGACCAGGAAGATGATAGAAAGAAAGGGGGAAGAGGGAAAAGGGAGAGGGGAAGAGGGAAAGAAAAAGGACGAAAGAGAGAGAGAGAGAGAGAACGAGGTAAAGGAAGAAGGAAAATCGAAAGCCAAGAGAGAGGTGAGAGTGACTGACAGAAACAATTATATTTGTCATTCATATGGTGTCGCTAATATTGATAAATTAGAATCAATTGTTTTTAAATCACTTCAGATGACAAATCACAGGAAAGAATTTTTTACCATATAAATATTTTCCACTTATAGGGGTCAAAATCAAGGGGAATTATTGTGTCCATTTTCAAGGTTAAAATTCGAAAGGGAAATTCCTTTTTTTTATTTTTAGGGGTAGGAATGGGACGGAGAATTGTTTTTTTCTTTTTTTTTTTCTTTGAGCGGTCAAAATGGGGCTGGACTCTTTTCCCCGCTTTTAGAAGTCAATATAGAGGGGAAATTCTTTTTCTAGCTTTTAGGGGGCAAAATGACGGGACAGATTCCTATCTAATGGTCAGAATTGAAGGTGATTTTTTCCAGTTCAGGAGTCGAAATAGCGAGTGATAAAATCTCCCTCTAAACAGAGGGAATATTTGTTCGCTTTTAAAGGTCAAAATAGGAGATTTTTTTCACTTTCTGGGGTAGAAAAGTGAAGTTGATTTTTTTAGGATTAAAAATGAAGCCAGGATCTTTTTTTCCACTTTTGGAGCTCGAATTGGAATTTTTAAAAATTACTTTCAAGGGTCAAAATCCCGCTCCATTTTGACCCCTTAAACCGAAACACTTCAAAAGACGGAATGGAGGGAGATTTTCTCTTGACTCTTAGGAGTCAAAATGGAGGGGGATTTTTTTCCACTTTTAAGGGTTAAAATGAATTTCAATTGAAGTTTGTGGATAATGGGCTAGATAAAAATTTTCTACGTTCAGGAGTGGATCAAGAATATTCATACAATCATCTCCCCTTCAGCTATATACGCACGGCACAATATTTTGAAAAGCTTTGAATGAATTTCTTTTGAATTTTGTGAAAAGGTTGGTAATGGCCAGAGAGAGGAGTCTTTACATTTTGGGGTGTATCCTCATCATATCTGATTTATCAATATCAGATTTAGTTCTACCTTGTCAATATCTGATTTAGTTTTGCCTCGTCAATATGATTCGGTTTTGCTTTGTCAATATCCGATTTACTTATGCCTTGTCAATATCTGATTCAGATTTGCCTCGTCAATATTTGTTTTAATTCTTCCTTCTGAATGTACTTTTCTGATTCAGAAAATAAATCGACGAATGAAGAAATGACAGATGTTTGTTTTAGAGTGTTATCACAGCATCTTTTCTCTTCGGTTTTAAGTTCTGAATGATTCAAGTTCTCTTCCAATTTCAGTAATGTTGGAATCAGGGATATGTTCTTCTGAAAATATTTTTGTTTATTAATGTTAGAATTTGAAAAATGTTTATTTAGGAAGATAATGTTTCAGTTTGTTTCATGAATGCTCTGATGACTGAAGAGTTTGAAGAACCAATTATAATTGCTAAGCTCAGATGTTAATACGAATTCCTGCTTTGCTCTGTTTAGAATCTAGTGAAAAATGATTTGGTATTTTCTTAGCTTTTAGCCTGTCAGATATAAATGCCGTCACTCATATGGAAAATGTCATTAAAGAAAAAAAAAGTGTAATGGTTCATGATAATATCGTGTGATGGATAACACGAGTTAACTACCTGGTTTACTCGTTGGTCTCAGGCTTGCTGGCGGGTAATATGTTTGACATTTGTATGCACACATATTGGATACGCCACCGGACTTCAGAACTGAGTCAAGATGTCGCGAAATAATCGGTTTTTTTTTTGTTTTTGTTTTTTTAGCGTTTAATCCTGACACTTCCATCAAAATAATAATCTAAATGAAAAGGAAAAGCATCGGCGAGAATTATAACGATAATTTAATCTATAAATGGAAAGTTCTTTCTTTTGTGTATCAATGTCAAAATAGATGAGTCTCTATGTCTGAAAGCTTACAAATTACTCGTTCTCTTCTTGAAAATCTCATTAACTCACTGTGAGTTGCAAAGATCTTCACCCACTTTGGAATACATCCAAAATGGCATATTAATCACATTTTTTCTGGCATAAAATAATACACTTTGTATCAAAAACTTTTCTGTTTTTTTTTGTGTGTTTTTCACGATACTATCTCAGATTTGTGTAGATATTCCTTTTTCTTCATTTTGCCACACGTTACACATTCATCAGCACACGTAGATGCAACGTGTGTTATGTAAAGTCTTACCCATTCAACAATGATTTTGGAGCAATGTGCAATTTGGGAATGTTTTCTCAGAAGGATTGACTTAGAAATAAAAATGTACTCATTTCTTATTGCATTTCAAGTTCTAAATTTCGCTCAGTTTGGAAGTAAATGAAATAAATGCAAGATTTGACAATCTTTCTACTTTTGGGGAGTAAAATAACAAATAATACATTTTGTTCTTGGCGATAGACAATAAAAATGAGAAATAATTTTTTTATTGAAAAAAGTGAGAATATTCATTTTCACATTTGATTTCTATTTCCTGTTGCTAAAGGAAAAGGGAAAAATTGGATGTGAATACCACTCCAATCAGCGCAACACCAATTAGCCTTTCAAACAAAAACAATAACAATAATAATAAATACAATGCGTGCATCATTGATCACATGGAAGATACATTCATTCAGGTAACACCTTTTATTCTGCAAAATTTCGCTTTCCAACAATTTCACGATATTTTCATTTTTTGCTGGTTTTTTTTTTTGTTTGGTAGCTTTGACCATGTATTGATTCTTTTTATTGTTGAGGGTTTTTGTACGAATATGTACATCACTCGGAGTGAGTGCTAAAACTTTAGCCGGATCAACTAGCTTCAAAACTGTCCATTGTACGTACATACCCATACTGTTTGTCCTAAACTATTTATGCTCATTCATAGGAATGATATTAAGATACTAGCAAGGATGCCTAGCATTACCGGAGGGAAAATAACTTGAAAAATAACCAGACAGGAAAAATATGTTCTTTGCTATATTTCTTCTTACTGAAGACAAACAATGAAAAAACGATTATTTACGACGCGCGCACAAGAAAAAGTAACGGAAGAAATATTGTGATGCTGAAAAAAGAACAAATGATATAGCTTAGTTTGACAGGGCTTCTAGATGAGTATTTCTCCTATTGTGTGCTAGATTCCAACCCTAGAACAACCAATACAGAGTTGAGAAAGCACAGAGAACTCAAGTAAGTGCCAGTGATTTTTAGATATCATCCTTAAGCCTTCTTAAAAATTCTAGAAATAACCTCAGGTGACCTCTCGTATCAACCTTACATGGTCAATAATTTTTCACCGTGTAAAGAAGTACCCCTATGCAAAACGTCTGTATCCGAGGTATAATATTGTGGCCAACAACTTGAAAAATTCTTTAGAAATAATAAATGGTGACCTCGGATGATCCCAATGACAGAATCACTTTTGTTTTTAGATACTTAGGTCGTGGAAAAAATCTACCTCTAACGTCAACCGCTCATAGCCTGTTACTTCCGATGTGAGAAGATGAACCCATACGCTAGACTTTGGCATCCTTGGTGAAAAATTATGGCTAAAAACTCTGAAAATTGGCTAGAAATTATCAAGAATGCCCAATGGAGACCTCAAATGACCTCACATGTACTACATTGATCTCTTCCCGGTCTACATACAGAATATCAGATTGATAGGACGTATAATTTTTGCAGGGAAGAGGTGCGATTAAACAAACAAATGAACAAGAGGCACAAGTATTAGTATAGATATGCTCATGTTTATGTACATGAACATGACAGCTACTATTACTTATTCAATTAAATATCCGGGAAAGTGCTCATCAGAGAATGGATCTACCAGGAAATCTGCCCATTTCGAATGTATCAAAGGAGGGGATGTGCCCATCTTGGATTCATCATGGTAGCAAAATGCCAATCAAAATATTTTTGCCCATCATATAGTCTCCAAGGAAGTTTCATAAAGTTTTATCAAAAACTTTTTGGCACAACTTAACCAAAGTGGTGCCGATTGGAAAATCTGATAGAAAAATACGTGAGGCGTATTAAAGATGAAAACGAATATAAATTTAAAAAAAACCTGAAATAAGTTGTGCTAAAAGTTTTTGATAATGGAGGCTAGCGTGTGGAAAAATTTAAATAGAAATGAGAAGAAATAAGATGATTCAAAGAAGAAAAACAGAAATAACTTGTGCCAAAAGTTTTCATAAAACCTTGAAAGTCTTCTAGAGATTAAATGATGAGAAAAGGTTTTGATCTGCACCTTTCTTCCTTTGATGAATTCGAGATGGGCATTTTTCCTGGTAAATAAATAAGATGTTGAAAAAGCTGACAAATGAATAAAAACGTAAAATTATGATAACGGCAAAGGTTCTCGATCGAGTTGGTTCCAAAATAAGTAAATCAATTCATCAAGGGAAGGTATCTCTTAGATTTTTCGGAGCGCATCAATGAAACCTGCAAATTGAACATAGAAATGAGAATATAGATTCTCCCCCCCCTTCCATCTCGCACTCTCACATAAACAATGAAAAGTTAGACAAATCAGTTTGCTCGTGTACGTATTGAGGTTTGGTGAATATTTTAGGACGACTTAGACTGTTCTCAAAATAGTGATATTTGATGATCTCTTTCAGAAGATGAATAAAAGATGGGAAAGAGAAACTTGAGATTTGGGGAAATAAGAATTATGTTTTTGAAAATAGTTCATGTTGATTTTTTCTTCTTAATTAAGAAGAATAGCAGAAGTAGAAATGATAATAAAATATTTCTTAATCATCGAAGTTCACTCTTCTGTTCTCTTTTTTTCTTTCTCGTTTTGTTCTTTTTTTCCATCAACTAGATATATCCAAAAAATAAACACAATTTAAAATTCAATTTAAAATGAACTATTTGGCGACCTGGCCATCACTTTCAGCGACAAGCGGGGAATAACTGCGTTTCTTTGTACCTCTCCATTGCACTTAGAAATAAGACTGAAGACATTCCCTGACGTCTGCAGTTCGTACCAATACAGTATTTTCAGACTAGTCTTCGTCTTAGCAAACGTTTTTTATGATTATTATGATCTTGATCCTTATTACCGCTGACGTAGTGGAAAGAAGGAAACCCAAACTGATCCAAAAGAAAGGAGACCTTTGGCATCTAGCGAGACAAACGGACAATCCGGCGCCACAACTTGATAGACGATCATCCCACATGTGGTCACTCTGAAGTACTAGCCCTATATGCTTTATGCATAAAACAAGTAATTTCATGTGAGAAGAGTATATGAGACTGCTGAAGGTCATGACATCTCGCACATACCGTAAATTAAAGAGATGAGCACAGGTCACCAGTGGATAGAAGAAGAGAAGCTTGACTTCCCCACTTATTTATATGCTCTTAAGTGTTCGGGCATCTATAATAACCAAATTCCTATCGAAGGTGACCGTTATCTTCAGCGATGAAGCCCAGGGTTGCTAGGTTGGGATCGAGGTGGTGAATGGAACAGACAAAAAGGTATCAATAGGATGGAACTTTTAGCATTCACCCATGATAATAATTCCATCAAGGTGAAGATACAATGGGAGCTTGAGGGATTCGAAGTGAAGAGTGATTTTTTCTTGCTGAAGACAACTACGAAAGTCTTGACATGAAAATGTGTAACCAAAACATCTTGAACTCTATTAAAAAAAATTAAGATGCCAAGATCTGCACGTATATAGGTATGATTAATATGCATATCCATGTGCTTGGTTTACTGGTAATAACAAAAAAATAAAAGAATTGCTTTCAAAAACTGGAATTCTGGTATCAATGATAAGAACTCCTCGTGTCAAATATTTTCTTTTTTTTCCAATTTTTGGTCACATAATGATGAAATGAAATATGTTGTGTAAGTTGAAAACCTTCCATTGAAGAAATGATATTAATTATAAAACCCTTAAAAGACTTTATTTGGGCCGATCGAGAATTGTGTTTAGAATGACTCTTTCAATAAGTTATAACAAAAACTGATGGCAAATTTGAATTGAATTCCGTACTTACAAAAAGTTTCTAATGAAAAATAACCAAAAAGCTATAACAAAAGTTTAACGAAAACAACTTCTAGAGATGCATCTTTTGGTGATTTCCTTTGAGTGAGCACCATCGTTACATATGAACAAAATTTCAGTCAGACGCAAACGGTGAACGAATTTTAAAAAGTGGGAATTTTCAAAATAATCAAATCAATCGAAATATCAAAAACAATCTCTATGAGAGTTTTTCAGTGTCAACGTTTTTGCTTTTTTTTACAGAAAACAGCCCGAAAATTTGTTAGCAAATAAAAACAAAAAGTTACCAAGAAAAGCAATATTTTACTTGACTTTTCAGTTTTTTTAATTCCTGAATATGGCTTTTATACGGAACCCCTATGATTTTTTCTCACTAAGATAAACGGAATTTATTTTTCCGTGGACTTGACATGTTTTACGGATAAAATAGATATGTAGTGAAATGAAGTATATATGAATTAAGGATGATATCATC
Source organism: Thysanoteuthis rhombus (assembly GCA_963457665.1). Taxonomy (NCBI): domain Eukaryota; kingdom Metazoa; phylum Mollusca; class Cephalopoda; order Oegopsida; family Thysanoteuthidae; genus Thysanoteuthis; species Thysanoteuthis major. The sequence continues at coordinate 26,704,743 of OY735214.1, read as the reverse complement.
ACGTAAAGAAAAATTCCCAAATTTAGAAATGAAAACCCATTTATGTATGTGCACGGTCTACGTGGAAATCGACCCGGACGAAAGAAATTCTCTGAAGTTGATTTTATCGAAATCTTTGAAATATTACTAAGAGGTAAAATTGGAAAAAAGAACTGATAAAATAATTATTTGTGTATACCTTTTGAAACTGGGGATATTCTTGGAAACAGGTAATATAAAAAGTTATGATATCGTTTACATCGAAACGAGTTCCTTGGAAGTTATGATTAAAAGCATGAATAGTACTGTAGAGTGCACTCTTACAATCACGAAATTGGCGACTATTTCTGCATATTTAACAATGCTTTTGGAGTGAAGATGCATTGTGTCAGTGGTGATTGATCGTTAATTTGATTCAAGACAGGTTGTATCCAAAATATTATACTCTATTTTAAAACTATCCGTGTATATATTTTTTTCACCAACAAATGTCAACCGGAACAAAAATTGAAAGAAAAGAGAAAAAAGAAAAAGGAAGACACAATTAAACATCGATACTGAAGCAAGTTATACAGAGATCCCATTACTCTTTAAAGACTTTGAGCATCGCATACTGATATTCACTTGAATTATATGGATGAGTATCAAAACATGATCAAAATCAACAACACGTTGGATTATCAATGGATTATGGATTGTCAATAAGTAATTGTTCAAGCTATTGATGCATACAAAAGGGTTAGGGAATCAAATACATCAGAAGTAACGAGACTGCTTTAAATTCTTTTTAAGTTTACCGCGTAGATGGAATGGTTTGATACGATGGAGAGTGAGAGATGCTGTACAATTCTTCATCGATATTACCGAAAAAAAATCTGGAAGCTCCAAGTAATAAGCAGGGTTGTGTTTACACTAAAAACAGATGATGATATGAATATTAAAACATCCATTTTTTTAGTCACACAGCAAGATATTGTTTAGCATTTCAGTCGTATTATAATTTCTTTCGTTTTGATCTTTGTGCAGCGATAATGACTTCAGTTTCAAATATTCGCGTATTTATAAGTTGTAAATGATTCACATCAATACCACACTCTCGTTAATCATCGAATTAAAATATCTATTCTAATCTGAGGTGAAAATTGAATAAAATCGCCAACTTTAAACATACAGTCTCTCAGCCAGAAAATTTACACGGTTCTGCCCAAAATTTGGGATTGACCTACTTCCCTTCCGCCCCGGGTTCGGGTACACATGGATAGTACAGTTATGTGTTAATCATCATCATCATCAGCAGCAGCAGCAGCAACAGCATCAGTCTCTTGACGTCCGTCGTTGGACATGGATCTTCCCCGGGATTCACCTCACTTCCCTATCGTGGGTGTCGCTGAGCCTGTACTTTTTGAATTTGTCTGGGTCGTCTCTCCATCTAGTTGTCTGCCGGCTTTGGTTGCGCATATGGTCTCTGGGGATCCATTTCGTGTTCATCGGTTGTCTGCCATTCTTTTTTTTAATGGATTCTATCATATTTCTGATTCCTGTCTTCTCCTGGATGTATTGTGCTGTCTTGTGATCTCCCAAGGTGAGGTTGAGCATAATTCTTTCACGTGGTTCTCAATGTGCTAGTCTGTCTCCAGGTTAGGTTCCATGTTTCAGCTCCATAAGTGACTATGGAGAGGATGCATTGGTTGTATACCCTTCTTTTTAGGATTATTGGGACCCTCTTGTTTTTGAAGGTTGGGCTTGCTCTGTCAAAGGCTTGCCATCCTAGAGCGATTCTTCGCTTGATTTCTTCTTCTTTTGTGGGTCTCATAGAGTTTCGTTATCCTAGATAGATGTAGTGGTCTACTCCCCCCAGTTCTGTGTCCTCGATTTTGATCATAGTATTTTTATTTCCGATGTAGTTGTTGCGCATGATCCTCGTCTTACTGAAGTTCATGTGTAGGCCGACTTTCTTGCTTTCTTCATTTAGTTCATCTATCATTAGTTGGAGGTCGTGTAGGTTCTCTGCAAAAAAGGGCAATGTCGTCTGCAAATGTGCCGTTGTTTAGATATTCCCCTTCTATTTTGATTCCTTCTATTCTCTCAGTCTAGTCTTCTGAAGATCATCTCGAAGCAGGCTGCGAAGAGTTTGGGTGAGCTGGTATCACTTTGTCTTACCCTTTTTTGGAGCTGAAAGGGCTACTCCCGTAAATTCAAAACTAGGCCCTTGGAACCTGTCCCGTGCAGAAAAATACCGAAGTCGATATTGTTATTTTAGGTCATTATGGTTCAAAAGGTAAGACTTGGATTTCTTGGAACTTCATTATGGTGTTTTAGAGACTTTGTAGATGTTCCTGCAGGAATTTTCAAGTAGGAAAAAAAAGAGTAAATCATGAAATTATAAAATGTTTGAAAGACTAAAATACCCTCACTTTCTCTCGTTTTCATTGATAGTTTTTTACCTCATTCATGTGCAGTCTCAAATAGAAGTATCTTGAGAACGGGACGATAGAAACAAGGACCCAAAAAAGGTGAAGCGAATAAAATCCGAAAGGTTTGTGGGGGATGGAAAACGAAAAAATCTGAAGCAGATCAGAGAAAGAGCTTACCTTTTATATGTTGCTGCTACAATTGCTTCTTCTTGCAGTTGTTGCTGCAGAGAGAATGTCATATAAGTGAATATAATTATCATCTCTTGTCGATGTTAATCCAAGCCAAACGAAAAGACCAAAATGATCGAAGACTAAAATTTTGGAAAACTCGTTATATCGAACCCTAATCATTTCTTTGCTAATAAGGGGTCATGTGACTATTTGTGATTATTCCCTGTCTCAGTGTTTTCATTTTAACTCATTCTTCACATCAAAACCTTCAAAAGATAAATCACTTTAATAGTGCCTATACAGCCCATGCTATTTTCTCCTTTCACTGATTAACCAGACGCGTGTAGCAGCCAGGCAAATGTTGAGCCAATACTCCAATCTCAGAAGACTATCCAGTTTCACTGAGAACTCACTAGAACCCCAGGAAGTTTTACTGCTTTAAACACTGAATTTACGAAAAATGATTAATTTATGTCATTTCAGTTGATCATATCCAAATATCTGGTAAAGTAATTTATGTAAGCTTTCCAATCTTTTTTTTTTTTTTTTTTTTTTTACACAGAATTGGATATTGTGGTTCGATGAGTGAATTTTTTCGTTTGGATCATCAATTGCTAACGAAGTGACAGTTATTGGGAATTTAAAAACAAAACAGTTATATATTAACATGGCTTCCAAGCAGTGTTAATCAAACATGGTCCCCTCTTAAGGTATGATTCAAATATTTAGCTTTGTTTTATTTTTAAGGTCACGTCATAATACACGTAGTTTATATATATATATATATATATATATATATATATATATATATATATATATATATATATATATATATATATCATAAAATGTTTTCCCTCGTCCTTTCTTTGGCCAATTCGATGATCTTTCAATGATCTTTCACACCAACAAGGATCAAATAAATCTCTTTTGGTTTTCTAACTCTCCCAAACATACGGATAGGTGCCATCGTAAGTTACAGAATCAAATTTTTCTATCTTTATATACTTCCGTTAACATATTCTTTATTTTTGTTATCATTTCAATATGGTCAATCTGATAAGTTTTAAAGGGTCAGGATGTCTGGTCATGGCTTTATTGAATTGCCTAAAAATCTTACAAAGTTGGCTGCCTTGATTAAACATTTTCATAACTTAAGAGACAATTCCCGGTATAAAATCGATACATCTGAGTTTTGCACGTGCGATCCTCAAATATTCAGATAGCAAACTCCCATGCAATATATGATGTTGTTCTGAAAGGTATACGCACGATATGAAATGGAAATGAATTCCATTTGACTAACATTTTATAGACAAATATTCTATTTTCGATTTCAATATCCAATTCTAGGAAAGTAGCTTGCATTCCGTTATATTCACATCGAATTCTCCTCCATCATCAAGACAATAAATGTCATCAATAAAATGTGTTCAACAAATAAATGCGTATGCTTCCTTTGTATCAGTTCTAAATAAAGACGATATGAATACATGTTCATGTCTATGTTGATACAAATTTTCCCTGAAGGGTGCAGGGTCAAGCCCCATTGATATACCCATAATCACGTGAAATAATTCATTACCTATTAAGTAAGTCACATGGATAACAATCACCTCAAGGGTGGTAAGTAAGAAACGTTAAGTAAGTTTTGTCATTTTTAGTTTTATGCCAGAAAGCTTTAGAGTTTGTAAACCCAATAAATTTACTACTTCCCACTGCAAATGCCAAGTCTATTTTTTTATTATATCTTTGATAAGATCTTTATCAGAAATATTTGTATAAAGAGCATTAAAATCGTACATAGAGATAGATTAATCCCCCTTATGGATATTTTTATTATGCAATTCATTTTAACGAGCTTTGAATTATTTAGTGCACAGAAGAGATTTGAATAATTAGAGAATTTACATTTAAAATAGAATTTATATATTTAATTGTATATCAATCTAATAACTTTTAAAACAGCTTTGGTAAGAGGTTTAATGCTACAAATTCTTTACGGTAGAATAAAGCGAGCACCAGTTGGATTTTTGTGCATTTTAGGTATCACATTTGATCAATCATTTTCAAACATCATTCTTTCTCTTGCTTGCTATCTTAGCGTTATTTCTTTCTTCTTTCCTACAAGTCTCACCGATTATCCGCCGAAGCTGCTGCCTGCCCTCTCTCACTACACTCCCTCATTATCAATACTTCTTACAATATTTACTCGTTTCAAATTGATGACAGTGCTATGACCGGCGAACCAAGAAATTCACATTGTGCATCATATATATATATATATATATATATATATATATATATATATATATATATATATAAAAGTGTGTGTGTGTGTGTGTGATTAATAATTTTCATTATTACATTTGAGGAATCATTTGTCCCAAATGTACAAAATCTGGTACCACTCGTCGACTGCAAATCAAATTTTACTTTGAAACGATACGTTTTGTTATTCAAACCCATGAAAGCAGCTTAAGTAAAAATAACCTGAAACTAAGAGTTTTAAGATTAACTCTGAACAATATATAAACATCTTTTCATCCCCTTTTTTCTGTAATAAAAAAATACGTACATACCAGGGGCTTCTTGGCCCCCAAGTCTCTAGCACCCCCCTCCCCCGAAATGTTAGTAGAGAGAGACCAGTTGAGCGAACAGGAGGATCTATGGTGGACAATTATCTTCCATCATCGAGAAGTCACCTGACCAGCCTGGATGTGCCTTTTGCAGCAGAGCTTCAATGATTGTGGCATATGCTGTTCCGAGTTTGGAATGAAGTTACTGTAATGTACATTGAGGAAGATGCAAAGACAGCACTAGTGGGTGCGTTCGACGAGGTGTCGGTGGTGTTGGTTGAGTACCAAAGATTCGGCTCCAAAAACGAAAAATAGACTGCACGACAGCTTTGTGAACTGTTTTTGTCTTTATTGAGATTCTCATTACTCCAGACACATTTGAGGTGTCTGTCAAAGGCTTTGTTCAATATATGTAAGTTTTATAAAAATGTCTGTTAGAGAAATGGATAAAGTAGTAACTTCTAAGTGCTTGTTTATAAATTCAGGTAAGTGTGGTTCTGTTCGCATGTGTATATACGGATAAATTCAGGAGTAATGAACGCAAATAGTAGGTTTGCGTATATTTGTGTCAACAGAAAGTCTTCTTACTTGGTATATTTATTTTCTACCAATTACAGTTAACAAAGACGCACGTTTTTTGTTGTTTTTTTTTTTTTCATTCTAATTGATTCAACAGAAATATTGAACGGGATAGACACTGATGCATACATTTAGATTTCTACATTGTTAGTGATTGGTTCCATAATATGATGGCAACAAACCTTGTGAACTTGGAGAAACGTGATATCACTGACTAATCACTAAACTGAACATTGAATTAATATCATTATTTCGCTGCTCTTTCCCCCAGTTTTCATGTAACTTCCACATTATCATCCCCACTCTCTTGTCTCTGTGCCATTATAAGTCTTCATTGTAAATCTGAGCATCAACACGAAATTATACCAACGATGTGCCATCAGAAATCGACAGCCGTTACAGTAACTCTTTCTAAATGGAAATTTTGCGTTCCCCAACCTATCTATACAAATCATTAGATTAACTTTCAAATCAAACTTAACGCCCTCATAATTCCGTTCCTTTATCTTCGGAACGAGTTGCTAGCTTCGCAGGAGTGGTTTTGTACTTATTCTCATGACTGGTGCAAGTCGTTTTAGGCCCTGTCACAGGAATGAATGATCGGTGGCTTTGAGCTACCGCCATCATCACTATTTGCGGTGAAACAGCAACTCGGAAGAAAAGTTTCTCTTTTCATTAGTGAACTTGTTACCCTTTTCCAAAAGCATTTCTGTCCTTATACCTCTGTCAAACATCCTAGTCAGGGCCTATCCTGTTCAATCATCCTGTGAAATCAATTAGAACGAAAATATACACTCTTCCTCGTTGACTACAAAACATACCACTGTAATGTCACACCCTTTACGGAGGAAATACCAAGTATACAATAACGATCCCCTGCTGTTATATATTATGAGCTTGATTAATAAATAGCATTTCGCTCAATTCAAATTGACAAAGCTTGTAATATATTGAGCCACAATTTTCAAAACAAAAACATAAATTCTCTATATGTGATTGGTATTATCGCCAAAAATATCCTTAGAAGTTTTAGGTGTAATCTTTATCGGTTTAAGATGAAATTGAGGGAAAAAAATTTTTTTGATCCTCTAAGCGTTGTGAAATGAAAGTAGGCTCCGAAAGTTCCATTGATATGCATAGATAGACGTTTATGAATTTTATGGAAAATAGTCAATTTTTGGTAGACTGATTTTAGGTCACCACCTTCTTTCATTTCAGGAATCTCAATACCCCCCATCTCTCTCTCTCTCTCTTTCTCTCTCTCTCTCTCTCTCTCTCTCTCTCTCTCTCTCTTATAAACAAACTGAGAAACTCTGAGGGAAAAATAACCTGAAGTTCCTGTTCATAGTTTTGAGAAGTGTCATTAACTTTCTGAGAGTTTTTCAGACGATTGGATTTTTTCTAGCTGTCAATGTTGTTTACACGATGTCTTCGCCGATCCATTCTTCAGCTTTCTCCAGGTGTACTATCTGAATGTAACGGTGGTAAGAGATTTTTTCTCCGCTGGTAGCAACGCTTACAAGTAGGATTCGAGTGTTTTCCTTTCATTTCTTTGTTACCAAGTATGTTTATTAGTAATCAAAAATTTCCAAGAAAATTGAAACTTTTTAAGAAAAGCATTTTATTTCATGTCCTTTATCTCTTTATTTATGTTTTTTCGAAATTTCGTATGGGCGAAATAGAACTATTTTGTTAATTGCTTGGAAGTAACAATTCTAATAAAATCAGCATTCCCGTGCAAACTGCAGATTGTCAATATGTTTTTAAAGCAATTGACACAAACTATAGAGAGCTATTTGGATTTTATTGATTTTTATATATTTAGAAATCCGGACAGGGTCAGCACATCTGCTAGTGTATATATCATTTTTTGTATATACACATATATGTGTGCACTTCTGTGTTCACTAGCAACATTTCTCTCGTTTTCTAGAATAGGTTTGGCAATCTGGACTCAATTCAGAACTAAAGCGTTAAAGTAATCTATCTTTGCGCATGCTCGTTCTTCTGTCTTTGAGAATTTTTAGATTATATTTGTAAATTTGAAGCTTTCTCGTTTCTTATCCTTGTGAAAGTGTTCTTTAGTTTTGTGCAATTATTTTTCTGTGTTTCGTTCTTGAACTTGTTGGGACCACTCATTCATCTACGATTATTTGCTTCTTGACCATGCTGACGCCACATATACTTCTACGATCGTTGATTCTAGACCTTGCCACGACTATTCATAGAACTATCATTCACTCGAGCGGTTGATCAAACACTGATTACACACTTCTTGAACTTGCTTGCTCCACTCATACACTTACGATCTTTTGTTTTTCGAGCTATTTGTGGACACATACAGTTACGATTATTTCATTTTGCTGGGGCCATACGTATACGTACAATGATTTGTTGCTCGAGCTTGTTGGGTCCACTCATACACCACGATTGTTTGTTTTCCGACATTACCAGGTCCGTACACCTACGAGGGTTTACTTCCCGACCTTGTTATGAACTCTCATACGACTATCATTATTTGCTTCTTGCCTTTGCTAAGACAACGGTTGTTTGCTTCCTGGCCTAGCTCAGATCGTTTACACAACCATGTTCGTTTGTTTTTTGAACTTCTGAGAAACTTTCATAGACTTTTGATTATTTGCTTTTCAATCAACGGAGGACTATTCACATATCTTCGATTCTTCGGCTCTTGGCATAGCTAGTGTCACTCTCATATGTACGACTACGCTCCATGACCTCACTGGAACCAATCACACAGCTATTAATTGTCCTTCAACAACTACTAAAGTAACATACAAATAGGATCATTTAATTCTCAACATTACACGTGCACTTACAATTGCTTGCCTTCCCACTTTCCCAATCAGACACGAACGATTATTTTCTCCTTGACATAACTAGGATCAATCATACATACTACTTTGTACCAGGGGTAATCCATGCACCTACCATTTTTTTGCTTACCAGCTTGCTGGAACAACTCATACACCTACGAATGTTCCGTTCACGACTTATTCAGGGCCACTAACAGGCTTCCAATATATCCTGCTAGGATTAGCTTCTACACATGAACCACCCATACACCAACAAATATCAATTTTTACCTTGCTTAGTGCAATCTATACATCTATGATTATTTGCTTCTCGACTATGCATGAACAACTCATTCCCTTAGGATTGTTTGAATCTCGACTTTCCTAAGATCACTTTCATAAATATGATTATTACAGTCTTGGATTTACCAGGGCGCCATTTTACCACAAAGTAATTGCTTGGCACCGATAATTCTCGGAAACAAACGAGTAGCCTTAGATCGTGTGAAGAAATGAAGAAATGTTCGTCGCACGAGGATTGAACCAGCGCCCATCTTGGAAGAAGCTTTAGATAACCAAGATGGACGCACGACACCCATTTCTTCATTTCTTTGCTCTATCCAAGGCCACTTGTTAGCTACTGAATATGATCGGTGTGAACAATCAGTTTTTATTAAGTTGTCTTAAGATTATCACATTTTGTCGGATATAAATTGTCCATTCACTGATATTTCATACCACCGGGATAAGGAACAACAATTGTGCCAAGGTCATCAAATAACTTTATTAGTAATACGTGCATTGAAACTCTTGCCTTGAGTTGTTAGCTCAGCCGATAAGAGCAGAGTCTGCGTTGCTTTCAAGGTCGACGCCGGTTCGATCCCTGCTGATCTCCATTTCTCTATGTTTTTACTCGATCTAAGGGTACTTGGTGCTGAGCAATTGATTTCTAATGAATTGTCCTTATATTATCTCTTTCTGACACACACACACACACACACATATATATATATATATATATATATATATATATATATATATATATATATATATATATATATATATATATATATATATATGAGAAAGCCAACTCCACTTTATTTTACTTTCTCTTTTCCGTAGCTGTAAAGAAGATGTCTGCTTCTCAGTTCGATTAGTTCTTCTCTGGGTTTTCTTACCTCGCTAATGCCTATGATGTCCCATTTGACATTTCTGATTTCACTTTCTATATCAGTTAGGTGCATAAGCCTACTCAACTGTGTATACAAACTTTTCACAAAGATCATCACCAACTGAATCACAAAAACACTCGATGAAAACCAGCCACGTGAACAAGCTGGCTTTAGAAGAAGCTACTCGACCATGGACCACCTGCACTCGATAAATCAGCTGAAAGAAAAAGCTGCTGGGTATAAACTACCACTTGCCGTAACATTTATCGACTTCAAAAAGGCGTTCGACTCAGTAGAAATCCCTAAGGTCATGGAGGCCATCAGTCGGCAAGGTGTAGATCCAGTATATGTTGAAGTGTTGAAACATATATACAATCACGACAGCTCCTTTATCAGGTTACATAAAGATTCGGACCCCTTTTCTGCTCCAGAAAGGAGTAAGACAAGGTGATACCAGCTCACCTAAACTCTTCACAGCCTGCCTCGAGATGATCTTCAGAAGACTAGACTGAGAGGGTAAAGGAATTAGAATAGACGGTGAGTATCTGAGCAACCTCAGATTTGCAGACGACATAGCCCTTTTTTGCAGAGAACCTACACGACCTCCAACTAATGATAAATGAACTAAATGAAGAGAGCAAGAAAGTCGGCCTACACATGAACTTCAGCAAGACGAAGATCATGTGCAACCACCACATCGGGGATAAAAACACTAAAATCAAAATCGAGGACACATAACTGGAGGAAGTAGACCACTACATTTATCTAGGACAACGAATCTCCATGAGACCCTCAAAAGAAGAAGAAATCAAGCGAAGAATCACACTAGAATGGCAACCTTCAAGAATAATAAGATCCCATTAATCCAAAAGAGAAGGGTGAATAACCAATGCATCCTCCCAGTAGTCACTTATGGAGCCGAAACATGGAACCTAACCAAGAGACGGACCCGTAAATTGAGAACCATGCAACGTGCACATGAAAGAATAATGCTGGGCCTCACATGGAGAGACCACAACATAGCACAGTACATCCGAGAAAAGAAGAGTTAGGGACATCATAGAATCTATCAAAAATCTCAAATGGCGGTGGGCTGGCCATGTTGCAAGAATGGCAGACAATTGATGGACATCTCGACTCACAACATGGATCCCCCGAGACCACATACGCAACCGAAGCCGGCAAAATGTTAGATGGAGAGACGAGCTAGACAAGTTCAGGAAGTACTGGCTCCGTGACACCCATGAAAGGGAAGTGTGGCAAATCCTGGGGAAGGTCGATGTCCAACGACGGACATTAAAAGACTGATGATGATGATGAGATTGAAGGAACTTAATTTTTTCGCTTCCAGGTTTCATAATCACGCAGATATTTTTTTCCAATTGATGGTTCAAAATGTTTGGGAAATTTGGTTTTTTCTCTTAGAGGTCAAAAACGAAGGAAAAGTTTTCTTTTTAATTTTCGAAGGGATTATTTTTTTCACGTTTAGGAATCAAAATGTAGGGAAATATTATTACAGGCGTCCTCGCCTCTCTATTTGAGGCTCTATCCGTCAGTCGGTCGGTCTCTAACCTGTTTTAAATCACATTTAAATAAAAAGTTGGTAGAAAGGTTTCCCTTAATGAGATAGTACTTACCGAGAAAAATCTTCCATGGATCACGTGATCTTGCTATAATGGCGTTTACAGTTGATTTTTTTAATAAATTTTTTCAGCTGTTTCAAGTTTGATTCACTTCGAACTTGATAGAAAGGTGTTCTTTGATATTCTTCAATTAAAACTTCAAAATATGTTATCTGCCAATCCCTCTTCAACTACCACTACTATCTCTTACTTACACAATCTCTGACCCTCATTGCTCTGTTTGTGCAGAAAGAAGAAAATAATCTTGTTCGAGAATTTTAGGTAAATCTCTAGCTACAATCTACAAATTTAGGGTGTTCTGTCGTTTATTGGCATTCACCTGAAGATGTTTAAAAAGAAGTTCAGCCACATCAATGTTTATATGCTTGAGCATCTCTTTGATCTTATTTGATTTGTGCTCGGATTTCGGTTTCAAGTCATCACTCCTAACCTGACACTCTGCTTTCTGTTTGAATGAAAACCAGAGGACAAAACACGTGCCTGATGGGCCAGGATCTTTTTTAGTCATGCACGATTGACTCTGCTTAGTAACCACTTATTGCGTGCTATTAGTGAACTTGAAAATCGAGGCCAACTTACGATAAGTTAAGCAAATGAGACCACCATGTTTCACAAGAATACAGAAAGGAAGGACAGTATGTTCGATTTTTACCCGCTCATTCGAAGAGAACGCATAAACAGCATTAATCACTAGGATAATTATTTACTTGCATATCTATCTTGTTTTCGTTAGTTGGTCTTTCATTATCATGTTTTTTTTCTTTTATACATCTCTAAATTCATTTGAGTGAATCGTTGACTCTAGAGTTAATTTTTATTAGATATTTTTCTGACCAAGATCATTTAGTAATTGCTTCTGGTGAATTGCTTACAGAATATTTTTCGATCGTTAACCACCTCGTCCTCTTCAAGTGTTATTGGTTTTCTTTCAAATCTAACCATATTAGCCTTCTCATTAGAAAATATGTGACTGTTCTCTGATCTTTTCAACTAAAAAAAACATTAATAGTTTGAACATATTATTTTCCCAAAAATTGAAGAAATCTACACGATGCGTATTCAATGACAGAAGTTTTCATAGTCATTATTCAGTTCTACTATCGTTTAATTTATCAGTCTTGTGGCTTCTTTCTCATCAAACAAATTCAGTCATACACCAACAAGTATTCATTTTTTACTCTGCTGATTTCTTGGCTGATTAGAAAAAAAAAAAGAAAAGATTTTGATCAGAGGATCAAAATCTTTTCTTTTTTGTTTAAAATCATGCCTTCAACGACTGACCTTTTTAAAATAACTGTTCCGGAAAATATTCCAAATGAAGATGAAATCTCACGTAAGAATCATGAAGATAAATTAATCGGGATTTGGAATTTTGCAGTTTCAACGTTAAAAAGAAGTTGAAGGATTCTGAAAACTGTTTAAATGAAATTTATTAGTTAGGCGTTTAATTCACACAAAATAGAAATATCTTCATGGCTAAATAATTACATCGTTTATTTCGACGAACAACACAAAATTTAAGATTCACTGCAATAGAATTTTTAGGATTATGGTTCGCAAGGGCAAAAAATCAATGACATGATGGGAATTTTGGGGCAGTGTTGAGACAGAAGGCAAGAAATGTTGCATTCGTTTTCCCCCATCAACCAACCCGAAAGTGATCAATTATAGCAATGATGATGATTGGAATATGGTTCACCACTTCTTTTCTAAGCGTATAAAAGTGTATGGAATTGGTTTTCCCAATCATCCACCTTCATCTCGTCATTTTATATACCTTCGAGATGATGTTGACACAAGAAGAACAAGAAAATAATGAAAGAGATTGCCAGAATCCAATTTGACATATAAGCTTGAATATTGAAGAAAATTAGGGATAGTTATACTAAAATTTTATCAAGTTTTACACAAAGGCATTGCTTTACTATTCTGAGTTCATTACAAAATTAGATCATGAGCGATTTCCATGCCTCATATGAGATAACAATACAGTATTTGGCCTCCATTAGGGGTTATTCATTTTCCTATAAAGCCACTGTCACCATTGTAATTCATTGTGTTACGGAACAACTTCGACACACGCGAATCTAAAGGAACCTCTATTGTATTTTGTGATAAACTAAGTCTTTGTACCGTATAAAAGTGTTTTCTGTATTGTCCTTGAATTTGGGAATGTTTTTTTCTGTCATTCTGCAATCATTTCAGCTGAATGAATCCCAACTAATTTGGTATCTGGGATAAAACGTGAATTTCAGTCTGCCGTGTTCTCGACGCAACGTTCGGTATTTCATTTGTGCTCCACTCATTATCTGATATTCTCTCCTCTTCGATTATAAACGTCACCCCTTTGATTAAGATTGTTCACAGCCGACTACCACCCTTATAGCTTTTGCGCTCTACCCGACATCGTAGCGTTGGGATCAGCTTTCGCTGTTTTGTTGTCAATACATGAAATGACCCACCCGTTAGTGAAATCCACACTTATTAAGATTTTATCGGCAAATTTGAGATACCCTCACGTTAAAGTAGACACACGAACACACTAATCATACTCATATGCAGCCTTCTTGATTACCTGCTCCAGTTGTACTTGATATCTTCATGAGTGCTGGTTTCTTCTATATAGTACTTCTTTCTACACTCATTACTTGGAGGATTATTATAAAGTGCCTTATATGTAGCTTCATTCAGCTTTGGGGGTTTTCATGACGGAGTTTTTTTTATTTCTTTATTTTCATCATCATCATCATTATCATTATTTGCTGTTTTTGAGGCAATCATTTACAAAGTCTTCCACCCAAGACTTGGGGCAATTGAAGTTTATTCTAGGAAGTTGTCAAGCATTTAGCAAAGTATGCTCGCTTAACCTCCTTTTAAGCCCATTCTTCTTTTTTTTTCTTTCCTTTGGTTAGTGGGAGGCGGCTGAGGAAGACCATCATTTGGAATCACCCGTTGACGGTGTCACTTCTCAGTATTTGAAGGATCAGTAGCATATTCTCTCGGCCCCAGGGCGGTTGTTGTTGTTGTTGTTGTTGTGATGATGATGATGATGATGATTAACAACTACCTTGACCTGTGGAAATTCTACCGTTGTTTACAACTAAAATATCATCATTACTTTCACATATATAATTCTGCAATTAAGGTATATCATTTTGTAATTTCTTTCCAATGGAATGTATCTACGTTGACTATAATAACATTTAAAAACAAATGAAACTAATATATAGTGTAATTATTATCATCGAGAAACAAATGAACGGCATTTACTAAGTGAAGAGTTCCTTTTGATCCCCTTCAAACAAATTCTCTCTCTTCCATTCTTACTTTTGTTCATTACATTGTAATGGTGGACAGAGAAGGAGGAAAGAAAGAATAAAGAGAATGTAGAATAATCAGAAAACGTTGATCATCATCATCATCATCATCATCATCATCATCTAAATAATAATAATAATAATAATAATAATGATGATAATAATAATAATAATAATAAGAAGAAGAAGAAGAAGAAGAAGTAGAAGAACTTGTGAGGAACTCAGAAACATGGACTATAGAACAAGAAATTGGCAAGAATGCATAAAGCGTTGAAACTGAGATATGATGTCGACAGACTAAATGTTAAGAGAAAAAAAAGGAGGAAGAGGCCTGGTTACCAGCTAGGATTGCGCCGATTCAGCAAACAAGGGAATTAGAAATGACTCAAGACAGAGTGAAGAAAGATTAATTACAACAACCGAAGACTACAATAGAATTAACAGGAAGAAGACAACAGATTCTGGAAATACAAAAAATCTTTTAAAAAAATCAGAAAGTGGGTAGAAGAAACTCAAGGAATTGTAGACATGAAGATGGCTACGCACGGGAAACCTGAAAAGAAAAACTACATCCCTCTTAATAGCGATCAGAACAACGCCATAAGATACAGTTAATAGGAAATGTAGATTATGAGAGGGTAAATATGAGAAAATCAACAATATAGTAAGTGACTACTGCAAACAAGCACATATGAAAAGGCATGTCTGGGTGGGGATGGTGATTTTCTGTATAACTAGTCCTTTTTCTTTCATGGACCCTTAGAACTTTTTTCTGAAATCCACGGGTCGAATGATTACACACTTCAGTAATTGAAGTGAACACTTCACAAGCCTTCAATTCTTGCCGTCATCATCCTATGATTGATTTAACATCGCTAAACTGATCGGTTTTACTGTTATCTTGTGTCAAGGATTATCGAGGAAAAAAAGGGCGTTTTTCAGTTCATTCCAAATTTCCTTGTGAACTCCATATGCCAATAAAGATATTAACTCATTCTGTAGGATTTGGATATTTGAAGGAACTCCCCGGTAACTTCAATTATTTGTCCCAAACTTATAATCTCAGCCTAAATTAGTGCAATCGCTTATGTAATGGTCCGACGCAAGCTTGACCACTATATTCTGCTTTCAATTATTTGGTTAACCACGCAGTTAGTTTGCATGATCGTTTCAATTTTCTTTCTTTTATCTTTTCTTGTCTCTTTTCAGATCAACTCTGATAAGTCCGTTTCATGCTTCAATTAAACAATGAATCAGAAACGCAAGAAAAAAACAGCCATGAACTAAATCTTTCCATGAACAAAATATTTAAACATAAGTATAGGACTTTCGTTCAACTTGGGCATCCCATAGAATTTTTGGTTTAAGTTTAAAACTATACATTTTTGGAATGCATATCTATTTGAGGAAAAGGGGTTGCATTCTTTTATTTATGGGAGAAAATGCAGAGTGCTAGAATGCTAATGGTTAGTGTCATAATGTATGGAGAAAAAAACTTTAAAACATCTCTCAATCAAAAACAAATTCATGGATCCAACCTAAAGTTGAATCACTTCTTCCTTTTTCGAAGTGAACGAATTACAAGTCAAAGGAAGGAAAGTCATAGAACATGCCACAATTTAGTGTTACCCCGAGCTACCTAAAAACGGACACTTTTGACATTTTCTGGTCCCATGTTGACCTTCCTCGTGGAATTTGTCAGTTCTGAAAAAAAAGTTGATTTTTCAAGCTTTTAGAGGTGGTGCCCTGTTTACAATATGAATATAATGAGAAAACAAGCCCTTACTTTGAGCCACTTCCGTAACTCATGTAGACGTTTTATCTTTTATTTGTTTTGGTTTTCAAAGGCCCACTTTTTACGAAAACCTTAGCTACGACATTACCAAAATCATTATTCGTTTATAAAATTTCTTTAGGAAAAGCTAAATAAATACATATATAAATCTATACGAATTGCAGATATAGTGCAAAGTAAAGGATCGTTTTTACATTATATTCACGTCGTAACCAGGATCTTTCCTCTAAAAGGGCCCCGGAAAAGTGCCCATCAGGAAATTGGCCTATCCAGAGATCGGACCCCGGAAAAGTACCAATCAGGGAATCTGCCCATCACAAATTTATCAAAACATAATTTGCCCATTATTCTCTTATTTCTTTTCAGTTTTGCCAATAAAAAATTGTTTTAGGGTTTTGTTCACGCCCTGACTGTCTTGAATATATCGAGGGAGGAAAAATGCCCACCTCATAAGGTTTTATTAAAAACTTTTGGCACAACTTTGAATTCCAATCGGGATCACAGTTGATGAATGCAAATAAAAAAGAAAATAAATTAAAATAGTTTCGTTTGATCTTCCCCTTTTTTAAATTAAAAGTGAAAACGAACCGAAAATAAAAGGAAACTGCACGTCGATATTAATTTTCTCTTTGTTTTTGATATAAAGTAAAAAGCCCAAATTTCTGTGTAAAAAGAATCATTGATTAAAAATGGAAAGAAAGAAGAGAATTCATGAAAGAGAAACAAAAGTAACTAGATAGATTGAATGATGATTGCTTTGAATATATTGTTTTTTTGTTTTGTTTTGTTTTGCTCGCATTATAATTGTGATTTAGTTCAACTTCCTTCTGATTTAGTTATTAGAATATTTCATGACGTGGGCGAAATATCTCGCTTTGGAGGAATACAAGTTTTTAGTGATTTATTAATGTATATTGCGCATGTCGTTTACTTCCAGTCATAAATTGTATAGTTTACATACTCGCTCACTTGATGCCAAAAACGTGCACAAATAAAAAGAATTAAAGTAATATTATTGAAAGAAAAACAGAAGTAAGTACATAAAGTATATTGTTCAATTGACTTTATTTGTTCACCGTTTTCAATGTCGAGTGAGCGAGTGTTTAAAAGTTTCAAATCAGGGCCATCTCCCTATATTGTATCAAAATACGAGGGTTTTTATTTATTCAAGTTTCAAAAAAAAGTAATTAGTATTAATGAAATTAACATACGACTCATTTTATTCTAAAAATTACTTATGTCATTCCGAAGAGAATTAAGATATTACTCATTTTATTAAAAAAAAAATTTTTGCTAAGACTTTTTTCACTACCCAGAAAACCAAAGTTATGACTTTTCTTCCAATTACGTTACGTAGCGCAGGGTAACACTATTCTTTGACTTTTCTTCAGGTGACTTTTATTCTGAGATTCATTTTTCAAATGAATTGTAGACTTTGCGGATGTGCCAAAAATATTTGATCAAAAATTGATTTTTTAGAGATTTTTCTATAAACTTTGTATCGACATGAAACATTTGATTAAAAACAGATTTCAATAACTAAACCTTCAATACAATAGTTGTTTTTCCAAACAGAGTGATACATGTTGATATGAGTTACCAAATCAAGTAGAAAAAAGCTACCATTAGAATTCAGAGTTTCCAAAGTAATCGAGATCAGTTTAGAAATTATGGAAAGGGCTTCCAAGATCATTTTTTGAATCCGTCTGATGAAAGTTCCAGGAGAGTTTGATTTGTGAATTGTGTTAATTTTAGATGTGGTTTGTATCGATGTACATTAAATATACTTTTATGGTGCCCAAGAGGCATAAAAAAATTATTATCGAGAACTGTAAAGTTTTACAAAATTTAAAGTTCGAGAGATTTTTAATAGAATTGTTACAATTTTTCAATTTTCTACATTTTCTAAGTGTATGGAGAACCAGAAGGCAATAATTTGTAAGCCCATAGCATAGTGTTTTGTATTATTAATCGAAAAAATACGTAAAAGTATTTTAATAACTAACTTCATGCTATGTTCTTTCAGCTGAAACAAAATTAAAGCTTTGATGACTCACTACTTATAATGCAATTCGTCTTAGAATATTAGTAGGAAGTTAGCCGAGGTACCTATATTGCAATAAGCTCATAAAACTGTTACGTATCGAAAAACATTAAAAAACGTAGGTTTTTCAGTCATTTTACGTTTCGAACGTAAATAGAAAACAAAACAGAGCAATATGAAAAATGTATGAAGCTACTGCAACAGCATATTCGGTCTAGGTTTTATACTTGCTAAGGAAAAAATGTGCAACGTTAGGTTTTTGCCCAGATTTTCTATCAAAGAAAGAACTTTTCTGTGAATGTGCACCTTAGTTATTCGTCGGGGTTTTTGACCAGCCGACCTACACTTGTGGAATCGGTCCAAGTTTTCACTTTACTGACGTTCTAAAGGTTGAGACAAAAAGACGCCAGAACTGTTTATCTTATTATTTGTCAGTGGTCAAGAAAAAGCCAAAAATCATCATCATCATGTATTTTATCGTTTATCGTTGGGCATAGACCTTCCCGAGGATCCGCCATATTTCTCTATCATGGGTGTCGCAGAGCCAGTATTTTCTGAATTTGTCTAGTTCATCTTGCATTCAGCAGGCCCCGGTCTCGCATTTGATCTCTGGGGATCCATTTTATGAGTCGCGAAATCCATCGGTTGTCTGCGATTCTTGTAACATAATCGGCCCATTGCCATTTAAGTTTTCTAGTGGTTTCTATGATGTCTCAGACTCCCGTTTTCTTCCTAATATATTGTGCTGTCTTGTGATCTCTCCATGAGAGGTTGAGCATGATTCTCACATGCACACGTTGCATGCTTCTCAATTTGGGCTCTCTCTCTCTCTCTCTCTCTCTCTTGGTTAGGTTTCATGATTCTGCTCCATAAGTGACTATCGGGAGAATGCATTGGTTGCATACTCTTTTTTCAGGATTAATGGGATCTTCTTGTTTTTAAAGGTTCAGCTCGTTCTGTCGAAGGCTTGCCATCCTTGAGTGATTTTTCGTTTGATTTCTTCTTTTGTTAGTTTCATGGAGATTCGTTGTCTGAGGTAGATGTAGTGGTCTACTTTCCCCAGTTTTGCATCTTCGATTTTGAGGTCGTATGGGTTCTCTGCGAAAAGGACGATGACGTCTGCAAATCTGAAGTTGCTTAGATATTCGCTGTCTATTCTGTGTAGTCTTCTGAAGATCATCTCGAGGCAGGCCGTGAAGAGTTTGGGTGAGCTAGTATCACCTTGTCTTCGCAATTAACGATCTGTTCTTGGATCATGAAACGGATAGCCTATCCCACTTTCCTCTCCTATCAGGCCTTAGATATATTGAGGACACAGACTTCACTTTTGGAAATTTTCGTTTATTGTATTTTCATTTTTTCTATTTTTGCAATTCAGTTGGAGAGTTCAGCCGTCTTAGACACATAACAGGCGTCCCTAAAACAATTTTCCACTGAAAATAATTTTTTGTTTGAGGTTCCTGCGGGGCCCTTATCACAAATTTCTTTAGTAACTTTTCGTCTAGGGGCCCCTCTTCTCATTTTTCTTCTTTAAAAAATTCTTTGTTCAAAGCCCCAGTGCCCCCCACACTTTCCGCAAAAGTCTTTTGGCGACTTGAAAATAAATTTTGTTTGAGAGCCCTGCAAGGCTACATTGCCCCCCAAATTTTTCTTCTGGAGCCCACTCCCCAAATCTATTTTTACGACTTCAAGAAACTCTTTGTTTAAAACCCCCGTGCCCCCCATCCCGCAAAAAATGTTTTGCGACTTGATATTATTTTTCTTCTGAGGCCACTGCGGGGCCCCATCCACAAAATGTTTTTAGCGACATAAAAATAAATTTTTCTGGGGCCCTACAGGGTTGGCCTTCTCAAAATATTTTTGCGACACAAAGACGTTTTTTGTTCAAGGCCCCTGTGCAGCCCCTCCTCAGAATTCTCTTGGTGACTTGGACTTTTTTTTCGTATGAAGTACCTGTGGTGCCTTTGGGGGTTGAATTGGAAAAACTTTTGATTAGGGCCCTTGCAGGACCCCTCCAAGCTGGGGCCCTGGGGCATGGTCCAAATTGCCTACCTCTGTAATCACGGCCCTGTGTCCTGTTAGAAGGGCAAAATACCAATATGACCCTTTGTAAAAGTTTGAAGAATCCACGAAACCTGAAATTCAAAGTCAATTATTGTACATCACTTCAGATTTAGCAAGGCCACCTTCCGTCGGTACCGCACCGAGTTGATGTTAGAGGTATTCGAAGTAAAATTCCATTATTTCAGTTAATTGCTCAGTTATGTACTTTAGCATTAATAGCCAAGGGTCCCTTTATAAATTTGAGATGAGAAAAAACAAAAAAAACAAAAAGATTTGATAAGGTTATGTTTGTTGCAAATCCTGATTTTTGCCCACTCCGTATATGCAGAATGGTTAAGCTGTTGTTTTTTTATTATTGTATTCATCATATTTTTAATTTCGTTGTTGACAATTGAAACTACCTCTTTCCTCATTTAGACATTATAAGATTTAATATTTCGTTCTGAATTCACCAGGATATAATTGGTCCCAATGGTTTACAGTGACTTGAGATATTGTTTTCTCGTATAGTTATTCTGCTTTATACAACCAATTGCAGGAGACCAGTTTACAGGGAAGCCCCCCCCCCCCAGTCGGAATAACGTGTCATATAGCTACAGCTATTGGTCAGATAAGATTTAGATTTGCCCATTCCCCTATCCTCACCGACAAACACATGACCTACTTTTTGAAACACTGACTGTTCGTTTGACCACTGCTTTAAAGCTGCTGGCAAGATAACTTTCAGACGCAAAAAAACGTGAAAAGTTCGATCAAAGAGTTTCCCTCCTGAATTTGACCTAAAATACGAACTGTTCATAGATTTAGACGTTCAGAATTATTTTGTGGCTTTATTTTTTGTCAGAAATGCGAGTTTTCGAGTTATAAGCGTACAAACATACATTAATATATACATTACAACTTTTTATATATATATATATATATATATATATATATATATATATATATATATATATATATATATATATATATATATATATATATCAGATACATATAAAGAGAAGTAGTATAAATAGTTAAACTATAAATATGCAGCGGTTGTGCTGAGAGTGAAGCACGAAACAATTTTACACAGACCTATTTAAACGACAAACTGGTCCTCATTGTATACTTTCACGGTTTGTTATATTCTATCATATATTTAGAAAAGCAATGAGAGGTATTTTTGTCTAGAAGCTATTAAAAATGGTTTTAATCCTCGTTGAGTGCTCCTTGACTTTATCCTCGTTCGGAATTTATATTGCTCTGGGAGGTTTGTCATGTTGAAAGTTACGTTAGTTGGTATTATATATATTTGGTAGTTCGATCTCCAATTATATTAGGCACTTGGCTGTAAGAAGAAAAAAACATTTTATGTACCTGGATGGTCAGAAATTATTTGCCAAAAATGAATCTGAACTGAAAATATTGATCCAAACTGTCCTAATCTTTAGACATTCGGATTAAATTTGAAATCAAGAATCTTAGTGATAGAAACAGAAATCAACGGAATTAATTAGATTAATAAACAATTAAATCGTATGAACAATCATGATAATGATAATTGTAATAGTAATGAACACTGCCAATATTTTAGAATACTGAAAGCCGGACAAAATTAAAGGAAAGGTAAGGGGAAAATATGCCGAGAAATTTAGTTTTTTTATTTTATCAAAAGCACAAATTCCTGAAGATATAAATATATTCTAGACACTTTTCCAACAGACAACTCTTTCTTCCAGTTCTGCATTGCACTGGAGATGCATTTGACTACATTTGGGACAAAAACTAAATACAGAGATCTACAACTTAATGGCCGTGTCCGGTGGCGGCGATAGGGATTATGTGAAGAGAAATAAAGGAGAAAGAAACCCCGTCATCATTGAAGACTGTGTCGACGACTTGGGGAATACACAGAGGGGATGATCATGAAAGCTTGTAGCTGCAACAAACTATTAAAGGAACAAATGTTAGATCAGAGAGTTCCAAAATTCAGACAACAGTATGGCAAGAATATTGAAAAAAAAAACAAAAAAAAACACTGTTAGAGTATCGGTGAGTCTTGTTGTCACTCAATTCCCAGTGGGAACCACCGGGTTCAACGTTTGGATAATGATGGGACGGCTGTGATCAGCGAGTGTACCGAAGAAGTTACTGGAAATTTACGGAGACCTACAATCATTTGTTTTACAACGAAAACTATCGGGAGAAAAATAAGAACAAGTAAAAATAACCCCACTGACATGTCCAGAGACAAACGAATGGAATTGCTGACGAGATAATATTGATATGGCTACGAAGAGGATATTTGAAGAGTGAAATTGAATTCTTAGAGATGGCGACCTAGAATAATAATATAATGACTATAATCTGTATCAAAATCAATATATACGGCATACAACAGTATAATAGATGTCCCATATGTGGATATAGAGATGATACCATTAATAATATAATGTGAATGCAGCGAAAAATTAGAGCATAAAAATAGACATGAGTAAGAAAGGGATCCAGTGGGAATTATGCAAACGACTGAGATTTGGCCATAGAAATCAATGTACCAACAGATGTTGTATAGAATTGAAACAAAAGTAAAATTCTATGGGACAGAAATTCAGACGATTCACTAATCTAGACTAGAAGATCCAATTTAGCCATTGAAAACAAGGGGAAAATTGTCAGATAGTGGATTCTGCTGTTACAGTAGGCTGCAGAATTGAAAGAACATTAAAAACTTGAAAATATCTAGACCTTGCGAGAAAATTGGAAACATTTCGGAGCATGAAGATGACATTTATACCCATCATCATGGTTGCGCTATGAACAGTCCTGAAGAGCCTTGCAAAAGGATCCTGAAGAGCCTCGCAAAAAGATCGGAAGAATTGGAAATACGAGGGAAAATCGAAACCACCCAGACAGCAGAATAAGAATCAGAGGGAAGTATTAAGAAGGATTGAGGAGAACATGATGTCACTTATTCTCCAGTGTGAAAGCCACCAGATACTACATCGACGACAACGACGACCATGATAATGATGACGATGATGATATGAAAAAATCTTGCTCATTGCCGTGATACTGAAGCGTAAACAGAAACTTGAACCACCACCAGAATATTATACCAGATGAGCCACAATAGCCCGACTTCTTCGCGTAAGCCACCCATAAATAAGCGTGTGCACCTTTCAAATAACTCGATCTCTTCCCACCCTTGCTTTTTCTTCGACCTCGCGTAGGTTGCATTCGTCCAAATTTTTTTCTCTCATTCACTTGAAACTTGACTGCGGACGGTTGGGATTTCTTAGTCAACCTCTTCCTTTTCTGCTTCGTTTAATTCCCTTCTCTCTCTTCCAGACTTTTTTCTTCATTCACCTTTTTTCTCAGGTCTTAATTTTGATAGTTTAACATAATGACATACTTTTTTTTCTTTCATTCACTTCTTCCTTTCTTTATTTTGTGCCTTCCTCTCCTTTCTCTTTCATTTTTCATTCTTACTTAAATGAATATATAGGCTATACCAACTTGAATGTATTCATATCTTTTGCGCACATTTCCCCTTTCTCTCGGTACCTTTAAGTCAGAGGACGACTACTTGAGTGCTCTTTTCATTATTCAATGCAACTCGTGGGCCAATCCTTCAGAAATAAGAGGCTTTTCGCAGAAACTATATTTTCAAAATAGTAAGTTAGCATTTTAAAAGGCATATGTCATCAATTTTATAATCTTTTCTTGTTTTTCATTTTCATTTCCCTCCACAAACTTCCAACAAATTACACTAGACAAGCTTTCAATATCCTAAGGTCGAAAACTCGTCGATAAGGGACACATTCCTTTACCTATTCTTCCTTCTTCCGTTATTTTTTTCTTTCCTTTCTTACTTCCTACTTGCCTTCAACTTATCGGCCCCTTTTTCTCTTCGCTTGGTTATTTTTTTGTAGATCTTCCCTACCATTCATCCTTTCGCCTTTATGTTTTAATTCTCTTCTGGATTTTCATTATTCAATAATCTCTCCAATCCTTACCTCTTTCATTTCCTTCCTCCACACGCTCTTTTTTCGCCCCTTTTCTCCCTTCTGGTCTTCACTTTTCGTCGTCCCTTCCGTTTTTCTTTCCCTTAATCCTGTTTTCTCCACAATGCTTATTTCTCCTTTTCTTCTATTCACTCTTTCCCCCCACTCGTTTACTTTATTTCTCTTCAATTCTTTATCACTCTTTTCAGATGCACCCTCTTTCGTCTTTATCTTTCATTACGGGCTTCTTATTTCCTTTTTTTCTTGAACTTCCAATCTTTAATTTTCTTCATTTATTTATCCTTAGCTTCTCAAATTTCCCCTGTCTCAAGTTAAATTCCTTTCTGAATTTCCCAACAGACGATGACTAAGACAATTTCTAAGTTGAAATTGTATTTCCTTCACTTTCCCCAAGAGTCATATCTTAAATCAGAAGTGGAAACATGTTTAATCTTAATTTTGATTGAATTATAAGTTGTACACTATTGAAAACATTTTCCTGGAATAACTACTTATATAATAGTGTACACTGCTCCAATCAGATGCTGGTTCTCGATATAAAGAACTTCAGTGTGATCTTGTGGGTTTGCAGCTCTAGATGTGACCTACGTTTGACAATTGTTGCACCCAAAATCTTGCCCAGGGTCGTTGAATTGAAAAAATAAAACAGCTCGTAAAACCCATGGAAAAATAATTGCCTCACTGCAATATAAACGAGTCTACACACGTCACAACATCAAATATTGCGAAAGATTTCTTCTCGTAAGCAGATATTGCCTTTGCATCTGTTTTCAATCTCTTCTTAAAATTAACATACAATTACAGTTGTAAATAATAACCATGTGATCATTCTAGACGGAAAGTGGGTTAGAGATAAATTATTGAACCTTTTTGTGTTACTCCCAATAGCAGTCGTGGCATTCCTTCTACAGAAGTAATAATCAATTGTTCTAAATACTTCTCAAATAGAGAAAAAGACGGTTGATAATTAACTAATACTTATAAAATTACTTGATGTAAAATTCTAGTTTACTCACACGACAAATATGACCTACATTAAACTAAAATTATTCAATTATTCGCGCCATTTAATATCTCGTGTCCTTCGTATACCTGTTGCAAGGTATGATTTTTCTGGAAATCCAAGATGTATCAGACTGAAAAAATTGAGAAAGTATAGTTTTCGTGGACACTTTGGTAAACAGCCATTTTAGCCAATTGATCAGGCATGCGTGTTTCGAATTGAAACTCTTGAGAAAACGCAATGATTACCTTCAGTTTTTGAGGATTTGGTTTTTGTTTTTTTTTAAAGATTTTATGTTTAGAATAGAATTTACCTTGCACCAGACGTGTGAAAGATTTGGACCATCATAGAGAATGCTTAATTCAATAATTTTAATTGAAAGTAGTGTATATGCAGCACGTAAGTGAACTGGAGTTTTACTTTTTGTTGTTCGTGTTATACTGAAGCTTTTCTTGTCAGCCAGCTCAATTTTTCATCGTCTCAGTCATTATTTTATCCAAATTCTGCCTTGGTTAAGAAAAGTATATTGGGACAGCTACAGTACCAACACGAATAGTTGGACAACGGCTTTAATTAGTTAAACTGGATGTCGGTATCATTGATTCTTGTCTTTCTTTTTCGAAAATTCACCCTGCACTTTGGTTGGATCTTGTTTCTACTTGAATTACAGTACGGAGAGCTATCGGCCGATTCTTAATACCAACCACCTGAAGTTTTGGGAGTTTGAGGACTTGAAAAACTTGAATAGGATTAATTTATTAAAGATACCATCGACTAGGATCTTATTTAACGATAGTAATTGGATAGCTGTGTTCATAACAATTCATTCAACGACTATCATTAAATAGTAACAATGCCCTCTTTAAAGGCAAGGCTTTCAGCATTACAAAGCATGACTCCAGATAATTGAATTTATAATCTCATATTGCACTTGACTTGATAGTATTTCTTGAGAGCTCCTACCCAAATTCATAAAACCACTTGAAAAAATGTAGAGTGACCTCAATACCGGCATAATTTAGTATAGGTAATAACGGCTCCTTATAAATTCTTTAAAAATCGATTTCATGAAATTGGGTGAAAGCTCTCAAAGAAAAATAATATGGGTACTATTTCGAATCAATAAATTCAATTTTCAGTTTTACGCCTTATGATACTGGAATACTTACCTTCAAAGTGGAGAAATGTTACTGTGAAGCGATTCAAGATAAATGACACTAAGCAAGCGATCACAGTAAATCGTTGAGAACATAAATTTCACGATACTCCTGTTAAATAAGACCCTTCGACTGGTAGCTTGGATTTATCGTATTAAAATGTTTCAACAAGTCCCAAAACTTTGGGTGGCTGATATGGAACTGACTGAGCGGAATTCCAACCATCATTTAAAGAGTTATAATATCGGCCTCTCCTCTAAATCTGGGTTCTACATAATTGGAGTCGGTACTGCAACCCGAAAGTGTTTACACTTGATGTTTATCCATAAAATTATGGGATTGGTGGGACTTTTAAAAAAACATATATTGTCAAAAATTGATTTTATGCGATAAAAGCTGCCGATACGGTAATGCCTCAATACAATTCATTTCGCTGTATTCTTGTTGATACTTACATGAGTAAGTTTTCTGAACAACTTTCTCAAAATACTTATTATCCTCTGTGTTGTTTATTCTCATTGTAAGCATGGATGTACTAGTCAGGGGGCAACTGACCACCCACCAAATTCGTGCAAAGCAGTGTTGAATTTCGGGTAAATCAGTGAAATTGGAGCAAAACCGTAAAAAAATTTCGGGCTAATCAAGCCCTTTGCCCCGCTTAATGAAAGCGTTCCCATACATCCATAATGGTCACGATTAAAGTTTGTTCTTTTTGTTTTGTTTCATATATTTTGCTCAATTTCATATCAGGTTTTTACCGCTTCAGTTTGTTTTAGCGATTATCAAATAAAAACGAGTATAGATTCTTCTTGACTAATAAAGAAAGAGAATTATTGAATTTTTTAATACCTGTTGTCGGTTACAGGAAACAAGTTTTTGAATTATATCAAGTAATAAAAGTGTTAGCCAGAAATAAGAGAAAAGATCGCCGGCAATGAATCTTGTACGTTTGTGAAACATAAAACTTTCCTAACCATTTTCATCATTTACCACCTATTTGAGACTTGTAACTGATTCAAATGTGGTTGTTTCGTATTTACGGCATGTGTTTTAAACTGTCTTGACTATCACCACCACTACTACTACTACAACAACAACTGACTTATCAAATTTACCCGCGACCAGTCAGCTTTTCTCTAGCGGCCTATTTGGCAAGATTTACTGACTATGCTGACTATCGCAGAAGTCCAAACTTTTTTTTTTTTTAATTTGTTTATTTAATCTTTTTTTTTTTCTTTCAACGCACCTTTCTCTACCCCCAGATTTGACTTCTATCTTGTCATGCTTTTTAGTAATCCCAAACACTACTAGTAAAGCTATTATTACAAGTAGTGCTAAGTACTTTATCACTCGGCCTGATGGTGTTATTGCTACTACTACCACAACTACTATAAGAACGAAGAGTGCGAGAGTAGTGACAAGAGAGAGAGTGAGGTAGAAAAGCGCGTTACTTTTTCTCTAGTCTTTGTATGTACGGCAACAAGGACTTCAACGGGAAATACAACTATTACTCCTGCCACTACAAAGTATTGCAACGATTTCATTTGCCGTAATACTAACTCCTGGGACTGGTGAAAAAAAGAAAATCCCCGGAAGAGAGAGAAAAGCAGATTTCAAGAATTCAAAGACGGAGAAAAAAACAATCAAGCAAAAAGAAAAAAAAACATTTTATCTTAACGGAAGAGTATTTTTCATTCGATGGGCTCATTACTGTGGAACGCCTATTAACTGGAAGCAGCAATACTGGATGTATTCCGAAAACAAATATCAATTGTAAAAACAAAAAACAAAAAAAACCGGATCAGTAACGCACGCACACGCAATAACTTACACACACTGATATACATGCATATCAACATAGACAGACATGTATGTATGCACACATACATGGAGAAAACAAAAAAATATAAAACTGTAGTTAAATAAAGTTTAACAACACTTGTATTGAAAAAAAAGCTCGATGTAGATGGGATAAAACTAATATCGACTGTAACTCTAAGGCAAGTCTTTTGAAAATTATCAAGTTAAAGAAAAGATAAGGCGTATTAGCAAAACAGTTTTTTTTCTACTTTGGGGGAAAAATACTGAATAAGAATAAAACGCCGACAAATTCATCAGGAATTGAAAGAAACATTTCCTCTTGTAAAGGAAATCTTTGAAGACTATCCAAAGGATTGTACAATGAAAGACAGGAGCAAATTTATCTTTTTTAAAAACTAACCGGAAACATCATAAAGGAATCCACCCAACGAACCCTTAGAGGCAAAAAGAGGTAGATTGGATTCTTTTCTTTTCTAACTTTTATATCAATATATATATATATATATATATATATATATATATATATATATATATATATATATATATATATATATATATATATATATAATCATTTCTATCGTTTATTGATCTTCAATAAATGAAGAAAATCCACGAGAAGTCTCTCCAAATTAGATTATTCCTTTTTTCACCTTTGAACAAAGCTATAAATAATCAAATTCTATGCCATAATTTTTTTCTTTTCGTTTGTGGGTTGAAAAGAATTCATTCATTTTGACGAATGAAGTAGTTTTCTTGTGGAATTGATTTTTGAAAGTTTTATTTTGTGAGATTTTGTGATTTCAAAACTAAGATTGGCATTCGTTACATTGAACCAAACCTCATGAAGTTATTGAAGATGATAATTTAATGGGCGGTAGCTCTCCTTTTAAATTGAAAAAAAAATGTTGATTAAAGTCAATGATAAACATATAGTGTCAGTCAAATATGTCTTCTTCCAAAAAAGATTTCGTCATATTGAGAAAAGGGCTATTTCATAAATCTTTTACTATCCGCTGTAGTTCGAATAGTCAAGAATAGAATTAACGATCATTTGTGTGTGTGTGTGTGTGTGTGTGTCTATGTGTGTGTGTGTGTGTGTGTGTGTGTTTGTTTGTTTGTTTTTTATAAGTAGACGTCACCGAAGACCATGCGCCACGAATTTTTGTCCCCTTAAAAATATAACGGTGGGATTTCATTTAAAGAACAAGGGGTGGCAGCTTTCCATTTCTTCATGTAAGAATTTTTTAATTCTAGAGCAGCGTTGGATTTGAGTGATGAATTTCTGAGTTTCTAGTGCTTGATTCAAGCTGAAGTTGAAAAGTTGACTTCATTTTCCAGAAAATAATTTAATCTTTTATCAACCAGTACATTTGATCGCCCCGATCATCATGACGCTCTGTAATTGCTCCTCAGGCTTGCAAGTGCTTAGCATATGCACGAGCTGATGGGGATAGTGTTATTCTACAAGTGGACATAGAATTGGATGTATTTGAGTAAAAGAATATGCCTATGTTTAGTTGCGTATGTAAACACACACACATACATACACATCTATCTATCATCTAGACACTTACTTGCATGAATCCAAAACTGACTGAAGGCTACATTATATAGGAGATTCACTACGGATCGAAATCATTGTTAATTTCGGACTTACCAGCAAATTACCAGCCAGTACAAAATTCTGATACGTGCAAACACTTACTTATATCTTGAGTGGATGTTTGGGAAACAAAAATGGAACAAATTTTGCACATCATATGTTTCTATCCAGAAATCTGTCTATATACAAATGTACATATGTGTGTGAATGTAAGTGTATGTATGTATTTATAAATATATATTCATATTTAAATATAAAAGGGTATATGTATTTGTGTATGTATTAAAGTATGAATATGTTTGTACAAACATTCATGTGTACCAGCGTATATTTCTGGGGGAATATATATATATATATATATATATATATATATATATATATATATATATATATATATATATATATATATATGTGTGTGTGTGTGTTTGCGTGTGTATGTATAAATATATGCTGGCATGTATATGGATATATATGCTAGTGAATACATGTAAATATATTTGTGTATTTGTGTATAGAGGTACATGTACTTGGGTCTACGTGTGTATACATGTATGTGCTTATATATATATATATATATATATATATATATATATATATATATATATATATGCGTGTGTGTATGGATATTTACGTAGGTGTATGTATGTGTATATAAATTCATAAATGCAAGTACGTGAACATGTGCATATTACTGTAGATGTATATCCGTGTATATATGTATGTTTTTTTAATTATGATGATTGATGTGTATATATTTATAGATGTCTATGTATGTGTACGTATACATATGTATATGTTAAGCTATATTTTCTTGTTTGTATATATGTATATATATACATATGTATATATATTTTATTTGTATTTATTTACGTATATATTTATGTTTGTATATATATGTACATACATATATCTGTACGTAATTATTTATTAATGTTTGTATATGTGCACGTATATGGAATCATTTTTGTATATATGTACGTATATGTATATTTATGTTTCTATGAATGTATGTATACATATTTATGGTTGTGTATATGCATGTATATATATATATACATATATATATATTTATGGCTGTATATATGTAAGAATATATATATATATATTCATGGTTGCATATATGTATGAGTGATGGTATATTTATGGTTGTTTTATATATATATATATATATATATATATATATATATATATATATATATATATTTATGGTTGCATATAGCAATGGATATATAAATTTAAAGTGGTAAAAACGTATGTATATATATATATTTATTTATATATGAATATATGTATATAAATATATAGATATATATATTTATATATATATATATATACATATATATATATATATATATATATATATATATATATTATAATTACATGTATGTATATATATTGTATGTATCCATGCATGCATACATATATATATATATATATATATATATATATATATATATATATATATATATATATACTTACGTATGTATATATCTATGTATGCATAAATCATATATTAATTAATGTATGTGTATATATATTTTTATTCCTATATATGTGTATATAGAATTATATATGTTCATATATCTAAATATGTATATATGTATATGTATATATGCATATTTATATATGTATGTGAATATTTATATTTATATGTGTATATATATATATTCACATATCCATGTATACATGTATATGTACGTATATACTCATATATGTATATGAGTATGTATATTTGAATTTGTATATGATTGTATATAAATTCATGTATGTATGTGTGTATACATATATATATGTATATGTATTCGAATGTTTTTGAATATGTATGTATAATTGAGTGTATACGTACATTTGTGAACGTATATTTTCAGATATATATGCGTGTTTGTTTCATCTTTTTTACATATACCTGCATTTCTGTATATATCTGTATCTCTATATTTGTGTATATATTATATTTATATTTGTATGTGTGTATATATAGTTTTTCAATCCAAGTGTGTGTATATGTATATTTATATATCTAAAATTTTATATATATGTATTTATACATATATATTTACATGAGTATATACATATCTATGCGTATATATACACATATATTTATATATGTGTATTTATATTTTTACAAAGGAACACATATATACCAATATATATTTTATATACGTATATAAGTTAGTGTATATATATATTTATATATGTATATACGTTTATGTATATACTTATATATATACGCGTATATTTATCTGCACATTTATATGTATATTTAAACGTATATATACGTGTATATATATGTGTGTATATGCAGAAATGGATATATATGCATAAATGCACGTATATATGTATTCATGAATCCTGATATCAGTATGCATTTGTTCATACGCATATGTATGAATATATGTAAGTATATATATGAGTTTATACGTGTATACGTGTATTTGTGTACTATATATATATGTATATATATAAATGAACATGGGTACGATGGAGGATACATGTCCATGAGTACAATATATGTAAACATACACACACATATATATATATATATAAATATATATATGTATATATATATATATATATAAAATATCTCTAAGTAAATATAGACGTATCTCTCTCCAAATATATATGTATATGATGTATAAAAACATGTATGTGTATCCATATACATGTATGGTTTCGTACACGTACAAATATATATTCGTTCGTATACATGGATATGGATATGTTTATGTATATGTGAAAACTTCTACAAATATGTATATATATCATATACAAATATGTATATATATTCATATATGCATATATATGCATATATATTTAGATATGTATAAATACATAGCTGTGTATGTCTAATATGTGTATATATTTATATGTATAATTCATATATTCATATGTATGTATCTATAAGCATATATATATATATATATATATATATATATATATATATATATATATATATTTATATATATGCATATGTACATATATATATATATATATATATACATATATATATATACATATATATATATATATACATATATACATATATATATATATACATATATATATATATATATATATACATATATACATATATACATATATATATATATATACATATATACATATATATATATACATATATACATATATATATATATATATATTTATATATATGCATATGTACATATGTATATAGATATGTATATATACATATATATAAATTTGTATGTATCTTTCATGAAAATGTTTATATATATATTTGTATGCATTTATCTCTGTTATGCATGTATATGTATCCTTATATGTATTAATAGGTATGTATATGTATTTATATGTACGTATACGTATACACATGTATTTATGCATACATACATATATGTATAAATGTATATTCATGTATGCGTAAATGTATATTCACATTCATTTTTATTTATATTCATCTGTATTTACGAATATTCACATGATATTTTGTATTCAAACAAAAACATATATATACATGTGTGTGTGTGTGTGTGTGAGTGTGAGTGGGTGTGAGTGTGTGTGTGTGTGTGCTAGTATGTATATAAGTATTCGTACTTATGGGAATATATATGTGTATGAATACTTATGTGAATGAATTTTCATATTTGTATGATCACATATACGCGGTGTATATCCATATATGTATTAATATGTATATGTTTGCATACACGAATTTGTATGTTTATGATAATATATATTCATATACATGTGTGTACGTATAGATATATGTATGTTCCCATATATTCATATTCATGTACATGAAAATATTTTTTATACTAGTCTATGTATGTATATGTATGTATACACTATTATGTATTTATACATATATACGTATATATGTATATTTTTCATATATGTTGAAATATATGTATATATCCTTATATATGTATACATATATGAATTGATATGGATATACTGGAAACGATATACATTAATATAAATGTGTATGTATTTTCATATGCATATATATCCTGTACAAATATGAATTAATAGCCACATGTGTATATATATGTATGTATCAAAGACCATATGTACTTAAATATGTATATACATATAACACACACACATATATATATGTATATATATATCTATATGTGTATATATATATGGATATATATATATACATATATGAATATATATATATATACATATATGAATATATATATATATACATATATGAATATATATATATATATATATACGAATATATATATATATATATATATATATATATATACATATATATAT
>OY735214.1:26660313-26662813 GCA_963457665.1 Thysanoteuthis rhombus | reverse complement strand
ATATATATATATTTGTATATATGTGTATGTTTGTGTTATGTTTGTTTTGTACTTATTGTCCATGTATTTATGTATGTTTATTTATATATATGTATGTTTATATGTGCATGTATATACGTATACGTTCATGCCCGTATGCATATGTATATACATATATGTTTATGTGTATATATATCTACGTGTATGCATATGTATACATGTATATCTTCATATACGTATGTGTATGTATATGTATTAAAAATCGAAAAATTTTCAATTTATTTCTACACACTCATGTAACAGACTTTTTTCTGGTTGCTTCGTGTATCAACTTTTGTGTTCGTAAAGACTTGACTATATTTACACGTCTTGTCTTTCATGGACAATTGCTTTGAGCTTGCACTGAAACTTTCAAATATCTCAGTGTAACTGATTATTATGTTATGTGTTGTCTTAGTTTTGGAAATGTATTTCAATAATCTCTCATTTTGGATTGATCGTTAATGGTTATCCGTTTTCATCGAGCCCATTTCTTGGGCAGTTCGTCGGTTACTTGCTCAAATCGAGAATATCATCAAATTTTACCATCTACTTTTTCCAGTTGTTTTTTTTTTTTTGTTTTTTTTTTCATTTCTCAGCAGGACATTTTTGTAAGACTCAGAGTTATATATTTCTAAGTGGCATTCTTAGTTTTGATTTTCTTTTTGATTTTCATCTCGGTGATAATTAAAGCAATATTCCCATTCAAGTCGTTTCATAATCGAACGAAATAAGCAAATATTGCTCTCTGATATAAATTGAATGAGTTAAATGATCGGAGGTAAAGTACGTATTTGGTAAGTTATAAAATTAACGCAATTAACACTAAACACAAGTGAATAATATTGTCAAATTTTGTAGATATATTTATTCCGACCATGTGCCATGAATGATCAAATATTGCTGAAATAGAGGCAGTTGCCTCCATGTCGTCACAAATGTTGCTCAAATACTACACAACTTGATACTGTCCGGCGTCCAATTTTCAATATGTTTGCACCTTCAGGACAAGGTTGTTTTGACCAAATTTCCGAATGAATTTTCGCCAAATGTAAATAAAATAGATTTATTGGAAGTTTTTTTCTTCGTTGAATGGGTTTAACGGCTGCTTTTGACTCCATTATCCAACATTACAAAATGCGTTGGGATTCTCAGGAAGGCATCAGTGCATTTTAATTCTTGACTTGAATGCATCACTGAGTACCTTTCTCAGAATTCTGTACGTGCAATTTTTGAATATGCGTGTGGTCTTGATGTAAGCTTCTTATTGATAAATAAAGTAAGCTTTTTGTAAATAATGAAGTATATTTGTGTCAATATAAACGTAAAAATGACTTTTTATTCAAAAAGTAATTGTCTGTATATTCGACAAATGCTAAAACTAAAGAATAGACTGGAAATGTTTCCCATACATTGTGTGCTCAAGCATGAGTGCATGTAAGAGTGTTTGTAAGTTAGCGTGTGTTGATTTTAGTTTATGAGCAATTATGATGACATAGATATCAACGCATTTCACACTGAGTCGTCCATAAATTGTTTGTCTTCTTCCGAGTATAAAAACTAATTGCAGCGCAGTGTTTATCATCCCTGACCAATGTTGTGGACTCGTATTTACACACACACACACACACACACACACACACACACACATATATATATATATATATATATATATATATATATATATATATGTATAGCAAATTAATAAAATTCCATAAGATGAGTGATTTGCGATTTTATCCCCTTTTCACGGGGAAGCGTGAATTCTGCATACGTATAGAGAATGAGTTAATTATTATAAATTGGATACATCTGTTATCAGTGCAACTTTATCTTGTTCATTTACAAGGTAAATGTATAGAGCTATGTGCACACTGTATACGTACCTAATGATACTATACTCTAAAGTCAGTGTGTACACATTGATTACCCATACGCGCCATGAGTATGTGATGTATCTCTCTCTCAGGGTAATGTGTGTGTTATGTGTGTACACTTATGTAGAATCTGGCCAAAGGCCAGTTATATAATATGGATGTTTCATATGCACAGAGTAAAACAGAAACTGGTGCAATTTTTTTTTATGAGATTGGGAAGATCTGGCCTATCTTTTAGAGAGTTCTTGACCTAGACTGGAACACTGTCTGCTGGCTGATATGCATCTCTCTGATTCAATATAAGGCTACAAATGGATATTTACGAGCTTATTCTGTTCATAAGACCATAAAGTTTGGCACCTATTGAAGATCGAACTGTTTACAGTAATGATATTATGAGATGTCTTGTCCCTATGGAAAAAGTCCGAACATCTATGACGATGCGTTTGGAATAAAATGGCCTCGTGATTTCAGTTTCTTTTTTTAATTACTTTTTTCCCAAATTTCTACTTGGCATCAGGAAAATCATTAGTTGTTGTTCATAGCTCAATGATCTTAGTCATATACTTTATGCACCCAGAGAATACACTTACATTGATGTATAC
>OY735214.1:26555313-26657813 GCA_963457665.1 Thysanoteuthis rhombus | reverse complement strand
ATATATATGTATATATTTGTCTACGTACAGATAGATATCAATGTATGCATACAATTTTTCTCTTTTTGTTTCCTTTATGCATAATAGTTTATATAGATATTGATATGTTGTCATATATATATATATATATATATATATATATATATATATATATATATTTATATATATATGTGTGTGTGTGTGTATACATGGATATCTTACGTATGGATATATGTACAGGTATGTCTATGGATATATGCATATATACATATACATAGATAGATTGATATGTATATATGTGTATTTAAATTTATATGGTTGTATCTATATATATATAGATGTTGATATGTATATAAATAGAAATTTGGATATGTATATAGACATATTTTTTGATCGGGATTGGAGATATTTATTTATTTTTTCTATACATATGGTTGTTACTGATGTATTCATTCCAATCATCACTTGATTTATTTTTCCTTTTTCTCCCTTCCTCCTTTTTGAGAGTACGCAGATTGGCACACTTGTAGACACGCAGGTGTACGTCTGTTGGCAGCGCATATGTCCTTGTTTGTAAACGGTGTTAGGTGTACAAATTAGGTATATAAATAAATTCTAACGGAAATCTTGGCAGTTATCTATACAGCTAAATATTGTCTTGATTTGTTGTATTAATCAATATTTTGTATCAATAGACTGATATGTGTGAGATAGGTAGGCAACGGT
Organism: Thysanoteuthis rhombus; assembly: GCA_963457665.1. NCBI lineage: Eukaryota > Metazoa > Mollusca > Cephalopoda > Oegopsida > Thysanoteuthidae > Thysanoteuthis > Thysanoteuthis major. The sequence continues at coordinate 26,657,108 of OY735214.1, read as the reverse complement.
AATAAATGGGCTTAAAATAATGAGCGCCTTTCATAATGATTCATGTTTCCCTTTTTGTTGTCTCTTGATTACGTTTATGGTATTTCCTCCGATTTTAGTGTATTCAATCTACAAAAATATTTCATTGTATATTAAGTGAAAAATTGTACGTTTGTTGACTCCTTTGCAATATTTTCTTCGATATTAGAATCATAGCAGAAACTATTCATGCATTGAGAAATCTAATTAAAGAAATGATTATGTTTCAGAGTGTATTCAAAATGCATCATCTAAAAGGTATCTTTTATTCATGCTTTGGTGCGCTTTAAACACACAAATGCATTTGAATCGAAATATGAACTTTTTTTCTACTGTATTTCTTCTAAGAGTGGGTTCATCTTGAGAATTATCTATTAAAACTTTCTGTGGTTTACAAAAATGTATTGCTTCATTCTCACCAAACGCTGTTAATCTCAGTGAGACATATATGTTTGTATGCAAGCGCCGATTGGGTATAACAAGTATGATTGGTTCAGTTACAAATTTACGTAAAAACACAATAACAACCCAGAAAAGATTTCAATTCGGAAAAATTCGGTTCACTCAATAGTAGTTGCTTTCAGCTTTTTTAACAAGTAAGCTTGCATGTGTCAGTTGCCCCGGACACTGTTTGTATCCAAATGAATCTCATGGCTATTTACTAAGCCTGGCTTAGTCTGCCAGAAGCCCCAATATTGAGGCACCAGAAGATGATTGTATTGGTCTGCAAGATGAGCACGGTTGACACACTACGTTAATACCAATGCAAGTTGAGACACTTTACTGATTAACTGGTTCAAATAGTTCAGGCACATTATAGAATATGTTTTGTTGAGATTAGTTCTCAAACTAAACGAAGAGTAAACTGACGGGAATTAGTTTAAAATCAACATATATAATGAATAACGTGATTTTTTTTTGTTCCATGGACTCTTCCATTTGAAGGTGACAAGGTTAATGATAAGAAATATCTTCTGCCTATCATTTTAAACCATGGACTCTTTCATGGAAACAATTTTTTTATATTCTTTTCTAGGAAAAAAATCATCTAATTCTGTATAGATTAAGAAGTTAGCGAGTTCGAAATGTCTATATGCTTATATCTTACGAATGGTAATATATATATATATATACACACACACTCAAAGGAACATAGATATTAAACAGAGAATGAATTGTACTACGAATGAATGTAAGTATATACAGGTCTAGTGAGTCACTCAAAATTAACTGCCTTGTGATCAACGTCTCTTAGCAGCTTTCCGTGTTGATTAAACATTTCTGGACATAGACTTAGAGATCAATTACCGTAAATTTGCATTGTAAAGTGAATCCCCTCCGAAAATGTTTTGGTGAAGGGGATTTATTGAAAAGTTTTTTCTAGACATGATAAGGACTGCAATATTTATTAATAGATGGGAGTGTCCGACCGAAGTTAAAATATTAGTACACGCCCACTACTTAAAATAAGTTCCAGATATACGTATCATATTGAGTTAATTGTAAGAGCTCATTTTCTATTGTTAATCTTATTTTAGGATATCCATAATTTGTTTATAGATATTTACAATGTGTTTAAATAAAGCTATACTCATTGGGGCTTCTGTAAGAAGAATGGCCTTGCTACAATGTTTGAATTTAATTTTCTTTGCTTTGAGGAACCAGTTGCTGGGCTTTTATTTAATTTTGGCAAGCAAAAAATAATGGGAAAATAAGCCTCGTTATTTTCTTGTAAAAGATCTGGAAGAAATTGACATTATTGCTTTTAAATACTATGAAGATAGTCATTACTTATCTCTCCTATTCTCATCTTATCTACGAAGGTTATATGATTTATTGCTCAAAGTCTGATGAGAAATAAATGGAATTGATGTGATGTAATTTCATTTGCTAAGGCATCAAAAATACAATTTAAGAGCACCACTAATTCGGAAAAGGAAGTGCCGGTGGTCAAGGGTTTTGCAGTACAGAAAATGGAATAAGCGAGCTGAGTGCAAACTGACAGGAATCTGTGTCCACTTCGCACTAATGTCCTTGGGAAAAGCATGAATCAAACCCGTACCCACCCCTACAATTGGTAAATAACAAATAGATGAAGTGAGTCCCTTCTGATGTTTGTGGTCTCTGTGTATTTTAAGTATTGCAAACCCCAAAGAATTTCCAACATGAAGAAACTTGCAATAAGTGAATCCCAGGTCAGGACAACTAATACCTTCTTATTTATCATATTTTGATAGTTCGCCAGATTTACAACCAGCTGAAATTCAGTTTATTTTATATCACGCTTCCATTCAACAGCAATCTTCCCAAGTCGACCAGACGAAATAATCTGATTGTACGTGTTTTCTCAATATGAGTGTTTATTTTATTTTCATTTTGTGTTAAAAAAAAAGGCTAAAAAAACCAGCTGCAGAAATGACGCCTACTGCAAAGCGTCATAATTTGATTCACTTTCTTCTTATCATTTTTCACACACCTGAGTCAGACGCGAAACTCATAGAGAGGATGTATTTTGGCAAGTACTTTTGGATTTACATAGTAATGTATTGTAATTGTTTGTACAATGAAAGTATTTCCTACTATAATGTTCAGTCAATATTTGGCTAATTCCACAGTAACACCTTGAATTTTTAGCGTAACTCAAATAACTTCTATTGAACTGATTTCCATGCTTATCAGTCACCAACTTTTGAGTTCTCTTTTTAACCAGTGAGCGACATCCCCACCCACACAAGAGAAATGAGCCTACTGTCACCACAATTGTTGAAGTCACCTGCATTGAACCGATTGACACCTGATCTTTATTCCAACGCCATTTTTCTGTGAATTCGAGCTTGAAAAACGCCTTTGAAAGGCAAAGAACCCAAAGTAGAAATTGCTTATGCTCTATCCAATTTCTACATATTGGTGTCTCGTGGGCATGCTTTACAATAGCTGAATTTCGTTTTGTATTTAACTCTGCTGGTACGTTTTACCTATCCGATATGTTTGATATATGTATAAACATGTATAGGTCCTTGGACAACAAAAAGTTAAGCCTTAAATTATGAAGTCTGTCATGGCATTTAGATCAGGTGTAGCCTGCAATAAATCGATGTATAGGAACGGTAACTTTCCGTTGAAGCCCTCGAGATTAGTCAAGTATATCATGAACGTGATTGGAAAGAGACGTTCAAGTAAAATTTACTCTTACTAGTTACAGGATATCCTGATCACATCGGTCTAATTAACTGCAAGAGAAAACACAGGTCTTAATCTATGCAACGACTGGTGCAAGCATTGTTTCATCCTGTAAAGCTTGTTTTGGTAGGCATTCAACTACATATGATGAAGTTGAAAAGGTATCCTTAGTTTTAGTTTTCTATGTGTTGAGATACTAATTGGAAACGAAAACAGCGAAATTGACTGCAGGGAAGAAAACTTACTTGCAGAAATTTAAATTAATCAGAAAACAAAGAAAAAACAGAGTTAGAGGAATTACTTTTCAGTTGAAGAAATTCGTGATTTTCTTTTTACTCTTCGTGAAGTTACTCATACACAAATCTAGCTGATTATATCCAGAAAAAATATTGATGTATACCAAAAGAGATATGTGTGCAAACTAGGCTGAATAAAATATGGTTATACATATCTTAATTTTCGATTTTATACCGTACTACCAATGATACCCAAAGTTGCCCAGGGGAAAATAAATAACAACACTGAAAGAATATGTTCTTTAATATATTTCTTTTTACATAACACGGTAAATAAAAGGAGGATATTTTCATTATTTATGCATGAAAAAAGTAGCAAATACTCTGATGCACAAAACAAGTGATGTAGTCCCGTAGTTTGACAGAGTTTCTGGGCACACACCATTTGTGTTCTTCCCATTTAGAACTTGTGTTTAGGAACTTTTTTTAGAGCTGTTGAACGTTTAAGAAACGAAAGAGAAAAAGAATCCTTTTTTTTTAGTTCCAGTGTTCGTCAGTTTCTGTCTATTGACAAAAGCTATTTGAATCCTTTAGGTCAGTACCATCTATCCTATCATCTTTTTCTGCCCAACTTGACCCCATACAGCGGTGGAGCCGGGTCAAAATTTGTGGTGTGTTGTCCAAAAAATATTTTCGCGCTAAACCAACTTCGAAAAGCGTCAAGAAACACCAGATTGCTCTAAAACCTTTAAATTGGCAATTTTTCTAATTTTTAGCCAAGAAATGGCGACAAAATGCGGTTAAACTAGCGTTGCCTGTATGATTTTTGTGCTGCAGAACATAAAGACGCGCTTCATTCAGCATGAAAAGTGCTAAATTGGTAACATTGGTTTGCAATTTAAGAAACTGAGTTTAATCAAAATGTAACCATCTGGTGGTGGTTTATATTTATCTTTTTTTCCCCATCAGACTAACATACGATTTCCTCCTCATTTCTGCACGAATTACGATGTTTGCCAATGACCCCACTTACCAATTACCACCAATTACCAAGAATGGTTGGGCTGCAATATGACTGAAAAAAAGCTATTTATATCGAAAATTGGCACACACACACACACACACACAGACATATATATATATATATATATATATATATATATATATATATATATATATATATATATATATATATATATATATATATACCTAGACCTGCTGACCATTAGGACTTGGAACTAATGTAGTTCTATTTACTTGCATGTTGTAATTCTCGTGTAATTTTTTTAATTCTATTCTAATTTATCAGTGTCAAATAAATTTCACAGTACAACATGGCAGAAAAGATTGGCCCCTTACTTACGATGGCCTTCGTAAATACAAAGGAAAAATTAAATGAATCATGCACATATATATATATATATATATATATATATATATATATATATATATATACATATATATATACATATATATATATATATATATACATATATATATATATATATATATATATATATATATATATATATATATATATATGTGTGTGTGTGTGTGTGTGTGTGTGTGTGTGTGATTTTCCAAAAAGTTCTTCTCGAGGTGCCCGTGGTCGGATAACTAGGAAAATAATTGCAGAATAATATCCTAACGAACATTTCACTAAATAAGTACTGTTGAACTTGTACTCGCACATGTATGCTCTTTTCAGGGTAACTCATGTCTCCATGAGTGCTCTCCAAAACATTTTATAAAGAATCAACGAACTTTTTTGATAACAGTCTATCACTAACTCGAATTATGTTTGGATTCGTTTGTCCGTTCACCGGGCTAAATCACCTGACTAGTGAGCAAGAATTCAGTCACTAGAAATACTAAAAGATACAAGAAGGACAATCCTGTTATTCTAGCCAGCAACATCGCTGCTCCTTTATATATATATATATATATATATATATATATATATATATATATATATATATATATGTTTATAGGAATACTAAATCTTACGATATCAGCAGGCACGTATTATTCAACACCTGTTCATTTAGTTCAGTGCATTTCCTCTCTATACAATATAAGTAAATGCTTGAAACAATTTGAACAGATTATTCTATACTATTTTTGTAGTATGATATTCGTTTGCTCCATTTTTTTAATTAATTTTCAGCTCACCAAAATGTTTAAAAAAATTGAGGTTTATGTCATGTATCAACATCAACAATTTTTCAATCGATCATATATAGGATATCTTGAAAAATTTTCAAGATACATTTTCCTCCACTAAAATGTTGATATGCACCTGATATATTCCGATGAAGTGATTTGATAAAAGAAGAGGAATGGATAGATACCTTTCTTTTAGTTCAGCTACACGTAATAAATTGACGTTTTTATATACTTGTAGATTGTTTACAGAAAATATATAGTGAGGAAAGTGTCTCACAGAATTTGTTTTTATGACTTGAATGATGATAAAAAGTGCACAAAACTAAAGCTCCTTCAATCATTGGGCTTTGTAATTTTATTCTTTTGACCTTAAGAAAGAAAAAAATCAGCAATATTTATTTTGGGGTTTGCTCTTATTAACCCCTTGTTTTTTTTTGCGGGGTGGGGGGGGTCAATCTTATTTTCTCTCGATTGACATTGAATTTTGCTTTTTTTTAGATGCACGGCTAAATAAGAAGGTAAAAGAAACTTGATGTTATAACCGCTAAAAAAATTGAAGTAAAACTTTAGTTTTAATGATGATATCTGTGTTGTTGGATTGTTGTACAACATTGGCCAACTAATTCATGGTAAAACTTAAAACACTGCAGAATTCCCTCAAAAAATATTATTTCTAATCAATTTCATATTTCAGGTGAAAATTAAAGGAAAGGCATTTAACCTTTTTTTTCTGTTGGATCAAAAAACTTGAGGAACGGAAAGACTGCAATGAATTTCTTGAAAAGAGGCTTTTATCGAACCATCATAACTCTAGTCCGAAATAGCGTCGTAGAAAGGTAATTTTCTAAGGTATTTTATAGCTGAAAGAGCAGTTTCTTACTTTTTGCACGGGGATTTTATATATGATTCCAATGTGATTTAGCTCCCCGCGTACCTTGCAAGAAACTGTTGTAGTTGGAATGGTGATTGGGTAATAGGATTATTGCTTGGTGTTTGTTAATCAGTTTAGATAGACTGATATGAACCTATTTATGTGAAAAACTAAACTTTTAACTTTCAAAATCATTGAAGAGATTAGGAATACATAGTGGCTTTGAAAAATTAAAAAGATTCATATCTTTAGCCAGAGATAATTTTAAAAATGGATTTCGATCATTTCAAACATTATGGTCATTTTTATATCAAGACACTTTTATTATTTCTTTCATTATTTATTTTACTTCTATTTTAATTGATATTTTACTAGGTATTTGAGTGATCCTATTTAGAGAATATTGTGCCAATCCAAGCAAAGCTTTTTTACATATTTTAACAATACTGAGACTCAGTTGACCAACAACAGTCTACTAGACTACCTTGTTTACCATCACTCTCCGATACATATGAAATACTGGTGTTCAAATATTGTTTGCTGAATAAGTTTTTTATGATATGATAGATTACAAGATTCATGAGGATTTTTCAAAATCGCCAATGAAAAAAAAAGAAGAAAATGAAAAAAAACTCATAGCTCTGAATAAAAATGTCAGTCGGTCGGTGTTGCCTTTCTTGCGATAATGAAGAACATTTTTTTCTCTTCATTCAGACTTGTGGAGGCTCCAAAGCCACGAATTTGCGAATGAATTCTTTTGCTAACATCGCACTATGGTAGGCACCCAATCTATGAGAGTGAATGTTTTAAACATTCCATTGATGATTACTTCAGCAAAATCATTGTAACGATTACACAAATATATAAATGTTATATTTGGCAATTACTGCGGAATTTCCACTGGTCTACTAGTGTTTTATTCTTACGCAAATATCCGCACGAATGCATATCTAGGTAGATGTTGGAAGTGTTTCCTTATTTCATGGATCTTTTCTGTTTTGAACAGTATCTTTATTAGATATTTCTAATCATATACACACACGTATTACACACCGACAAATGTGGAAAGATACGCAAGTTGCAAAGAAACAGTTAAATTTTGCTCTGACTATATATTGATGTAGATAAGATAGGAAACAGAATGTTTCGATGAAATAAGATTCTCTGGAGACATGATCATTGCACATATACACAACAAAGAGTTTTACTCATAAAAATACATTTTGAATTGGAAGATTTGTAGAAATATTTCTGTTACATAAGTTGTAAACATTGCAAATAGGTGTCACGTAGTAAATTGAATAATATTCTTTCAACTTAAAACATGAAAGATTTTAAAATGATATCAAAAATGAACGTATTTCAATAAGATTTCAGATACTTGTTCAATTATGAAATAGCGATATATAACGTTAACGATTTATGTTGAGAAGTACCTGAATCACAATCGATGTGTGTGTATTTACTGACGAAAAGGCGTGACAAGAGTAAATAATTCAAGTGGTGCCAATGATAGTTCTTTAACATGGTGTAGTGCCTTTGGTTGATGTATGGACATACGCATCTCATTGGATTGAAAACATACTCTCGCCTTTTTACCGAAGAATAATCGGAGAATTACTTTTACAAAGTATCAGACTTCATCGATTTACTCCAAATAATTAGGAAGATGCATTTATGTATTTATATAAGTGTAATTAAAAGTGAATGATAGTGTTGGGAATAAAAATACATAAAGTTTTCATCAATTTCGCAAAAGAAACTTTTTCGATTCTGTCCGTAGTAATGTGCTCACATATCTGTGACTGATTTTGTCAAGCTATTACATAAGGGGAAGATGACTCTATCAATATTCGCCACTGCTTGATTTTAGATACTCAAAAAATAAGGATATTCGTGAAGAGACAATTTTTCTTTGAATTTTGAATGTTGGAGGTTGATAAGAATTTTAAAAAATGATTCGGCAGGCACCTTCTGTATTTTTGGTTCTTACAACAAAAAAGGAATTTTCTATAAGATAGGAACCTCGACTTCACGAGGAATGTCTCAAAAATGTTCGTCATCGTTCTGTACATGTTTCTGGTGAATTTGGGGCAATCTTGAAATATTTACATATTCAACACCTTGTCTCTAACGCTACGGTTTTGTAATGAGATATAATATTATTTTCTCTTCTTTTTATGTACAAAGATGGAGAGAAAGATAGATAATGAAAACATTAGATTTTTAAATAGTTTGTTATAGTGCACCAAAAAGTTGCAACAAAAGCGATAGCTTTACTTCAGCAGATATTGAACAATTTTGAATTAATCTGAATTGCTGGCTACTGAAGTTCTGCTCTCGGAACGAGTCTTTTCCAGCTGGTTACTGCAGAATGTACAAATGGGGCAATGTTTTTTTTCTTTCCTTTGGCTATCTCAACTGAATGCCTCTCTATGTCACATTACAGGTCACAAACAGATGAGCGGAAGACTCTTACTTGATGGATGGACCAAAATCAGATCATTATTAAAAACGTAAACCCTGCGCTATTATCATTCGGTTGCAAATAGACTGGATTTCGTCAAATCTTCAAGTAAGCCCTTTTCACGGATCCCCCTTTCAATATATCCTGCTACACTGTTTCAGCTCCTTACATGTCCCGTAGATCAACAGAATCAGACTTTTACTACAACTAAAGACTTTTAGTATCATTAAAGACTTTAAGTATAACTAAAGCAATACCCGTTCCAAAGGTGCATGTTTGGAAGGGCCGTATTTTATGGTGTGTGGGGCAGCATGCTATAGTTATCATGTCAAATAATTTCAGTCGGCCGTACGAATCTGCGGCTTAGAACTATTTTGGCTACTTCTCTTCAATCTTGTCATGTTAGATAGTTTATATTGAAATTTGGATGATTCTAAAGAGCGGAAGCAAGAGGGTATAATATATAGAAACTAAGAGGCTATGATTTATAGAAACTCAGGGGATATGATTCAAAGAAACCATGGAGAAAGATGTATAATCTTTACTTTCTTATTCATTAGCCTAGATTTCATAAAATAGCTTGTTATCGGGTGGCACGCACAGAGATTTCTTCAATTGTTGTGAGATATAGGTAGATTAATGAAAATCAACGAGATAAGCGAGAATGCAGACCCCAGGCTATACTTTTTTTCAAATTTTCATGAATTAGCTCGCCGAAAACATTTCTGGCTCCCGTTAGTACACAGAAAAAATATGGGAATTTGTTGTGTGGTTTCTCAGTTATGCTCTCACATATGGACGGACAATTGGTGAATAATTCTAGGATGGGGTACGTGGAGAGATATTATCAAAATAGCACCCGCGGTGAGAGTCCTATTACATAAAATCAGACATGATTTATAGTAATTTTTGGAATTGTTCGAACCGATTGATTGGTTAATTTTTCAAATTTCAACCGGAATATACTTCTCCAAGGAGCATTAATTTAAACTATTATCAAACAATATTGGGAAGATGATTATGCATTTAGTCACTATCCTTTATTTATTGTCTACTCGTACACAAGATTTCTTTGAAATTCATTGAGAACTTTTGGAGATATATTATGGTTGCAGACGCTTAGCTAGAACAAGGAGAAGATAAATGTCTCTGAATCTGCTTCAATATTTCCGGGCCTATTTTGGTAGCTCATTGTTCACCCTTCCATAAAATCTAATTGGAATTAATTGAGAACTTCCAGAGGTATCGTGAGGGCAGATGGCAAGAGCAGCAAAACAGAGCGTTTTATTTAGTCATGGATATTCTGTATCTCCAAATGTCTCCAAAGGATTTCAATGAAATCCAGTGGAAGGCTGGATAAGAAGCTACAAGAGTCGGGAAAAGCAGATCCATGCTCAGTTATCTCACTACGATGGACGGAAAATGTCGGTCCAGCTTAGCATTAGATGAAGATTGTAAAGGGGACCCTTTCGGTGAAACCTTCCGAAAATTGATATTGCTCGAAACTATCTAATTTCCGTTAATAGCGAACGTCCGATGGATTGAAAGTACAAGAAATTATTTGCGAACATGCTCTTTCTGTTTGTTTGTTGTTTTTTTTTTTTGTTTGTTTGTTTTTCTTCTCAAATATTCAAGTAAATCCTGACCTTTCTTGTCAGTACTTTTCCTTTGCTACGCAATGCACATACTCCTGTATAATCAAGAATTCGTATTGCCACGAAGTGGTCTAATCATTCAGTTTCATGGCCCTTCATTCTTCACCGTAAATCACATTTAATTATAACAAAGTTAGCTATTCTCTTGGGAAAATCGTTAGAACTGATGACTTCTAGATCTGTCGGTCAAAACAATAAAAAGAATTCAATCCAAAACAGTTCGTAAACAATAGAACAGCTTTCTTTCCCCTCTGATAGGATTGGTGACAATTCGCTTTATGCATAACCTGACACAATCTATATTGACCTCAAGTAATTTTTCCGTTGGAATAAAAAAAATACTTGAAATTTCATGAAGACCTGGATATTAGTTCTTTGAAAAGGGAACCACCGTCATTGGACGAAAAATACTAAGTGCCATATTTCTGGAAAAGTAGTATTCTATAAAATATTGATATTTACGCGGTTTGTATCAGAAATAATAAGTATTGAGTACAAATTGCCCCACAAGCCACTGGTATCGTCATGAAGTTACTCAAGTTCGAACACACGCAACGCACACTGTACATTGGTACCCAGATTGAAATGCTTGTCGAGATTCTCATTGTTCGTCATTGGCTATGTAGGTGGCCAGAGATGACACTCGCCTATATATTCAACACTGGAGGAATAACCCAGCGTTGCCCGGATAAAATAGAATGATTCCGAGTTGAACAAATTTATTTTAGTGAATAAGTCAGGGAAAATCATTTTCAGTCCAGAAGAAATTATTGCCGTCATGGGAGCTAAATCCAGTCAACTCCTGATACCAACCATCTTGAAATATTTAAATAGTATTTATTTATTCAATATTCCCGTCGATGGGGGTCATTTAACGCTGTGACACTTATCTTTGAAGACGGAACCTTTTCTGTACAGTGGTTAGAGGTGAGTGACACTGTTGCAACGTGAACATCACGACACTCCCGTTAAATGAGACCCTCGATTGGCGTCTAGAATGAAGTGATACTATTCAAATGTTTCAAACCCCTAGAACTGAATTTAGCTTCAAGCACAGTATATCATTGGTTGCAATATTTTGTAAAGCATTTTATAGTCCTATTGGTTTTGTATTTTTTGTATAGTTTGTTAAGAAGGGTGTCAAGTTCATTGCGCAATTAGGATCTGGGTTATAAATTGATAGTCCTATCTTGTGAATACTAAGCATCGAATAGTAAGGAGGTAGCTTTGTTGAATAGATAATGGTCAGCTGGAGAATTCTGATCTTGTTAACCACTGTTGACAGAATTTTGCTAATGAAGAGAAAGTTGAATTTGAAAAGTTATAACTGTAAAAACACTGAAGTATTCATTCGCATGTAAACACACTTAAAATATGTATATATTCATCCTGTCATAAGGTAAAACCACCGATGGGCAAATGACTTTTCAGTCTTATTAAACAACATTGTGATAATTCATGAGAATTAATTAGATTCACATTCCACCATTTGAACACTCGACTGGATTATCTAGCGCCATAGATTAGTTACGGATATACACCTGCTAATTGTGGAATTTGTTTTTATCGCTTGAAAATTCAATAGTTTGATGTCAAATATGTATTTTATCTACGGGTTGAATAATATCTCTTGATGAGGAAGCAAACTTTTAAAATGGACATTTGGTCTTGTTTCTGAAGTGGCATTGTCCGATTTTATCATGAGGAATCGGACGATCAAAACAATTTCAACATCAAACTCATTCCCAGGTTGTAAGCATCAGTGATTTATTAAAGGAGCAGAGAAGATATTTTTAGTCTTACGTTAAGCTCACCGAGAGAAATTAACAACAGAAAATACTCTTCCACTGTAAGAGCACATATTACATCAACTTGATTGTAGTTAGTAGTCAGCCAAGCACGAAATGTATATGAATGAATGCCAAATAAGTTATTCACCCCTGTTTCCCAGTGGGATTCGAACCCAAGACGCGAATACAGTACTTCAGTCCCAAGTGGTCTATTCCAAGATAGGTTTTAATGTTTTCAACAAGTCAGTGCGAGGGTTGGCCTCGTGTATTTGACATTGAAAACTAGCGATGAATACTTTCAACAGGAGCTTATTAGTTCTTCGAACAACAAGAATAGTCGACATCACTCTTGGTTTCGTGTCTTGAATTTAGTTGATGTAATTTATTCGAATGAAAGTGTCAATATTGTTCCAGCTACTAGTTGGAGTAATTTAACGTTTAAAATCAGCTTAGTTGGTTGTTTTGTATTTTACTGAATTGAATTTCTGACAATATTCAAATGAATATCTTGACTTCACTGAAAAAAAATTCCCCGTTATAACTGCATGCAGTAAGAGAATGAAAGAAGAAAATGTTTTTTCGAGAGTACTTAAAATACTCAAAATTCAAGTTTCGCCATTTTTACCGCATTCTTCAATGTACAGCTTTTCTCATTACGGAGAGTAAATGAGATCGATTGAGTACTTCTCATTCAGGCAATATCGGCTAATCTTCCTAATCATATTATAATATATTTAAGGGTGAGCAAGTTTTCCGTGTCAGACCCACGTCAGTTGCTCCACAACAAAGCTATCACTTGGGTGAAGAAAAAGAAGATATATGTCTACTGGAGCGAGTTTGTTTATTTTTCAACGAAAAAGCCGGTTGGAATGAAATTTATTGAAACCATATGTGCACGCATTAAAAAAAAACGGATAAGAATAATTGCTACAAGACACTTGAAAAATATTTAAAACTAAATATAATGAACCGCCTTTTCTTTTTATGGGTGTACTTCGAAAGTGGAAATGAGTAATATTTGCTCAAGTTCTCTTTTTCCACCGTAAATTAAATCTTTGGCTCCAATGAAACATTGGAGCAGGTCGATTCGCATCTCTCTATAATTTCCATGTTCGTAAATTGCAATACTCAACAGACCAAATATCAACTTTATATTTATCATTGGCTTCCAACCTAAAACAATTGAGAGTATCAGGCATTAATGTCGAAGTTAAACACTTAACTCCCTATAATCTGTAATTTTACATTCCGGAATTATTTCCTGAGATAAATCAATCTTTCAAAGTCATGTTTTTCTAACTCAAAACATGATTGCAAAAGGTCCTTAGAAGAGAATCTGCATTGTGTTATTGGTGAAGACGCTTAGATCCTGATAAGCCAGACTACATTCTACGAAAAGAGACACTGAGTGGAGCTTCCAACAATCATTGAGAGTTAACGAATAAAACTAGTAGATTAGGAAAAGTCGCCTACTGTATTGCAGAGAAGAAAAGATTTTGCCCTGTATGCTCTTAATGATACAAAACTAGCGTCAGTCATCAAATGAAAGTGGATTTTATCGAACTTTAATCGTTACCAGAAGTCCAATAATCGTCTATGTCCAGTCATTTGCAGAGTTGAAGAAAATGTTAATTGCCAATCTCTTACACCGAGGACTACATTTTATTGAGCTTCAGAATATATGCGTGTCATTAGTAGAGTTCACGCGGAGTTTCACTTATCCCCATTGTATTCGTGTTCTCTTCGATGCACGGACGTAAAATAACAGTCAACAATATTCTGTTATTTCCTGCACACTTTAATGCATTGAAATGTTATGTGGGCTCCTAATTTGAAGTTGGCTAAATTGACATAATGCAAATAATTTCAAGACTCGTTATATGAGTGCAAATCAAATGTATTTTCATGGCGTAAATAATTCGATGAAGCGGTTAATGGGAACCTGAAAGTATTACGCACTGTTCCAATATCCTGATCGGATGATCTTTTAACTCTCTGAAATATTTATAAATTAGCCATTCTAAAGAGTTCTTACTGCCACTCCAATTACATACGCACAAATGCACCTGTATGCATCTATGTATACATTTATGCTAAATATCAAGCGGATGTTACCAATATCTGACAAAAGATGTATATCAATGAATCATCACCAGGTAAATAATATAAGCATAAATATGTACATCTTTGTGATTGCTAACATATCCAACATCGGTCAATAATGTGTTAGTAAACCATAACTAATACTCTTCATCTTCCACACACTCATGTGACTGTATATCATACATTCTGGGATTAAAATAGAACATATATCTTTCTCCTCTGCAAAACTATAGAAATTTCGTCCAAAGTATTTTTTTATAATGGTAATTGCTGAGTGTTGCGTTGAACATGAAAGGGTAGTCTGTTTTAGAGGAATTCAAATCTTTAACTGAGTAACTCACATCGAAATAAGGTTATATATGGAAAAAATAATTTTGACGCCTATCATAATTTCAGCTTTGAAAGAAAGTTCATTATACAATTCTATCTTGACCCTTCAGATGTATTATCCCAAGGAGTCTACATGACGCCTACTCACATTGTAAGACAATCGTCTTCTCGCCATGAAAACTTTGCAATATTTGCGGCATTATACAGGTATATCTGCAAGATGTCTTGTGTTTTGATGACATATCATCATCGCATTATTTATGATTTTTTATACAAATTTGAGTTGTTGCTCCTGCGTTTATATCATAGTGTTTAATGCATTGAATGGCAATCTGTTTCAAATGGTCGAAATGACTTGAACAAGTTTTTGGCAAGAATTGGCCTTTTTTTTCTTCTTTATAAAAGTATATTTTCAATCCCCTCATAAGATTCATTGAACACATCTTTTGTTATTGTCTTCTTCAGTGTAACATTTCATTCTGATTTTGCATTATTTTCTTCAAATCATCCGCTTAAATATGTCATGGATATCTTGTGAAGGAGATCCAATAAATAAGCTTTCAAATCATAACAAAATCCATTGCTGGTTTCAACAATGCAGATCTGTCGTAAAGAGTTGACTTTCAGTGAGAATCTAACTCATGTCCAGATAGTGGTCAGATTAACTCCCAACTGCACTTACCAACTACGATAACTAATGGTTGGTGGGAGTCAAGCCCTCAAACCTTCTCCCTATCCCGACCTCGTGCATCTTGTTAGTTTTCTTAACCGATAGTTTCAGTATCAGTAGAGTAATAATTTCTTTTATTCATTTCATCAGATGAAGTATTGTAAATCATTATTGTTGATCTTTATCCAACAATCTACCTGACACGTTTTACTCATAGTACTATAAAAATCATTAATACTGATACTTTTATATGTTCTTTAATTACAAAATTTTTTGAATAAATATCATTTATTTATTAAACTTGACTTGTTTGGTGATCCCAACGATTGAAGTTTGTCTCTAGCGTCAGGGTCAATACTCATGGAAAATCCCGTTTTCAAGGTTGGTAACTTACGGGAATAACTCGGTAATAGCAAAGACAATATGGTGTAAGTGATATGTCTACCAATATCTAATTTTACTTCATCCTGAATAACGTCATCTATGAATTTTCTCGTCCTTTAGGATATTGTAGCAACATTTAATTAATATGTTGGCTATGTAGCCACAATCTTATCCCATTGATTCACTTGCCATTCGTCCAACCAATGTCCAAGTACAATCCGTGCTCATATTTACGAACAAGAACTGTTAGGTTCCGATGTTTCTCCCACTTGTACTTGCTAAGAATACGTACATACTATATTATGCTAATTGCAGAGGTTTCAGATTCTCGGCACCTTTATTATTAAAATGAAGAATCTTAGACGATAAAAAATCAGTGGAGATTTTGAATGTAATTGGCACATACTATCTAGAGAAAAACAGGTTGCCTCGTGCAGTCATCATACGATCCTAACACCAAAATGCCGATTTTTTGAAAAATCATTTTTTAAAAAAAACATCAATAATCACAGTTTTTGTCCCAAGGACCTTGATAATGACTGAGTGAATTGCCGTAAGTATTCGATCAAATATTTGTGGATAGTTCTTTCATAAACTACCGACTAACTTACGTTCACTCGAACAGAGTCAGTCAAGTGAAAAACTGAACAGAAAAATTAAACATGGACCCATGAAGGATTTCTGCTCAAGTTCATGGGAATTAATTCATGATTTCCTTATACTTGTGTTTATACGCTACATTTTCTCATTGGAAAATTAAAAAATTTCTGAAATATACAGATGATTTTTCAACTGTTTTCATCGTCCACATTTGTATTTCATTCTATCACAATAACATATTACCAAAACAAGTGAAATTTTATACATTGTTGTGTTTTCATATCACTTTTCAATGGGAGGAGAAAATGTTTGAGGCGTTTTTCGTCTTTCCGTTGCATTTCTCCTGTCGGTGCCAATGTAATCGTCGACCTGACGTGTACCCTGGTTCTAGGAAGACCTACCTATGTTTCCGAACTGTCATGAATGAATGCCATATTGGTGGATATCCCAGTGCCATTTGCTGTCGCCCAATTGAAAGAATGCAAATGAAAAAAAAAAGTTTGCATTAGAGTATATGTAGGGTATTATCACACTCAATGTATTTACTTGTATATTTTTAGTGGTATTCTAAATTATTCTAGGAATGCAAATTCATATGAAGAACAATATAGGAGCCTGCCAAAACGTGAAATAAATCTTTTTAAACTTTTATGATTAGTTGAAAAAATCCACTTCTTGTGGAGTGGAAAATTTTCATGCCTTTTTAGGGTTTTCAAAGGGACAGAGCCAAAATGCAGTAAATGAAAATCAGTTTCCTTGTTCGTTACCTTGCTTTTCAGTATGTATAGGGGCAGATGTTTTTTCTCCAACTGTACTCTTAAAAGCGAATCTATGCAAATGTAGACATTTACACTGAGAAACGTATACACTTTTTAACTTGTGGATCTGGGGAAATAAATTTCACGGTCTCATATCTACTAAGTAGAAGCTTTTATGGATACACAAGTGTACGTGTTGAATGTTATTCACAGAACATTCGAAGTACTTTTTATAAACGTAAACGGCGTGCAGTGGAAAATAAGCCATAACTTGGTATACTATACACAAAGGCATGACTTATAAACATATACATCAACCAAAAGTTGGCTATATCTATGTACATACACGTTATGATCTACTTGCATATACGCACTTCAAGTCCGCTCAAAACATTTAATATATGTATATATAGATATCATCATCATCATCATCAGTCTTTTAATGTCCGTCGTTGGACATGGACCTTCCCCAGGATTCGCTACAACTCTCTATCATGGGCATCGTCGTGTCAATACATGTCTAATTCTCTACTCCATCTAGCATTCTGCCGGCCTATGTGATATCTGGGGATCCATGTAGTGAGTCATGATGTCCAGCGGTTGTCTGACATTCTTGCAACATGACTACCCCATAGTATTTAAGTTTTCTAATGGCTCTATGATGTTTCGAATTCTTGTGTTTTCCCTGATATATTGTGCTGTATTGTGATCTCTTAATGTGAAGTGGAACACCTATTTACTCGCGCTCCCACGAATGATGAGAAGTTACACAAGGTCGAGTTTAACGTGGGATGGAGCACTCACAAAAATAGTTCCAATCGCTGCAAGCAAAGTCGCAAAAGCATTAGAACAATCCCGACCAGTCCCTCTAGGAAAGCACTAAACTGGAGCTAAATTCTTTCCTGCAGCTGGACCGAGTGAAAATGGGGGAACCCATGGACGAGTCCATTGGTTCCCAATGCGCTTAGCAAAGTCGAGCTTCGGTAGCCTTCATTGACTACAACATTGCACCTGCGCACTCAGTCTTAATGCTCATACAGCCACACATTGTCTAGCACAATCCGGTGGTAAGAATTGTTATAGTACCAGCTTCTCAGCAAAACTGTTGAACCGATACTACTCTTTGATCAAAGCCATAAAAGTCAAAGAAAAAGGCGAGCAACCTATTTACTCGCTCTCCGAAGGAGGCAAGATGTGACACAAGATCAAGGTTAGTGTAGGAAAGTGGAACTCCCATCAAAATAGCTTCAGCCACCGTATCCAAAGTCGCAAAAGCGCCAGGACCAGCCTGATTTGTCACTCTTAATGCAAGGCAAGAAAGAGAATGGGTTCACATGATTCTCTTATGTACACATTGCATGGATCTCAGTATGCAGATTAGTCTCTCTCTCTCTCTCTCTCTATATATATATATATATATAGATGATATATATATGTTTGTGTATATATATGCATATTTATATAAACACACACACACACACACACACACATATATATATATACACACACACATATATATATTTATATGTATGTATGTATTTACATATATACACATATTAATATATATCTATGGATGAATTTATATATAAGTATATATATGTATATTTTTTTAATATATTTTTATATTTTTATGTATATATATATATGCATATATATACAAATATATATATCTATTAGTATATATATATATCAATATATAGAGATACATATGAGTGTGTGTGCTTGTATATATGTGTGTGTGTGTGTGTGTAACTATATATAGATATGAGTATACATGGATATGACTTTGTATAAAATTATACATATAAGTACCAGAATATATATTTATCTATATATTGATATACATGTATATATATATATATACATATATATTTACTTATATGTATATACATGAAATTGTATATTGATTCATTTATGTATATATTTATATATTTATATGATAGTGTATTTATGTACAAATATATAGATGTACATATATAAATATATAGATATATGAATATATTTTTTAAAACAGATATATGAATACTTATGTATGATAATAGACATATAAATAAGTATATCTATGAATATGTGCACATATATATATGTGTGTGAATATATGTAATATATAATTATATATAAATGCACTTACATACATAGATATATAAACATAGATTTATTATGCACACACACACACACACACACATATATATATTTATACATATATATATATACATATATATATATACATATATATATATATACATATATATACATATATATATATATATGTATGTATATATCGTTATATGAATATGTATATATACGTATATTATGAATTCAATCGACAATATGGACACTGTATGTATGGATACCTATGATATATAATGTTTGATAAGTAATGGATATTAGATGTTCAATTTCGGACTAAATTGTGCTCGAATCATATTATTTTCGTGAGAGAGACAACGGCGATGTTAAAAAAAATTGATAATATGAACCGACCCCCATTAATATGAGAGCACCCATGTAGCCAACATATGCGCAAACCTATCGAGCCACCATGACTCTGATGGTGGACAGAGGTTGAAATAACACTCTTTCTCTTCTTTTCCGATCGCTGGCCGATTTTCTTCATGTGTTCCGTTGGTTTCAAATCTATGTTTATGTACGTATTTTACACCTGTACTATTTTACCTATGTTGACAGTATAATAAGTAATGGATATTAGTTTCTGACAATGTGAAAATGGAAAGACTGGTTTAGGAAGGAAATTTTGCTCAAACTGAATTATTCACGGTAATGAGCGAAACAACGGCGATGATTGCGCGGCACATTTCTTTATTTTCCGATCATCATCATTGTTTGGCTCACTACCGTAAATAATTTGATCCCAGAGAAATTTGGATCCCAAAACTATCTTCCCTTATATATATATATATATATATATATATATATATATATGCAATGCTCTTCCATAGGAATAGAGCATTCTGGTGGATGAGGGATTCCTATGTAAATGAATGTATCGCTCAAATTCAGCCTTACTGACTGTCCAGTTCTGTAGTCCAGAGGTAGGATATCAGCATACGGGTCTGAAGTGAAGGTTTCAATTCTACCTCGCGGTACTGGATGAGATAATGGAAAGTCTATAGCCACAATGAAGAGATGTAATACACCGAAACGACTGTCTGTTGATGACACAATAATATAAATAAATATATATATAATGAAGTAAGAATTTGCTACACAAACATGCTTATGTTTCTGCACAGTTTGGGTTTCTTCTAGCGAATGATTTGGTTTATTTTAGATTCTTATTCAGGATCATTTAGGATCCTCTGAAGAAGAAGAAACATAATCATGTTCGCGTGGCAAATCCTTACTTCTTTATATTATGAGCTTTAATCTAAATCAATCTAATGTTGAATGTATGGAATGAATCCATCGTACATCGTGTTATATTATACTAAATTTTATTTCTGATATATATATATATATATATATATATATATATATATATATATATATATATATATATATATATATATATATATATATATATATATATATATATATATATATATCAGAAATAAAATGTTTATTTCATGTTGTGCCCGTCGCT
Source organism: Thysanoteuthis rhombus (assembly GCA_963457665.1). NCBI lineage: Eukaryota > Metazoa > Mollusca > Cephalopoda > Oegopsida > Thysanoteuthidae > Thysanoteuthis > Thysanoteuthis major. The sequence goes on along the minus strand of OY735214.1, from coordinate 26,636,276 downwards.
TGAAGAAGCTCTAATAGGGCAGAAACATGAACCTGTTTGTGTAGCGAATCTCTACTTCATGAGATATTTCTCTTCATATAAATATATCTATTTGTTTATTTCTCCCCTTCCCTCTCAATTTATATATATATATATATATATATATATATATATATATATATATATATATATATATATATATATATATTACCCATATATATATATATATATATATATATATTACCCATATGTCCTACAATATCTTTATAAGATGTGAATGTGCAATAACTATGTATTTTTATTGTTGAGCATCCAGAATGCAGCGATAGTATAAAAACTTGAATGATACAGTAGGTATAGCTGGATATTTAATCAACATAGTGATTATTCACTTGCATAAACAAATGCAAGTTAAAAATTATATTCGAAAACGATCTTCAGTTCCTTTCAATATCTTATTCATTATTTTGCCTTTTATTTCCACCTTTCATTTGTGCGTTTGGTTTGGTTTTTAATAGGATTTTTTCAAACATTTGCTTTCCGTTCTTTTTTTACCCTATGTCGTTTTTTGTTCAGCCTTTCCCCTATTTACCGCAGACGCCATGTTGAATATCTCTCCTTCTTAAAGGGACGTCCCGCCTCATGCTACAAACAGTGAAAAAGCACCATTCACGATTCACTTTCCTACTTGTCGAGGCCACTAAGATAGAATGGGAACGGGACATCACAGATACGCTTTTCGAAACAAGCACAGAGTATACTAGCCTTTGTAGTAACAAATAACGTGATTGACCCCCAAGCCACCCCGTATATATATATATATATATATGTCTGGTTTACTCAGAATTACCGGAGGGAAAAACTCTAAATCTTACAACCCTGGAATGATATTTTATAGAGATCCTGTGAAACGCTATAACGAGCGGTTCCCCCTCCCCAAAGCCAGGCCAACACACACTCCCGGGCAGACCCATACAGCCAGCGCTCAGATTGGCCTGCGTATCCACTCTTAAATATTTTTTTTTTTTTACCGCTAGGAATTCATGTGCCCACCTTTGGCGTTTGCACTTCAGCCATGAAAGTGGATTGTCGGATTCAAATTATGCCGATTTTTTATTTTGCGTTTGGGTTTCGATTTTGGTTGAAGGTAGGATTACGTTTTTTTTTTTTTTTAGAAAATAAGTTGCTTTATTGCCATGTTAGGTTGATATTCCTTTTTTTAAAAAAATACTGCCAACCTGGTATAAGCAGGGAGAGACAGAGATATATACATCCATGGTTACCGAAGAAGAGGGAAAGTAAAGATGCAGTTTAACATTATAGCTACATTGTAAGTCTAATAAAACCTTTGAATATTTCTTTTCTCTAACAAACAAATTTCCACAAGATTCGAGTGTTGAACCGATTGGAAGCTCATAAAATAGTAAGAGAAAAATTGAAAGGTAGAAAAATAAAATTTCCTCCATCGTGTTATGAACTCGGCCCGCCGATAGTATTTACTGCGCCACTAGTATATTTTTTCTCTCAACGATTTTTTTCAGTGATTAGTTTTTTATCATGTGAGTGCGAACGCAACCCAATACGAATTCTTTTTGTAAAATTCGACATGAAAATGTATGCAGTCGGTAAACTGTAATCAGCTGATTTCGGATATGCCTTTATTTTCCTTCAGTGATTCGTGGTTCTAGCCTTTGTAGAGCACTGATACATATACTTTAGTACTTTTATAATACTAACAGATAACGATATGGCGGTTTCAGCAAGTATATATACGTATATATGTCTACTGAACGGAAAGTCATGCTTCAGTCTAGCATTATAGGTACATTTCAAATAGCAGTCACCATGTAAATTTTCTATAACAAACCTTTTATTTTGAAACCTTTCCCGAAGTCCCTGAGTATGCATCCCAAATTTGTATCAAAATCGGTTGAGTTGCGTCAGTCTTTAACCAATATTTTGGATAAAATAATTTCATATGAAAACATCAAAAAAATTTGTACATAGACGTAATGAAAATTTTAATTTTCTCATTTTTCCCCCGGTCGATGAAGCATGAAAGGTAGGAAAAATCCTCAAATTTCAGTTCATCAAGTCCAAGCGGTTATCGAGATATGATCGTTTGAAGTTTTGCCCAATTTCGGGTTTAGCACAAAAAATATGCAGTTTAGATTGTCATTATTTCATCATAAAATCAGTTGTACAACAGCTAACATTCTGAAAATTAGCACATGGTCATTTTTCAGGGCGAGGAATACAGAAACCAAGTGGCCTGGAATTCTCGAAGTTGGTCAAAATCTAAATTTGGTCATAACTTTCGTATTGAAAAATACTTATAGACCTATAGGGGGAAGTATGGCGTGCAGAGGGCGAAAAAATCACCTTTGGATATTGAGAAATATTCATAGCAACTTGTGATACAAGAGTTCTTGGTTCCTGCATGGTCCGGTAGAAATCAGTTATTAGAGAGTAGCCCATTTTGATGAAAAAATACAGCATCAATGTTTCAAATTTGATTAAAAGATGAGACATATTTTTGTTCCAATCAATGGAGAACAAATGGCTGCCTTACACCAGTCCTAAATGAGTAATTTCCTGATGCCAGCAATGTTCCAGGGAGTAGATGCTTTCATCATTATTGCTAGAAACAAATATTGCATTCAAACGTACCCGTAAGGACAATGAATTACAAAACTTTAATTTACTAAGCAGTTTTAACCAACCAGCGGTTAAACAAACGCTTATAGAAGATCGAAAACAAACAGACTTTGTGGCTTGTCGATATAAGTTTTGGTGGGTAGGAATGATAGACAAAGTTGACTGCGACAACAATGACTTGCAAAATAAATCTATGCATCTACACGAGCAGTTCAAAAGATTTACCTGACCATCAAGGGGCAACTTATGTTTGATTCCAATTGATTTCTGTGGGACCAGAGGAGAACCAAAAGCTCTATGTTGACCATAAGTCGCCTTGAATATTCCTAAATACAATTTCCAAAGATATAATTAATTGACCTCCTGCACGATATATTTTTGTTGCGAGTCTCACGTGTCGTTTCTAACAATAAAGCTTTCCAGGCCATTTCTAACCGTGATTTTTGAATCCATCACCCTCCAAAATGACCAGAAATCAAATGTCAGAAGTGCAGATGTTTTAGAATAGATTTTTATGGCAAAAAATTCAAAATATCGGGTATTTAGCGTGGAACCCAGAATTGAGCAAATCTCCAAACGATCATATTCTGACAGCCGTTGAGACTTATGAACTTGAATTTTAGTATCCTCCATACCTTCTGGTGTAATATTGATGGGGGACTAATTTGAATTTCCCTGGTGTAATGGTCTGAACGGATTCACATGGAATTACTCCTTAAATGAATGCTCTGATCAAATTTATTAGTTTAGAACTGAGTAATATTTCGGAAACAAATAGAGAGAAATATGCAGCTTTCCCCCTACAAAAACACGTTTTGAAAATTCATTTAAAGCATGAAAAAATGACCAGGCCCAGTCTGACCAGTTCATCACACTTAATCACTCAGAAATTATTGAAGAAATATAGAGTTTTCGCCAATCGATAGCCCATTTACCGCTTCAAGATTTACCACAAATGTAAATGTAAGTGTAAAGGTTTTACGGTAGTCTGTGAAATACACCAGTTAAACACAACACCCAATGTGTTTCACATTTATATAAGAAAATATTGTCACATTTTTTTGACTGTTTTCGGAACGGATAAAGATTTTTTGATTATGAATTTGACTATGTAATAAGGGGAAAATTCCAGTTCACAATCAGTGTGTAAATAAGGGGGAATTATATCCTAACTCTAAGTGAGGATTCGTTACTAGTATCTCATCGTTTACATCGTTTAGATGAAACTCTCATCTTCTAAATTGCATTATCGATTATTGGATCATTGAACATAGGGATTCTTAAATATTCACATTGGAATATACTATGTATTGAACTAGAACATGTATTCGTTTTTAAAAAATGCACTTGATGTTTTGAATCTCATTATCAGTGTTGAAGTAGTCAGTTTCATCAACTTCAACTTCATTGTTATCACAGATCTCTTCGTCACCACCACACTTACACAGTTTTGTACATCTCACCGACTGAGCTCGACAGTACATCGTCTTTGGTACAAGTGCATCTTACCAACTGAATGACTGATTCTGGTGCTCGAGGAAGAACACAAATACCTGCAGGGTAATTTTGCCTTGTTATTTCCTATGCAAAACAAGATGGGTCTTGTAAACCTGGGTGCACGTTTACCCTCCACTACCTGGTGATAAGCTCTTGAAATGTATTGTGAAAGAGCAGATTGGGGTGGGGGCATTTGCTTTTTGTCTTCCTTGGTGAACTTGTACCAACAAAATAGACCGTTGCCTCAAATTTTCATCTTGGGCTGCCTGGGAAATGAACCTCTCAATCAATTGTTAATCATCTTCCATAAGTTCATCTTGACAATCAAGTTGTCCAAAGAATCTAGAATTTCTTTATCTAAAGTCTTAGGGACTTTCCAGAAAGATGAGTTTCCTTTTATTAGCCAAACAACCAGTAACAAAGCTGGAAGAGAATAGAGGTCTAATAATACTTCACTTAATATCATACAGGAACAACGTTGACTACCAAAGTAAAAGAACCAAAACATCCAGTCAGTTGAGAGATATTAATAACAAGCAACTACGCAAAGAGAGGATATCATGCTTCCTCACTTACACAATGGTTGCAAATGAGAAATACTTGCAAAAATTGTTTTTATCTATTTTCCGATGCTCAAATGTGGACACATATTCCGAAAATCTATAGCTATCCCCCAAATACTCTTATCAGTGCTTGGCTTCTGTAAGGATTACTGCACTTGCAGCATTCCAAATGAAACTGTATTCATTAGTTCCTGAGTTACTGATCTTCAAAAAGCGCGACAAACAGGCGGGCCAGATAGGGCTTGATCCGGTCGTTTTTTTTCAAATTCCAATGAATCTTTTAAAGACATGTTATTGAAGGGTGAAAACAGCATGCTTCTATCTTAGAAAAAAGAAAAAATAACTAATTATCCCTTTGTTTCATTTTCATGTTGAACAAATTACTTCCCATGCAAATTTTAAAAAAACAACTAGTTATTGACGTGATTCTCCATAGCGGCAGCTGAAATGATCTTGCTGAGACGTTCTGCTACAAGTTCAACCGAAACACTGAGCAGTCCATGTTAGTAGACCATACTAGCAATACATTCCCATTAATCATTCCCTCGCTCCATTCGAAATCCTGCAGTTGACATTTGCCCCAACCCTCTTGGAAAGCTTCTTTTTTTTCTTTTTTTTTTTTAGACGGACACTTTTCAGACAGCTCGACTGCAAGTTCCAAAGAAATCGACAATATTTTTGGCAAAATTCGCCTCGAAGATATCTACTGTAGGTAATTTGAGACCGGTTCACTTCGGACATACCTTTGTTTTCGTTCTGAGATGCGTCGTTCTCGACATCTCAGAGTACGTACGTACAGACTTCAGTACATTATAATTGGACCATATCAAGGTTGATAATGAGGGTAATAGTTTTCTGCTGTCACTACTTAAACCAGGGATCAACTTCTTTTTGTAATGGCTCAATTTTGGCGTTTTCAGTTTTGACTATGACCCACGTGTATATTGTATCATATCTTACATATAAAATTTGCCCTTGAGGCCTATACATATAAAGTATTTGCTCTGCTAGTGAAAAGTAATACAAATCTTAATAAACTGTTCATCTTTATTCATTCAATGAATAAATACTGGAAATGTTTTTGTAAACCAACCGATTAGTCAATTTTTGGTGATATTTTGAAATATGGATGTATCGGCACTTATAGCGATCTTGTGGACATGCCCATAGTAAACAAATTATACTATGTAATACTTATATATATATATATATATATATATATATATATATATATAGCCAAAACTGAACAAATCATGACACAAAAATCTATCTGAAGCCATCAACTGCCTAATGCTCCACAAATACATAGTAGAGGACACCCCCACATACCCGATCGCAATCATGATGTACGTTTTTGAGGATCGTACTCAGTAAAGCAGTTATGGTCTGCTAAACTAGCTTGCTAACTAATGCCAATGTGGGTCGACCACACGAACGATCGCACATCCATACACATTCTCTCTCACTCTTTTTCATAGATAGATGAGAGAGAGGGGGGGAGAGAGAGAGACAGAGAGACTTTCAGAGTGGCTTACTGCTTGGTGGCACGGAAAATGAAATCAGTGCTTATGAAGTCATATAGAAATAAGGATAGACTAAGATACACGTTTACCAATGTTCATTATTTTCTTTCTAGTAAGGTGTTTATCTATCTATCTATCTTTCTCTCTCTCTCTCTCTCTCTCTCTATATATATATATATATATATATATATATATATATATATATATATTGATATTGATATTGATATTGATATTGATATTTTGACCACTTTCATGGGAAGAAACACGAGACTTGTGCAAGTGGAAAGTATCCCCCATTACAAGATTGGAGTCTACCTCGGTATGCATGATTTAGTTTTTAACCTCTGAAAATCTGATAAAGACATTATTTTGGTTTCCGCTGTTTTCCTTCAATCCAATGTAAACTAATTGCATGAACAATGATAGAATACTATCCTGCAAATGAACAAAAAATGTTCACATGTTATTCTACTGAACCCGTTGAAAAGCAGGCATGACTTCATGGTAAATACTGAGTTCGAATACCCCAAATGTAACATAATCAAGCCATGGCCCAAATATATATTTTTCGCTTCTTCGTATTTTTCTTGGTGTATTTGCCATCAATATGAATGATCTATTTTAGATAGATAAATAACATGATAAATAATTTGATTGTGACAATCAAAAGGGAACGTTTATTTTCTCTAGAGAGAAAATTTCCGTTTTCAACACCCCCACCCAATCAAAAAATCTCCCCTCTCGATTTCGACCCTCTAGAATAAGAATAATATCCCCTTGGATTCTGACCCCTAAAATAGAAAAAAAGTTGTTCTCACTCAATTTCGACCCGATAAAGTGAAAAAATATTACCTATCGAATTTGACATATGAAAAAAATGTCACCCTTTGATTTTTTTTCTCAAGATATTAACCCCTAAAAGTTTTTTCTTAATAACCCCCTTAAAAGTGTGAAAAAGATCTTTCACTGAAATGGAAAAAATCCCCAGGGTTTCTACCTTTAAGAGCGGAAAACAATCGCCTCTCAATTTGGAGCCTTAGAAGTGGAAAAAATATCCCCCCCCCCCATTTTGACCCCTAAAAGTAAAAAAAAAATCCTTTAGATTTCGACACCTAAAAGTGGTGAAAAATCTTCCCCCTGATTTCAACCTTAAAAGTAAAAGGAAATCCCTTTGATTTAAACCTTTTTAAGAGAGGAAATATCTCTACCCCTTAATTTTGATCGTCAATGTGTGAAAAACTTCCCAGTCACCATTTTGACCCCTGAAAGTAAAGAAAAATTCCCCTCGGTTTCAACCTCAAAAAAGTGGAAGAAAATTAGATCTCAATTTGGACTGTTAAAAGTGTAAAAATTCCCTTTGATTTTGACTCCTAAAAGTAGAAAAGAATTACCTCTCAATCAGACCCCTAAAGGTGGGGAAGAAAGGGAATTGCCCCTCATTTTCCCTCCTAAAAGTGTAAAGAAGGAATTCCATTTTTGAACCTTAAAAGTTTAAAAACATAATTCCCATTGATTTTAGAAAGTGGAAAATAGTGATAGTAGAATTATTTAGTAATACATGCCATGAATTAAATAATTCTCTCTCATGATTGGTCAACTCACAATTGAAAAAAGATTGATTCAAACTTGTCATAATTAGTGAGGTTATTTGAATCTCTCTCTCTCTCTCTCTCTCTCTCTCTCTCTCTCTCTCTCTCTCTCTCTCTCTCTCTCTCTCTCTCTCTCTCTCTCTCTCTCCTTTTGATCAACATAACCTCTGATCGCCTAATTTCATGTTTTGGAAAAATGTACCTCAAGAATACTACATCAGAACATATGCAAATGAAAACATCAAGATATCAATGCACAACCAATTAACATCGCGATATGAGATATGGTAAAAATATCTTTGCTTCTTTCTGAATAAAGTGAATAGTAGCGTTGATAAAATTTATCTGGTTCCCTGAAATCGGGAGTCAAATCCCCATGTCAGTTCGTGGAAGAAACATACACTGGCTCAGTGGAAAGGCATTATGGAGAATAATTGATAGTTATGGCTTTTGAAAGGATGGACACTGGATGTGACAGGTATAGGGATTAGAATAACATATCCTCATGCATTAAATAAAAGATATAAACATTCCTGAAAGATTACCGAATTCGACAGACACGAGGAAGACCGGTGTATACAGTGACCGAAACTTTGTGGTTAAGACCATAAAGACAAGACAACTGGTTCGAAAGATTCGATTTATAACAATAACAACAGTTTGTCAAAGAAATTCACATAGAAAGCATACAAACACATTAAAATTGTATTTTATTGTAAATTTTTCTTTGCCACCAGGAAGTGTTGTGTTTTAATTGACCAACTTCATACCAAATAAACCATCTACGGACACAGCGAAGATAATAAAAACATGGCGTTGCTCCAGATGCCATGCGTCATGAGGTCGAATATTTGATTAAAATACTTCGCCTGGATTTTCTGATAGCCAAAACCCCTTCGGCCAAGAGCACTCGTTCGATAACTTCTAAAACTCTCTCCACTTCTTGTCATGTCTTCAATTTCTCACTTTTTTCTAGGTTTCACCAAAATTCTCCTTGGGCCAACAAAGTATTAACGCCTTTTACACATTAAAAATCAAATCAGAGTGTTTTGTTCATGAATATTCGAACTCAGAATCATTCCTCAAATGTAAACTCGACTGACCTCGAACTGCAAATTTTAAAAAATATCTCGTTACATTTCCATATTTAAGTTAGCTACTTCCTCTATGCGTAGAGCGCTAACGAATGATACTTGAACTGAAAATCATGTGCTTCGAAATTGAAGAATTAAAATGTCTTGTGTTAGATGGAGAGACGAACTAGACAAGTTCAGGAAGCACTGGCTCCGTGACACCCATGATAGGGAAGTGTGGCAAATCCTGGGGAAGGTCTATGTCCAATGACGGACGCTAAAAGACTGATGATGGTGATGGTGATGATGATGATGATGATGATGATGATGTACCTTTCCAAGTAGTGTTGGCTTGATAGCCAAACACACAGAGACAAGAAATAAATTCCCTCTGACCCTGCCTCTCACAGACCCATCCCATTTCGAACCGAATGTAACTCTCACCTACACAGATGAAAACACCCCCTCTCCCACCAACGAAAAAGATGGCTGGCTCCCGTCGAAATTTAAAAAATTGAGATATAACATTTATCTCTAAGACTTTTCTCCTCACTTTGCTAGAGTCATTTTCATCAACATATATGTATGTATTAAGAGATGGATATATACATGATCCAACTGTTATTCTGTTTGTATTGTCTTGGCTGAGTGATACATCAACTGGGTAACGACGGTAGATCATTTCAATGAGAGTTTCTGTATAATATAACGCAATTTATAATTATACACACACACACACACATATATATATATATATATATATATATATATAATATATATATATATATATATATATATAAAGAAATGGATATACTAATAATTGTGCTTTTTGTTTATTTATGCTGCATCTCTACTAATTTGAGAGGCCTACTGACCTGAATCTCTGCGTGTAGACTCGGGAGAGTATCACATAGACTATGTCTCGGAGGTCATCAAGCCAATTTCAAATTTTGTGGGCCATAATTCTGCACCAAGGATGCTAAAATTTCGCATATAAGTACGTCTTCTCACAGCAAAGAATAGATTTTATTTAACTTCTGGGCTCATCCAAGTGTCCCGTTGTTTTGAAATGATTTTCGAAGATTTTGGCCACAATTTATCAACTATGAAACTGAAATTGGGCTTAGAGGTACATCTTTCTATGGTAAATATCATATTCAAAGCGCAATCGAGTTCTGGGGTGATTTGAGGTCTCCAGGGATCATTTCTCGTCATGTCTAGCCAATTTTCAGAGTAGTGGGCCACAATTTCGCCCCAAGGATGTTGAAATTGAGCATATGGGTACATCTTCTCACAGGCTAAGCGAGGTTGGTCATTCAAGGTCACCAGAGGTAATTTCTAGTCTTTTGTATCCTATCTTCAAAGATTTTGGAAATATTTTTGCACCTAACTTGAATTTAACGTAAGGGTAAATCATTTCTTGGGATAGGCAATGCAATATTGGACTCAGAATTCATTTGAGGTCACCTAAGGTTATATTTGGTTACTTTTAGCTAATTTTCCAGATTGTAAGTAGAGATTATGTACTTATAAAACTGAAATTTGGCATAGAGGGGAACTTTCACGGCTAACGTATTTAGAAATGTGATTTTGGCATTGGGGTCATTACAGGTCTCGATGTATCATTTCTGGTCATTTCTAGCCAATTTTCCCTGTTGTTAGTCACAATTTTGCACTTAAGATATAGAAACTGAGCATAGAAATACATCTTAACGCGGTAAAAGTTAGTGTTAAAGGTAGGCTGAGGTAACCTGAGGTAATTTCTGGAAATTTTGACTAGACTCAGGGACAATCTTTCAAAATCTTTTACCTTTACATCACTTTTCCGTGGACAGCTCTATACTGGTTGTTCTAAAACCCTATCACATTAGGTAGCAACATCGTTTGTGGTTCTTTGTGCATCAGAATATTCCTTCTGGGACTGCTGGGTTTTTTTTATTGTGAGCAAAGCGGAAATTATCATTTTAAGTGTTGTGTAAGAAGAAACTTGCATTAGTTTGACGTATACAAGGTCTAAACTTTGTAGAGTGATAACCTTCATGACCATGGGAATTTCTACAGAGTGATGTGATCTGGTCCAGGGGCTTTCCTTTTTTGTGTTTGCCTGATGGCTTGTTTAACCTCCCATAGTGTAACTTCTGGAAAGTCCTCGAACTGATTTTCTGCGTTTAGCGTATCCTGTTCGTTGTTTTGTTGTCCGTGTACGTGAATAGAGTTCTTGGTAGAATTCTTGGGTGCGTTCGACAATTCTATCCCTGTCTGTTGTTGTTTCACTGTTTTCTTCGAGTATGTTAATTATTTGTTTCTGTCCTATACTGAGAGCTTTGTTTAGTGCTTTTTCGAGAGTGGTTTCGATGACTGCTATCGTAAATCTTCTTTGTCTTCCCCTAGTTTCTTCTTGATTGTTTTCTTCAGTTTGGTCTCCTCTATCTTTTCCTTTGTTGTTGCTGGTGGTTTGAGGTTTCTGTGCTTTTTAATGAGCTTCCTGATTTTGTCTGGGATTTTACTAAGGGTCTGTGTGTTTCTTGGTTTTAAACATGGTGGCAGCTTCTATTAGAGAGGCTATTTTGCGGTCGAGTTGGGTGATGTTGGCGTTGTTCACTCCGGTAAGGATTTTATATCTGCTTTTCTAGTTTGAAGGATCAGGTGAGTTCATTTGTGCGTTAGGGTATAGCTTGGGATCATCTATCGGTTTTTTCTAAGAATGTATTCATGATTTTGAAGTCGCTAGCAGTTGCAAAGTTTACAAGATCATCACCTCTCTCGTTCCATATTTTGCATTCGAAACTGTCAACGCTGCATTCGTTTCTTTGTCCCATCCGTGCGTTGAAATCTCCCATGCTGATAACATTGAAGTATTTTTTAGCATCTTGCTGTGGGGAGTTATCATGAAAGTTGTCTATTTCTTCTTTGGTTGATAGCGAAGTGGGGGCGTAGTGTTGGATGACATTCAGCAGGTACTTCTTTGAGAGTTGTACGGTGACTTTGACCACTCAGTCTGAGACGGCTTTGAAACCTACCACTTGGTCTTTGTGATCTTTATTGATGAGAAAGTGTACTCCCACTTTGTTTTACTTTCTCTCTTCCGTAGTTGTAGAGATCTTTGCTTTCCCGGTCAATTAGTTCTTCTCTTGGTCTTTTCATTTTGCTAATGCAGATGATTTCCAATTTGATGCTTTAATAATAATAATAATGATAATAATAATAATAATAATAATAATAATAATAATAATAATAATAATAATAATAATAATAAATTATGAAAAAACCCTCAACTCGATAGCATCTTTTGGTTGTTTACTAAAATAACACTGGTCAGTTACATGAACTCAGCCATAACTTATGAGAGACTTTTTGAAAGTAGTAAAATTCAATTATATGCGATTGCTGATCATTCTGGTGCCTTCTATTCAAAGATGCAACATAGTTCGAGAAGAGTTTGAGGTTTCGGTACAAATCTCATGTACAATAATCATATTTTAAGCACCAGCATCAGTGGAAATTTCTTATGTATGTTAGATGGAAAGATAGAAAGGAATGGGGAAGAGATAAATCCTGTGTATTTGTAGGGATTCATCGTCGGTTTACGTGAGCTTGGAGGGAAGATAATTCATTCATCTAGTTTGTTGATGTAATCAAAAGAGAGCGTAGAGAAAAAAAAACTATGTGCGTGAAAGCATATAAATGCGAAAGGAGTTCAAAGGGTTGTCTGGGGAATATCAAAGAAGGATTCGAAATAATGGTCCTATATCTTTGCACTGCTTACATTAGATCTAAGCAAATGTATGTGGACAGCTTGATTACCCGGGTAGGGAGGTCAAGTCTTTCGTGTTGATAAGTTTCGATTGGGGAAAATATTGATGGATGAGATTTTTTTCGAAACCCCCGTACATATGCATAGCCAGCGAAATGAAGGATGTTAATGGTACCACTGGTACCTTTAGATGGAATTTCAGATAGTTACAAGCTTTGCTTAACAAGAAATATTTTTTTGGTTATTAACTCTTTCTTTATCTTGTGTACCTCTCTCTTTCTTCCACCCCATCCTCGAGCACTACCACATATAGATATATAGATATAGCATATACAGTAAGGGTTATAGCGCAGCAAGTATATAAGATGACAGAATATCATTAATGTTACAAATACATACTAAATATAATTATGCAAATCACCATCCAAGAAACTATGACTTATATCCTCTGTGTTATAAATAAAGGACTTGACCATTTTAATCTACAAAAATATTTTTAAAAAGAAGTCTTCTAAATGAACTGACATTGGAAGATAATCCACTAATAGAATATAAATTATGACAAATCATATAAAATGAAATTTCCAACTATAAAAAAAATAACAATTGTAGATATAACTAATGATAATGAAGGTAGAGTCAACATCCTTGAATGCGGATACCAAACATAAAATTGCATCATAAAAATTTGTTACTCATAATAACAGGGAAATCAAAAATATTTTTTTGAAAACAGTAAACTCTGAAAGTTCCTCACTAAAGGACCAAATAATTGAGAACTTGAAAGTATTAACTATGATAAATGTGGAAAATGAATTACTAAAGCTCTATATGAAATCATTTAGTCTCTGACAAATACATATAGAATAGCAAAATCTAGATTCGCTCAATAGAAAAGAAAGATGATTATAACCGTGAAAAAAAAGAACACAAAAAATTGAATCATCTTCATGAAAACAATCTAGTACTTTGAAATTTTCAAATGCTAGAATACCTGGAAGAATTTCAAATAAATAAATTTTAATAGTTCCAATCAACACAGCTATAAAAAAAAACAAAAAAACAACGTTATATTCATGTGTAAAAGATACTATGAATACGGTAAGAAATAGGAATTTGGGGGCCAGCAACTTCAACATACACATTAGTAAAGAAAAAAAAAGAAAAAAGAAAAAACATCCAGATGAAATGATACGTAAATTTAAAGCTCAAGATGAAAGATAAGTCGGACACATTATCAATCATGTATGGGATACGTAAACTACAGAAACTCCAGACAGTGCTCGATTTACCATAGCCTCAAAAACTGAGTGTACCAAAGTTCTGAGTGGGAATCATGTTTACAGTTCATATATATTAAATATAAAATTGGGAAGTGGGAGAGTTGTCATATAGAGGAGAATGGATAATATCTCATTATTTTAGGAGGCTGGTAACAAGCTGTACATTAACATTATGCAATAAGAATTTGGATCTAAAGATACATTTTTCTTTTGCAGAACAGATTTTTTGGAAGTGGTACATTTTGTTTGGTCCAAATCTTCCAAGAGTGAAGATATTCGGTTCCTAGGCAAAAAGATATGTTTCTACGTAAGATATTATTCGCGTAAGCATATAACATTTTAGGAGTACCGTTGGTCTGACGAGAATTCTGGCTTATACATTCGTTCTAATTACAACTGCTGACAACAATAGGAAGCTAGTTTTGTGCTCACTTAACAAGATAGGTAAGTAGATATTTAGATGTGAGGAAAGAAGATCTAAACAAATCGAATTACCCGATGGGTACGGTAGTTGTGTAAAACTGTTGACGTTGCAAAGAAAGATGAAAAACATTTGATGTCTTAATTCAAAAAGCAGGTTATAGGTAGAGGAGATAAAACAGGGAGAAGGCGGCCAATTACACACACACACACACACACACACACACACATATATATATATATAGAAGTATACATATATACACGCATATATGTAAATGAAATTACACATTCCTAGGGTGGAAATCAGCATATTGCAAATTTTTTTTCCGAGCCTTTTCTGCAGATGATTTTGGCCCTTTGTCTGTGAGATACTATTTTGTAGCTATCGCTTGCTGTGTCACATTTTCATCTTGAAGACCGGTATGGGAGGATATTTTCTGCTCAAATGCGTTATTTATCCGAGCCAATGACTCACTGTAGCATTGCACAGTAAAAGTTTGTATAAGTTCTAGCAATTTGCAATGGGGAATTTTTTTTGGATCTCGTATACACTGCTAAGGCCTTTTTCCTTCCAGTAGATTCTGATCAATTTGGGACGTAGATGTCTGTTCTGGATCTAATCATGATTTTAGATTCTTATGATGAACTGATTTTTTCATTGTCAATTACCATCTTTACTCAAAATTACTTCTGAGTTATGCAAGAAGAGAATTACATGTGAGTAAGTGTAGACCGATGTTCCCTTCTTCAAGTTAATGTTGTCTGGTCCCCATTTTCAAAGCTTCTAAATTGTTTATAAGGCTAGTGATTTATGTAATGCATCAGCAATAAAAAAAAAAACAACAACAACTGAGTAAGCCTTTAGAGCTTTTCTAAGATTTCCCTAACATTGAGCAAAATATGGCTGTTAAAACTTTTGCATCGATCTTATACCATGATCCATCTTTCCTGACTCAGATTCGGTAAGTACAAGTGGATAAATAACTATCAATGAGGAAAAATGTCACAAAATAATCTCCCGTTAATTCTTTAAATTTATTTATTAATGTTCACTTTTCCTTTAATTGTCATCGTATTATTCTCTTTTGGGGATGATGACAATTCAATGTAGTATCAGGAATACCAGTTATAGGAAATGATATCCAACTTACCAAAACCAATACACACACAGAAGCAAAAATTGTTTTCGTACATATTTTTCTTGTAGTCGGATTGTCAAACGTTCTTTTTTTCTGGTGAAGTGGATCTTAAAAACGAAATTGAAATATTTGCAAAATGGTGCCCGCTGATTGATTGATACCAGCCAGTATCCAAGAAAAAAATCGATTGCCAAAACATATTGCTGGTGCCTGATGTCTGAACAAAAATATATGGCAGCCGTGAACTGCTTCATCTAATTTCTCAAGCAAATTAACGCTTGAATATATAGGAAAGTGCAAACGCTAGTATGCGAGAATTTTCATGCTGGAAATTGATATTGTTTCTCGTTTATTTAAAGTTGAATTTTAAAATAGATTGTGAGACGTGAAATGTTTGATTTTAACAATATTAGATTTTTCTTGAATCTCAATGTAATCTGTCTTTTTTTAATTGATTTCTCAGTCTCCCTTTTTGAATTTTAGGGCGAAGTGTTATATTTATGTTTGATTTGTAGATCCATATTTGATTGTTATAACAATTTATGTCTGTAGTTTATCCATCTTTACTACACACACATACGACGATTACGTGCGAACACACACGAGTGAATGTGGATGTGTGTACGCGTGAGTGTGCATGTGTGTACGCGTGCGGGGAGCAACGGAGAGAAAGACATTATATTCTCCCTCATATATATATATATATATATATATATATATATATATATATATATATATATATATATACTTGCATACTTATTCATGATTTCAAAATAGTAATAGGAACTGGAATATAGGTGTGTTCTGTGTGGGCAATTATAGGAAGGTTTCAGAAGCTTGTATGAGTAAAACACTTGTGAAAACAGAAAATATCTTAAAGGATAGATGAAGCCATAAAGTTATTTCTGATAAATAGATATTTATTTGACTTCTGTGTTTATAGATTTGAGCCGACCGTCTGGCATTTTACTTTCAATTATTGTATTGCTTAAGCACATTCAATAAATTCGCTTAATCTTGGTTGGATGGTAGTTTTCATTTGAATCGTATGAACGACCATTGGTTAATATTTATGGGACACATTGGTTGCAAAATATTCAGTTATTACAAAGTATAGTGTCTACAAGTTTCGATCAGAATTCAAATGTTTCTTGTGAATGTATCTGATCATCATGGTTACCATAGAGTTAAAAGTATCGATTGATCTCTTGTCTCGGGATAAAAATTAAATTTTCTCATGCGAACTTTTAATAGTTATAGTTATTGATTCAAAACCGATGAATAAACATGAACTGATTCACTAAGCTACTCTATGATGATGACTTCCATTTGGAAAATTTGCCATTTGCATGCTCCAGTAATCCAAGTCTTAATGAGAAGGGCGGCAATAGAACAAACTCTCAGTTTACTGCACAAACGTAGCCACTCATTTTTGCTTCTATATTTTCATCTACAAATAATTATATTTACCAGTATGATGTATAGATGTACATTATGGTAGTAAGAAATCTGCATGTTATTGATTCCGGCGCTGCTAAGATAGATATTATACAACTGATTTTGTTCATCTTCGTCAAAAAATTGGTCTCAGTATTGGGAATTTGAGATGCATTAATAAAACATGAAACATTGTTTTAAAATCTAATTGAATCGAAAGCAAATTTTAAAGTTTAATTCAGTCTAGCCGTGATCCACGTCAGTGCAATACTCAGTGAGGTCTACTAGGCTAACCTGCTAGACATTGCCCTATGACGAAGCTCCCAAAAGTAATTTAGATAATTTCAGATACATCGATTTTCTTTGGATGATTCTAGATCAAAGATCTATTTTTTGGATGACTTTTTAGATAATTAGTTCTGATACACGAGCGATGATCCATTTATGGGAGGACGGATATTCATCTTTATATACCTCATTTAATTTAAAACTTTTGACTTAAGTTGTGGTCTCCTCAAATAGTATACTTATTCTTGAGTAATTACTCAAGAATTAAGTATACTGGTTTCTTCCTTTATTTTAGTCCATGTTTTTCACTGATGCTTCTTTTTGAGAAAGAAGGATTTTTATATAACTAAACAAACTTATTTAAGACATATATGAAAGAAAAATATGAAGCTGTATCGGAAAAACAACTTAATTCAAATTCTATAACATCAACTTTGATTTGAGTCTTTGTAAACGCACAAGATTTCATTTGTTTCTTGACAAATATTTAGCTTTTTCGATTACATGGACGCGTGTTCAAGTGATTTCTTGGTTTAAATAAAGCTTCAGTGTTACATACACATAATCCCACCCACACAGTATACATGGATCAGCCGGGGGTTTAAAGCTATCAATAATATCAATAATAAAAAATGAGTTCTTTGTTTTAACCTTTTTGCAAACGTGCGCTAAAGTACCAGGTGCAGAAGTACCCGTTTCTAACTTCAGAAATGAATTCATATATATATATATATATATATATATATATATATATATATATATATATATGTATGTATGTATGTATGTATATTATGTAGGAAAATTCGTGTGCATCATCCAGTGTATGCATACATATATGCTTGTGCCGTATGCAAAGTCGTACTGCATTTGCCTGATAGGGTATTTAGGTATAAGTATGTTTACATTTGTATGTACACAAATATACTCGTATATGTCTATGTCAAGGCTTGAGTTTTTTAAATTCTGTTTCGACTTAATCTTTTTCTCTCATTATTTGTGGTTTGTTTTACCATTTTCTAATGATGAGATGTGTCCATGTGCGCGTAGAGTTTTTCTTACTGTTCTGTATTTTGAATATTTCTATGTCTAGACATTTGTTTTCTTTGTTTACCTCACTCAACTGAATGTTGAACTGAATTAGACTGTCAAACCCAAACGTAAACTTTCTCTTACACATGCACGCATACATACACTGTTACTTTGTTAGTTCACATTGTACTTGTCCCATATGATAACTCATTAAATATATTTATGTCACATTTTCGTCGTCCTGAATACTTGCCTGCACTTCTTCTGTTTTTTGTACAGGACTATTTTATTTAAGATGCGTATGTAGCTGTCTGAGTATTCCTATTCTAAAGGCGAATGCATTTATACCGTTCCGTACACGCAACTAAAATTTGACATAAATATATTTAATTAGTTATCATATAGGATAATAACGATTCTGATCTTGTGAATATTGGATATATATATGTGTGCATGTATGTGTGTTTGAATTTATGTATATATGTGTATATGTTTATATGTATGCCTACATGAGTGTATAGGTTTGTATTGTGGATATATGATCCAACTGAATATTGATGAAAATGACCATTTGAAGGAGAAGAAAAAACTTGAGAGACGGGTGTCAAAATGTTTCATTATTCCATGGGTGTATTTTGATGCATTTCGTCCCGAAAAGCAATTCTAACCGTCCCCAACAAAAATTTAGACTGTCCCGAAATGTAGATTTCTTTACTTAGTCTTGTCTAAGTGATCTATGGATTCTTCTCTCTTGTCTCCTTTGTGTATGTGAGTCTCTGAACACTCCAATCAATGATATGGTGGTCGCAGCCCCAGAAATGTTTTTAATTACATCATTAAGCACCATCTAAAAATGTTATTTGTTTGTTTGGGCGGGGGGGGGGGAGTTAAAGGTCATTTTGGACCAACAAGGTATATGGTATTTTTTTATTTTTAGATGAAAGATATATTTAAGTTCTGGTACACTTGCGGGTTGTGATGATTCATTTGTGCAAGATATATATCTATGTGTGTGTGTATGTGTGTATATATATATATATATATATATATATATATATATATATATATATATATATATATATATATATATATATATATATGTATTATCCATCGCTGTTAATAGCGTAAATAAAACCCAATCGAAATACTGAAGGGATAAATGATTATATCAGCAAAGGTAGGTCTAACTGCGTCTGCTCGCAATTTTTCAAGATTATTTCTAGATTTTTTTTTTTTCAGATTTTTCTGGGTCATTATATGTAGAGGAAAAAGTATTGAAGAAGTATACTCTGTACACTTTTCTTGACTCTTCCTCTCCATATAGAGAGCCTTTGAAAGCAGGGGTAAAGGGAAACTAGGTAAAGGAAAATAACGAGTTAATGTAATTGGATAATTTAACTCTTTTCAACCCTTCGTATCGGTTCAGTTGAGAATTTGATGAAGCAACAGTTTTTACAAAATTTCTTTCGTCCCGAAAGCATCCCGGAAAAGTTCACTGTATATGTAGATCATTCCAAGTAGTTTCAAATATTATAATGCATTCATGATTGTTCTTTCAGATTATGTATCGATTTTTCTAGTAATATGATTATCAATCTTTATAACTATAGTGCAGGGTATGCCCAGTGAATGAAAAAAAAATGTAAGTGTTGAAATAGAGCTGTTATTTAGAATGGTGGGAGTAACACTACGCTGGAATGTTCATCTAATCGGTAGCCGGTTCAATTCCTCAAGCGGCCCCATTTTTAAAAAAATAGTTCATTCTATTTGTCTGGGTCAAGAGACACATTCTCATGTGTTGACAGGGGTCATTTCAAAAAGAGTTTCAAATAATATAATGCATTCATTATCATTCTGTCGGATTATATATCCATTTCTTGACAATATATATATGTTTGTAGGTATATATATATATATATATATATATATATATATATATATGTGTGTGTGTGTGTGTGTGTGTGTGTGTGTGTGTGTGTGTGTGTGCGCGCGTATTTATACGATACACGATATATATCAGAAATACAATATGATATAATATAATATCTGATGTGTAATGGGTCTATTACATCAAGTGCTTAATACTTTCAGCACTAGGTTGACTTAGAGTAGAGCTTGAAATATGAAGAATAAAGGATTTGTTGCACTAACACGTACATGTTTCTGCCCTTTTTAGGCGAATAATTTGGTTTATCTTAGATTCCTATTGAAGGAGATGTCTTTATCCTTCTAGGATGTTGGGTCTTCTTCATATATATATATATATATATATATATATATATATATATATATATATATATATATTCAGTCGTCGATTATTGCTTGTTATATTTTTTCTGTTTCATGTTTAAGTGAGATGCCGTGTTTGTTTGTGGTTATAAATTGTAAATTAGGTGGATATTATGTGGGCATTTTCCTTATCAGTATGTTGTTGAAACATCAGTTTTTGTGAAATGTTTCCTTTTTGTGGGTATTTTTTTCTCACTTGAATCTATTTCCCAGCATAAGGGTTCACTTTTATATAACATTAATTGTTAGTTTAACTATTTGGAGTTTGGTCTGTTTCTACAAGTCTAAGATAATCATGGAGGTGTGAAATAATGTTACTGTTCATAGTAATGAAGAAAGAATAAGATATTCATCGTGGTTAATTTTTAGTATATTCATGCGTGGGTTATTGGGTTATGTTTTTTGATAGAAATTTTGAGCAATGCCGGATTTTTTGCTGATTTTTGATAATTCTGTTTTAGGTTTCTTTTCTGTTCTATTGGCAAAAGTGAGGATTTCAAATTTCTCAATAATGTATATGTTCCATGCGGTTTCAATATTCTGGCATATCGGTTTAGGTTTTGATATTTTTTATTTTGTTGTTGATTCGATTTGGCTATCAGCTTAGCCTATTATTATACGTCGACAGTGATGTTCTGTTTTTATATTTTTGTTTGTAAATGATGATATTTGGTTGTGTAATCTTAGTTTAAAGGGTGTTTTCGATATTCCTGTGTTATGTTTCACTTATAAGGGTTTCTCTTGGTTTGATATTTCGGCTTGTTACACGATATTCGATTGAGACATTCGTTTTGCGAAGGCATCGGTTTTTGTTTGTATAGTTGCAATGTGGTTTATTTATGCTTTCACCATCAGTATTAATTGTAATTACTCTATTGTTATGTTTTGCTAAGAATTTATTAAAATTATCCCTACAACTATGGCTTATTTTCTGTTCTTGTTAAATATTTTACTCAGTGGGTCTCTCGGGGTGAAGTGCTTTTCTATTAATTGGATGAATATCTTTCCTTAGTTGGTCTTTACTTCTTGGTTGAATGGCCGTGTATACCAGATGATTTTCCTACCTCTACTTTTTTGTTGTCGCTGTGTTTTCTTCTGTTGGATTTTACTTTTTCATCATATTTAAAGCCAGTTTCGGCAAAATCGCTGTCCTTAAGTATATTAATTTCTAATGTTGTTGAATATTGCTTCGTCTGAGGAGCTATATATTAGTCTAGCCTCTATTGATTTGGGGATCTTTTTAATGATTATATTTGGGTGATTAAAATTTGTGTAAATATTTATAATAACAGATTTTTTTTCCGTGTGGTTTATTGCGTTATTGTTAAAATTAAAAGTAACCTCTAAAAAATGTAGAATATCTACATTGGCCTTGATTTCAAATTTTTTCTTAATTTCTTTTATGATGTATTCTTTTCAACTTTGAGTATACAAAATATACAAACCGATCAGGTCCGATATCTCGGCTAAATCGGAACGGCCCATAGAAACAACGAAACTCCTGACGTCGGTTTATTTAATCCATTGTTTTTAGTTGTTGAACAGTACTGTAAGAACAGTTGAACAATACACACACACACACACACACACACACATATATATATATATATATATATATATATATATATATATATATATATATATATATATATATATATATATATATATGAATTGATCCCGCCTCCTATTGGGCAGATTTGTATTTACATAGACATGAGTTATATATATATATATATATATATATATATATATATATATATATATATATATATATATATATATATATATATATATATATATGTATGTGTGTGTGTGTGTGTGTTTGTTGCATCTAATGAGAACTGATATAAAGCGAGTTAGTGCATTTTTAAGTTGTGCCCATTTTAAAAGATGACTTATGACTTGATGATGGAGGAAAATTTGGGAAATCGTATAGTGCTATATACTCTGAAGATTTCTTGACTGAAGTGTGAACCTAAATTCCTAAATTTTGGACATTAAAATCGAGGATGAAATGTCAATAATTTGTTGGACGAACGAGATTCATTTCAGTTCCATATTGGACGTATGCCATTTAGAATAAGTATTATTCCACCTTGCTTCTTCTATGGAACTATATTCTCAGAATATTCAAGGATAGCACCAGCTACACTTGGATTTATTCATTTCATGCCGAAAATTGTTTCTTTAGTTGTAAGAATGGTCAATCAAGGCAGTGGAATTAGTAAGATTTATAGGTAATTTAATAAAGCCATGACTGGATGTACTGATCCATTTAGATCTTATCAGCTTGTCCACAATGAAATAATCATGAAAATAAAAGAGTATGCCTCGAAATATAAAAATACAACAAATGAGTATACCTAATCAAATAATTTGAGATTAATGTCAGGGGAAACATGTAACCAAAAGTGATGGAGGCTGCTACAGGAATCGAACCTGCTCTTACCACTGAGTTAAATGGTTGTTTCTATTTATGTTGTCTAGGGCAAGTGATACATAAATCGTTTAATGACGGATATCATTTCAAACAGAGTTTCTGTATTATAATAATACATTTTATAATCATTCTGTCAAATCATATGTATCTCTTTCTCAATACATAATATGTGTGTATACATATATGTATATGAATATAAATATGTATGTATACATACATATATATTTTGAAAACTAAAGACTGAATATTCAGTTGATAGGTTCTTGGTCAGAAACATTGCATATCCTTAATATATGTGTATGTAAGTGTGTGTGTGTATATATATGTGTGTATGTATGTATTCATGTATGTGTGTGGATGTATATATACATATACATGTGTAAGTCTGTCTGTGTATGTATGTATGTATGTATGTGTATGTGTGTATATATATGTATATATGTGAGTATGTATATGTGCGTATACTATGTTCGTGTGTGTTTATGTATATGTGTTCGTATACGAATATGTTTGAGTATGTATGTAATGTATATATATGTGTGTGTGAGTAAGAATAATTACCACGTTTATTTTGTCACATTACGTTAAAGTTCAAATGCTTGAGTCTAAGTATATGCGTGTCTCTATATTTCCCATCCATACACATTGAAGGATGAGATTTTTGCCGAGTTCTGATCGTTTTTTTTTTTTGTTGTTTTTTTTCATTTTGAGTTCTTGACTGTGCGTTTCTGAGCTGGTTATATTCTTTTCGTCCAAGTTGATATTTGTTATTTCCCCAGAAGACGTTGTGCTCCCAAATCTACATTGAAAAATAACACAATGCTTTTACATGCATCCGTGTGAGTGTGTGCGATAAAACTTGTGCATGTGTACGCTCGTGTGTGTTCTTGTTTATTTCTTTCTCTATCACTAAATCATTTTTTCTTGCAATCCTTCCAGGGAATACTTGGAATTGTTATACGCCAAGGAAAGTATATTGGATATCCCTGCAATCAACGCGGTCAACAACAGCAGCAACAACAACAACACGCGCACTAGCCATCAGCAACTACAGGTCTGGGACGGAGAAGGAGATTTCCCATTCGATCCAAACTTCACTGCCGCTAAAACTATAGTAAAATAAATAACAACTACTGCTATTGCTTCTACTGTGAAAAAATAAAACAATTACAACTACTGCTATTCCAATTAGAACTACTTGTCTCCTTTCTTCCGCTACAGATCCCCGTCTTCATTCTCAGCCTCCATCTTCTACTGAAACCAAAGCCGAAGCTAGTGGCATCTCTTTGCTTCTCCAAGTGCCGACATCGCCTTCTTTTCGTCTTCCTCCAATAAAAATACCAGCCCTGCCAACGCTCTCGTCATCACAGTCGCCGCCGCCGCCTTCCAGGCCACAGTTCCTGGTTTTTCCCCACGCCGATACCGACGACAGTGACATTAATATTACCGTATTCATAGGCGGCCGCTTCGCTCTCGACAGCACTTACAACTGCGAAGGGAAACCCGCTGATCTGTGGCGTAGTAAAGTGGTACTACGACCACTACGACGTCGGTTCCCGCAGTCATCCGGCCTGACCTCTAGAATTCCCTTCGACCACTATAACACAATAGACACCAACGAACTCTTCCATTCGAGTCGCAGCAACTCAAGAAGAAAACAAGATCAGTATTAACCCTAAAACCACTATCACAATAACACGTTTTCGAAACATGCTGTCAATTCTATAAGCCCTTCATCAGTACCACCACTGCAATTAGTAATCGCAGCAACAGTAACAAAAACAATTTCAAGTGTCGCAAAGAGTGAGCATAACTACACCTGCAACAACTGGATTCGTATATTTCTGTTAGTTACACCCTTCGGATGTGTCACCCGTAACATTCAGAACATTTCTCATTACGACGCTGACGACGGCAAGCAAGTGAGAAACGAAGGGAAGGGTGGTGAGTATAGGGATCTCGCACAATTACTAGCACCACCTACGGCAATAACAAGCGGGGCCCATTCTCTGTCAAAGCCTTTGATGACAATCAGGGTGGCACGGCCAGACTCAGCGAAAGCCTGCGCGAAGGCAAGCCTTATAGCAAGGATAACTACAAGTTCAGCTCTAACAGCACTCCTTTTAACACCTCCAATAAAAACGTTGTACAATTTCACTGATATTACAACAAATATAGTAACTAATACTACTATTGCAACAAATACTACAACAAAAACTACTACAAATACAGGTTTTACGACGACGGCGGCGACAGCCACAGTCGCAGTAATAAGGAAGAAGAAGAAGAAAAGGCGAAAGAAGAAGAAGAAGAATCCGACAGCCCAGACAGTGAGGAGGGTGGTGCAGGTGGAGGCAACGGCGATACCGGCGAAGATGCGGCTCATGACGAGGAAGAAGATGAGCATTTTTGCTGTAGCAGCAGCAGCAGAAACAGAAATAGAGTTGTGTGCGCGAGGGGAGAAAGACCTCGGAGTTGGAGGAGGTGGCGGCGACACCCAGAAGGACGCTGGTAGCATTTTGCCCGAACTGGCTTGCGAATTGAGCTCTCCAGTGCTGGACTTGTCGGCTGAGTCAAACACAAACAGCAAGGGATTGCCCGAACGACGAATACGAACAGAAAACGATCGGGATCGCTGTCCGTTGTTTGCTTGGGACGAGCGTGGCGAGTCTATAGAAAACGGACAAGAAAAAGAGAAGCGAGAAAAAGAAAAAGAAGTAAATGAAGAGAAAGGTGTCGAGAGAGAAGCAAAACGAGAAAGACAAACGAAAAAAAAGAAAGTGGTAAACACAGATCAACAACACGGAGAAGTGAAAGAAAGTAGGAGAGAAGAGATGTTGGGCAAAGAGAAAGTAAAAGTAAGTTTCGATTGCAGCTTGAGCGAAATCGACGCAACCAACGATGTGGCTGTGACTGTAAACCCCCACCACAATAAAACGTTAACGCAAAACACCGTAACGACAAAGCAACGTAGCCCTCTGATGCTGACTATGCCTGGCAACGAACGCTTAGCTGTCATCGTAGCGTTATGTGGCGTCATCAGCGGTGTCGCTGGCGTCGCTACGTCAGCATTCCTTTTTACGCTGACTACGGCGCTTTTCTGCTGGCTGTTTTACCAGCGTCTCCACTCCGGCCACCAGTTTCACCCGTTCCATCAAAACAATGAGGATTTTTATCGTGGGTTCTCCTGGCGGGAACTAAATTCACTTTTCGGTGCTTCTGCATCGCAGCAGGCCCGACGGCCTGTCTCCTTATTTATAGCCCCGTTTGGACGGCATCGATGCGGCTTGTTTATGGTTTGGCTTCACGTTTTAACCGCTTGCCTGTTGGTGGGAACCTCCTCTGTCCATGCCCGTTACAACCTGGGTTCTCGCTTACACAATGGGTTCAGCACTGGGCAGAATTGCCCTCAAAGGTGCGCCTGTATTGGAGTGTCAGTGGATTGTAGCTTCCGAGGCCTAAAAACCGTGCCAGCTGATATACCCCCGGAAACGGAAAGACTGTAAGTGTTTCATTTACTTATGTATTACATTTATAGTTCCTTTCTCTGGAATACTATCTCTTTTATTTTTTATTCTTTCTAAAAGCAAAAGCATCTTTCGAAAAATCTTTCCTACTGGTTGATCAAAGTGTATCATCTCTGATATCAATTAAATGAAAATTGTAGTTATAAACACATTATCAAACTATGAAGAAAAATGTTGAATCTAAAGTATTTAAATGACAAAATATTTCAATTTCTAAGAGCTGGAAATTCGTTTATAACTCTTTCATTTTCGCTAGAACGAAATTATGCTCGCTTACACCTTTAAAAGTTTAGGAAAAATAAGTGAGACTGAAATTTATAAATTTTAGCGGTAGTATTCATTTAAAAAATAAATTAATAAATATGTAAACGCTCTGCTTATGTGATCTTGTTAATCCTAACAGAAATTAATTACAGACTATTCCCATACAAAATTGAGTAATATACATAGATTTCATTCGAAAAAGAGTTGTAAGCTTTGCATTATTACTATTATTTCCATTTTGTTAGAAATCTTTTCGTCTGTTTTAACCAAAGTTGGCAAGAAGAGGAAAAGAAATGATTTTCACCTCGATTTCATTTGATAAAACGTCTTTGTAATATGAAAAACATTTAACTAAAAAAAGGGTATCTATTTACTGTGATTATAAGTTGAATGCGTCGAGCTTTCAATGAAGGAGATGATGAAAACAAGTAAAAAAGAAAAACAATTGTACCGGTTTCGTTTTCGAAAGCGCCTATTGCTGATTCTATCTCTAGCAGGAATGCATCCCCGTCCTTTTTATCTGCCTCCTCACCCTACCCGCCTATACATTGAATTAGGTATGTAGTGTTGTGGTTGAACTTACGGTATTTCGGACAAGCAATCGAATGATTTAAGGCTTCATCTGATGGGTTTGGTGGGAGACGCTTGCTAGTGTATATTTTCTTTTTTTTTCCATTTGCGCTTGTACAATTCTTGTAACGGACTGGCATACACAGGAAATTGCAGTAACACGTGTATGTGCCTATGCTGTCTTTCATAGAAGTAGCTCATGCTGACGAAGAAAGAACTTGGCTGTGAAATGAAGGAGAAGCTAAGATCAAGATTTGCTTTTTTCATACTATACTGTTTCGTCAATCCGTTCGTCAACTCATAGTGATCGGATACTTGAATACATTTACGTGTTCATCCATATGTTGCCACTCATTTAAGTTAAATTATAAATGACTGGTATCAGTGATTAAAAACTGAAGGTCATGACTAGTTTTTCTCAAACTTTTTCTGAACCAATGAGTTTCACTTCATTATAGTTGACTTTTAAGGCAACATTCAGTTATCTGTTGTAAAACTTGCGCCACTTATGAAATATCTGACCTGCCTTGCTTAGATTTCTTGAACATTTTATCGCTAAATTATTCAATGCGAAGTGCAGTGAAATTGATGGATTTCAATTAGTCCCGCTGGATCAGATTTTGTGTATTGCTGTAATGCGTGAACGACATTCGCTCAATAGAATCGTGAGGTAACTTTTTAAAACCTCTTGGATTTATATTTTTTTCATTGACACACTGGTCAGATTTCTATTTCTTCATTCGATAAGTTGAAGAGTAAAGAAGGAGAAAAAAACAAAGGTTATTTAATTAGTTTAGATAAGTACTGAATAATCTTGCTTGGAAATCCACAAATACGAACGTGCTGTAGCCGCTCTAAAATTCTTTTTTGAACCCCCTTACATGACTGGATAAGTCCAATGAATTTTTTTGGACAAAGTTATTTTCAGTACAACGTTTTAACTGATATATTTTCTGGTCTTCTTAAAGTGTGTGTTTTTCTTAGTTTTCAGGATTCTCCTAATAAATTTCTCTCTCAGTTTAATCTCCCCGATGTTAACATTCAGCCCAATGATTCTTGGAATTGATAAGTTGTAGTTGAAGCGGTGAAAGGAAGACAAAAGGTATGGCATGAATTATAAAGGCTGGAGATAACACACACTTGAGGATTATATCGACTGAAATATTCTTTAAAAACAATTAAAGTCCCAAAATATGTATGATAATGAAAACACTTTGTCTCAGAATATCAACGTATGTGGAAATAATTTTGAATGTTTTTATGCATTCAATAAAACTTCCTCTGAACGGATGCTAAATTATTATCAATGATAAGTAGTCACTGAGGAAATATTGTTTATCTTTGCGATTCAGAAACCTGGGCGAAGTAGTTCATATATTTTAATAATTTCGGAGAAAAAAAAACTTCGATAGTTTTAAGAATTTTTAATCAGGATTAAAAAAAAAATAATAATATTATCATCTATCTCCAACAACTTTATGAAGTTTGTTAGAAAAAACCCGGCGTCTATCTTACCGTTCTTGATTTTATTACCATAACTTACATTTCGTTCTGCTTGAAGTTGTTGATTGTTAAATACAGATGAATAAACGCCAAACACGTCGAAAATTGGGCGTGGAAGCTTTTCATGGCGGCTGACTCCTTTTAAAGGATCCATAGGAGAAAATGTGAAAAAATAGTCGGTGTGTGTTTGAAGAATGGTGTAGAAAGCTTAACGCACACAGTCGGTATGTAGGCAGGTAGAAACAAGCATTTTTGTGCCAGCATAATAAAGCACTCAATTATCTATGATATACGATAGGTAATTCTTATTTTCCTTTCATTTCCATCGTATTTTCTTCTTTTTCTCTTCAACTTTCTCTTCTACTGTCTCTTTTTTTGTTTCTTTGTTTTTGTTCACTTATATCCTGTGACGGAATATCTACCCCCCGGGCTCTCAAGGCTGAGCTTTAGTAAGTTATGTCACCAGTTGGTGTTGCTGCTGTAGTACGAACTTTTAAAAGCTTTACTTCTGAATGTTTACATGTTCAGAAAACAAAAAAGTATATTGTAGATATGGAAGAATGTATACAAAAGTACCGAAGTATCATCCAAAATACTCATGTATACACCAAAACCATTTTTTGCACTCACTAATGGACCATTTGGCTCCTACGACCCCTTCCTAACCCTGGACTAACGTCTACTCAGCTTAATAGTTGATTCACCTCTGCTCATATCCACGCGGCCTTAATATTCGTTCTTTGAATTATTTAGTTTTTGACTTCCATCTTTTTCCCATTTTGTAAGTGAGAACTTCTCAATTATTTTAGCCACAACCCTTTCTGTTTCTTATCTCTAACTTCTTTCTTAATTAGCTCTAACAGGGACGACCGTTTACATAAGTGAAATTTCATGGTTTATGTAAATGTGTCGAACTCTTTCGTGTTTGCTAAAGTTATCCAATGGACTACTTCGGCCCGAATTACTTGTTTGACTAATAACTACAAAAATGCGATATATCTACACACACAATATATATATATATATATATATATATACATATATATATATATATATATATATATATATATATATATATATATATATATATATATATATATATATATATATATATATATATACATTGTGTGTGTGTGCGTGTGACACTAGAATACGTACACAGATACTATATTATACAGAGAGCCGGGCAGCAACATCCTTGGTAGAGCACACTGATATTCCTTGACAGAAGTGCCGATCTATGCATAAATAATCTCATCATTTTGACGGTTAGTCTACTATGATGATACGCCACGTGTGTTTGAATGTTTATTCTTTGTCTTTAAAAACCAACACTTGTATGATGGCACAATAATATATTAGATTAAGCGACACACCATCTGTAAACCTGAAATTAATTAGACGAAAAGAGCTCAGTAATCACCATACTGATATAAGTTATCATCCCCCCCTTTCCCTTCTTCTGTCGTGTTTTGAAACCTACTGATAATGATAAGAAATTTACAAATATCAATTTGATAAATGCCGTCAATGTTTCACACGATGACTTGGGCAAAATTTTGTTCAAGCAACCAGCAGAAAAACCTATCGTTAATTTCATTGTGCAAGTATTTCTAATCAAAGGATTTTCACCTCGGAAACAATATGTCCAGTTTCTAGCTTTCCATATAACTTTATTGTTCGCATTCAACTAACATTCTATCCTCTCCCTCTTTCTCACCACAGACAAAGGTTAGATATACAGAACTAGCGACTGACAATGAAGAATCCTTTTATAGAAAATGACAAAACGGCATATCAATCATGGAATTTCATAATCGAAAACTGATTTTTGGTAGACCGATAGAAATTACCCTTGAGCTAAGTTTGATAGAAGACCATTCATAAAAATCGAACCTCAGTGGCTTACGGAACCATCCTGCAATAGAAACGGCTTCCTGTGTAGACAAACGAATCAATCGATCTGCTTACACATTGACACGAATGTTTCTTCAAAGTAAGCCGGTACAGTTTGTATGTCGCTGGTGCTTGTTAATGAATCCAAGTCAAACTGCTAATGAAGTACATCGTTATTACTGAAACCTTTGTGAAGCATGTACGTAGTAATCTCAATGACTGAAACTGTATTCATATGCTTGAAGAGGGGGTAACTTTGGACCTTCTCTCTGACGGTCGATCACCAAATTTGAAAACGCGCCATCAGCTTTTCATCGCCGCAGATGATCGCATTTAACTGACTTATCATCTAACCTTTGGTTTTTCTGAAAAAAATGTCATTGACTATAATATTCATATTTTCAAATCTATTTACGTCGAACTCACCTCTATTGTTGATTTCTGTTCTATATTCCCAATTTCATTTATCTCTTCATTAAGCCATTCAGTCACTATTTTGCCTTTTCATCTCATTCATTGTATCTTTATGCGCTGTCTTTTCCGTTTCAGTTTTTCTCTTTCTTTCTTTTCCTTCTTCCTTTTTTTTTCAATTTTCTCCAAGCTCCTCTTTGCTTTTTGTTATGTTTCCTTCCTTTTTTAAATTCATTTCCTTACGCTGATATTTTTCCTTTCCTTTTCTTTTTTTTTTCTCTTTCGTTTTATCGATTTTACGCCTCTTTTTCTTCTGTTTTTCGTTTTCATCTTCCCTTCATGTTCTTCATCAAATTTGTTATAGTTTGATTTTCTCCCTTCTCAATCTTTTCTTCTCTTCGCTTATTTATTGCCTCAACAAGATTTTTACTTCTTCTATCCTTCCCATTTCTGTTATTTTCCTTCGTTATCCTCGGTGCCCTCTTATCTATTATATCTACACCCATTAAGTCATATTTTGTTACCCCTCCTTCTACCGGATATATGGGTCACTCTTCTATCAACGAGGATAGATTTCATGGCACACATTACATCTTGAAGCTTGCGCTTACAATAATTACTTCCCTCCTACAACCGTTAACATCCAAGTCTGATAAGATCTTAATAGGTGATTCTTTTTCCTTGAGACCCTGATACGATCATTTAACCGGTCAAATCAATGTTGTTAGCCTGTCGACTGAGCGACGCCGAATAGAGCATTTGAAGTTGCCAGCAAAGGTTCAATCTCCGTCTTTTTTAAATTAATGCACGATTAAACAGCACTTTCACTGAATCCAGTCTCCGGTTCAGTGGTGATTGTTATAATTCAAATAAGCCCAATGGTATAATGTAAATCGAGTGGATTCAACAATGAAACAACAATATGCTATAATACAAAAGAAAAAACTCACCGACTACAGCAGTTTTTTCACATATTCGTTTTGTAAACATTTTTTCTCATATTTATTTTTTTGAATAATCGTAATCAGGTTGCCCTCCTCAGATATTTCGGATATAACATCCATCAGCAAAAACTTGAAGCATCTACTATGAACTCTTATCGATTCTGTGTCCATCTGGTATGCATACGTAGGCCTGAAGATAATAATCGGCCAAAAATGAACTCCTTCCATCTCAGCCAATACAATGTTTTGATTGTTTTTTTCACTGGTTACTAGGCCACATTTGATGGTCTTCTAGACACTATCAATATTCCTATAAAGTCTCTTGTCAGATAGCCTATAGCAATAACAATCCAACGGACGGTCATTAATTATTGCTGATATCGTAATTTTATCACCATGACCTAACATACAACTTGAAGATGAAATTTTCTCCGTAGAGTGGGCTATCTCTGCAAAAGGTGAGTTCGTTCGCTGGGATTCCAAGTAATTTGATTGCTGTTACTTTGAAATCTTTACAAAATATCTAACATACTTATGTTTTCAATATATTTCTACTATGGCGATATCAAAGTTGTATTATTAAAAGAGGATGGAACATGCTTCATATATCATGAAAATCAAGCTCGTGATTGGAATGAACTCTTGAATTAAAAAAAGTATGAATTGAATTGATCGTGTAGCCTATTGTTTCGACATACATTAGACTATTTTTTCTTTAAGTTATAGTCTACGTAGTTCAGAAAGAAATTGTCAATTAAAACCTGCTTTCATTAGCTTATACTATAAAATGAATAATGTTTCCGGGTCGGAGACACTCACATTTCACTGGAGGACGATAAAATGAACCGAGGAAATTGAGTTAAGGTATTAAATAACCGCAGGTTTCAACCTGAAAATATTTTACTTACCAACTTTATCTTTAATTTAGAGATTAAAGAAATTGAAAAAATAACGAAATCCCACTGCTCGTTGTTTTTAGTGATGCTAGAAAGCTTAAAAAAAAAACAAAAACAAAAGAATATATATGTATATATATATATATATATATATATATATATATATATATATATATATATATATATATGTGTGTGTGTGTGTGTATGTGTGTGTGTGTGTACATGAAATGATGATGCAATTTCTAAAAGGTAACTCATTTTTATAACACTGAAGTGAGAGAGAATTCCCCCCAATGTTGTGTCTTCTGGTATACAAATATAAATGTTAGCATACCCATACGACTTCTGGTATATGCATATGGCTTTTGTACACTCATGACTTCTGGTATTCACAAATGCCTTTGGATCCCTCATATGTATGTACCTGTTGTGTATGTGCACATGCGTGCAGACTTATTTGGAGGGATCGAAGCCACGGGTAGTTTAAGAAACTTGTCAAAAGTCATTGATGCGCTTGTTTGGGTGTGTGTACATACAAATATAAGAGATAAGAGAAGCAAATGTCATCAGCAAGCCCAGCATTATCATCTAATTAGATTTTATTTCAATGTTTTCTGGGTAAAACTTGAAATCTTCAGAAAAAGTGTCATTAGTTTGTTTTGCAAGAGGAACTTGTTTGGAAAGTATTCCATGAATTCATTTCTTTAACTGAGGCCGTTCTTCATTTGTGAGAAAGGTTCAAATTTGGGTTCATTGAAGATATGCTGATCATGTAAGGTAACTTTGATTCAAACAAATGTGAATTCACCGTTATACAAATGGTGTGTGTGTGTCGAAATCCTTCGAGTAACATTTTGAAAGTGCCTTAAACTTTCAGATCTTGTGGGATTACAATGCTGACTTTTTTTTATTGACGATGTTTTTAGATTTCAAACTTCACGAAAGAATATGTATTCTTGTTTTCACCCACAAACATGTATATATGAATTATGAGTTGCGTTATATTATGTAGAATCCTATTTGAGATAATGACAGCGTAAATAAAATAAACGATTGAAGAAAATGGGGCTGCTGCATTTTCTTTAATTGTTTATTCTATTTATTTTGTCGACGGCGAGTGATATATCAACTGCGTAACGACAGGAGATCAGATCACATATGTGTGTCTCTGTGTGTCTGTGTGTGTGTCTGTGTCTGTGTGTGTGTGTGACCCAACAAATAGTACTAATATAAAAGTAGAGGATATAGGACTATACAGAGATGACGTTCTCTAAGTTTAAAAAAAATGCTATGGGCACAATGTAAATGAATTTCAATAGAAGAAATTACTTGGAAATTCAAGAAAATAAGCTTCAAAATCGACATAACGGCTAAAGTAAAAATAATACATTTTTAGATGTTACGTCTAATATAAATTACGAAACTTGGGAATATTATACCAAGCCCAGCAGTCGATACCTACATGTGAATATAAAATCGACCCCCACCCCACTTCGGTATTTAAACAAATTCCCACATATTCTCACATATAGAACTCATTGAATGAGAAAGTATGTTTTTAAACATTTTGGAAAACTGAAAAGCTTCAGAGAAAAGTATATACAATGAGTATAAATAGAATTTAATGAAGATGTAAAGAAACGAACAACATAAACGGAAAGAACAAGAATAGGACTAGAAATGGTCCACCCCACCCTTATTTATTGGATAAGTAAAGTAAAACATTCAACATAGACAACATTAAGTTAATGTCTAGACAATTTTGAGAGAATCATCAATAATCATAATAGTTATGTTATAAAACGAATAGAGAATGAAATGACCAGAACACAAAAGGGAAAAAAATTGCAACAGAAAGAAACCTGAGGAATGCATCCAACAAAATGAAAATCTAACGAAAGAAATAGTGGATATGGCAAGAATTTTGACATCAGAAAAAAACCCTCAAGACGAGAAAATATATCATGAAATCATTAAAGCAGAGTTCAAGGCTAGACTTACCAACTATTAAGACCTCTTTTACTAAAGAATAGAGACACAAAGAGACAACATTCTCAATCCATTATTGAAGGTTGAAAAAAGAGAGAAAAAATCGGTAATCAACTGGAGGTCAGTAAAAAAAGGGCTAGAATATGTGTCTTAGCTCGAGATGTGAACTAAGTCTCGAAGAAATTTAAGAATAGTGATATTTAAGAAATAAGCTATTTAACTCCAGATCTGAGGTAGATGTGTACTGTAGACATAAAAAAAGAATTTTTATTAAAATATTTAAAGTAGGAAGTAGGGCGATAGAATAAAAACTCTCAACCATGGCACGAAAGTATGTAAGGTGAGGTAGTACGTCTACATTT
This sequence comes from Thysanoteuthis rhombus, assembly GCA_963457665.1. NCBI lineage: Eukaryota > Metazoa > Mollusca > Cephalopoda > Oegopsida > Thysanoteuthidae > Thysanoteuthis > Thysanoteuthis major. The sequence continues at coordinate 26,600,953 of OY735214.1, read as the reverse complement.
TTTACATATTACACATACCCTACGTTAGACCCAGATCGAATAGGAAACCTTACACTAGGTAACAGAATGGAAAAGGGCAAGTGTCCAGGCAGTGACCCAAACTTGAACCTATACGTACAGGTCACCAGCATAGGAGTAAGGGAGTTGAAGGGTTGACCTAAATTCTGGTAGCAAATATAATGGCAGGCTTAATTTAAGACCTTTTTACCAGAATCTGTAACCTTATACTTAGTGACTGAATGGAAAAGGGCAAGTGTCCATGCAGTGACCTAATACTAGCTAATGATGAATAAATTAAATAAAATAAAGGGAAAAAATGAAATCGCAAACAAAGTAAAATAAATCTAACTTGATTAAATAGGAAAAATGGAAGAATAAGAGCACCATCAATATTGTAAAATCTTAAGAAACATCCCAGCTAGCTTCTTCGTTTGTTCCCTCCCATAGCTGACCATTAGGCAGCTAAGCTAGGCTGACCAATAAATTCTGGGGTGGGCGGAGTCTAGATTTCCTAATGGGTATATAATGTTGAAAATAATACCCTTCAACTGTTCATTTGAAAATCTTTTCTAAGCGAAACAGAAAGTACAATCTGTAATGCACCATCGAAAAAATCTTCATTCATTTTATAACCGCTTTGCTAATGGTATTGCACACTTCTTCACAACTAAGATCGACCCATTCATATATATTTGTTTGTTGTACATTTTATTATTGTTTATATGTATATATATATATATATATATATATATATATATATATATATATATATATATATATATATATATATATATATATTAATGAAATATTCAAGTAAATATATGTTAGATATATAGGTAGGGTATGTATATAAGAAATATATATTATGACGCATATAGGAATCAAACACACCTGTGTACATATTAATCGTATTCATATGCAGACATTTGGCAGGAAAATATTCTCTGGCGTTTGAGCGCACATTCGCGTGCACATGCACTAAAGACCAGATATGATTGTGCTTTTTCTCTCTGATCTCTGGAGAATTTAAGCTAAAATAGTCGATGAATATAAGAATATATCAGTTGCCCGGTAGGCTGAATTTTACCACCTTTGTCATCAACAAGAACGAATCATTAGAAGTGCCTATTGCGGGAATTGTTATAAATAAAAGTCAGATTGATATCTCTGTCTACACCAGGTGTGCACAAAGATGGTGACGATAAAGTTTCATTGTTAATCGCGTGTTCATGGATAGTTTGGAAGCCTCAGGATTCTAGACATATAATCAAAGCTTTAATTATCATGGGAATTGCCATGATTGGGGATAGAAATTGCAACAGCGGAAGACAGTGCATTAATCAGTAATTCGTCCGAATTAATGAAACACGTGCTCTTAAATGTGTGTGAATTATGTGCATAGCAATGTGACTAAGCAGTGTTCAAAATAGCCTCTGTGAGAAGCATTTCGGACCTGTTCAGTGTATGTACTCGTTCCATAGTTCGATAGTTCACCTCCTCTCAGTTTCAAATCGATTGTACCATCACTGTCGAACCATCGTCACTCAAGGATGACTTGACATATTATGATTCGTTAAATTAAGTATAAGAAAAAGCCTATTGTTCTTCCTGGTGATAAAAATAGAGTATCTGTTCATTTTAAGCTAGAGTATGGAACATTCTATTCTTCGAGAGGAAACATGATTTTTTTAATTCGCTATTGAAAAGAATGAATAAACTTCCGTACAGATGTGCATAACTTTTTGGAATTAAAAAAGATCTTAATTTGGGATTTTTGCAAATTTAATAACTGCTGCAAAGAAAAGAAAACATTGGGATACCGTATTGAAATAATTCAATCAATGATAGGTAATTTTTTTATTTTGTACATAATGTACTTCTCCTCTTTCAATGTCGTATATCATATTTTATGTTCAAAACTATTTCACAAATTATAGATTTGAAAAACTGCAATATTCGATATTTAGGCAACAAATGTCCAAGAATATTTTTTTTTTTTTTTTGTGCAGAAGCGGAGGATTAATTGAGTAACGGTCAAGTCAGTGTAAGAGAAAAATTCGATCCTACCTACATGCATTAGATTTATGTGCAACCAGTTATGAAATACAACCATTTGTTTCATTTTTCTCCATACTAGCATAGTTTGTTGCGTCACAGTGTATGCAGTCATTCGAGGGACTGAAAGTTTTGACTTGTTTGATTTGTTTTATGAATCCTATCCATGATATCACGGTTCACAGAAACAGCTAGCATTTATTGAGTTGGAATGCAATATTTTTTTCATGTCAAGATAGGCTATCGGCTCAGTTACAAAATTGTGCTAAAGTTAAGTAAAGTAAAGTAAAATATTGAGGCATCGAAATAGACACAAAACACCAGTAATATAAACACTTTACATATCATTTATTTTGATTTTAGTTTCCTTCACTAATTGTAAAGCTTATAAAAGGACATGGATAGATTTTTTGCCCATAATTTCATAACTGGATGTGGCGATAATGTTGATCACACTCTCGTATATTCCCTTATATTCCTCTTTGCTTTTCCTATCCCCTCATGTTTTTGCCCCTCGTAATTACTATCACAACCATCATTACTATAGTATGTTATAATTACCATCATTATCATCATTAATATCGTATGTTATATTTACTATCATTACCATCATGATATTATTATTCTTTTTTTACTATCCTGTTCAGTATTATAAAGATGCGATATCCATTCTTAAAAACAAAATATAAGCTTTAAAAGAATAAACCGCTTTAACCTCATACCTTGGGATTTGGGTTAATGATTTGGATGGGGAAAAGAGTAGCTTAAAAGACTTAGAATCTAACAATATCAGAAGTTTGAATCAAAATTTGGACTCTATCCTTGCTCTGGCTCTTCTGCTTACAGTGTGTTCTCTCTCGGATTATCTTTACTTCTTATTTTGTACTTTTCTTTCCACGTTTCCATTTTATATCCTGTCATGCTTTGAAAAACCCAACCTTTTTTGCCTCCTCTACTTCGTTTCAAGAGGATTTTTCTATTTTCTTTGACTATGACTATGGAACATTTTGATTCATTCCATGAACTTGATAGAAGTACGGTTTAATATTCACCCATAATTTATTCTTTTTAAGCTTATTGCAGATGGTTCTAATTTGAGGCGTAAAATATTCTTATTGACTGGATTACCTCTGCCAACTGTCTTTGGTGCCTAGAACTATTATTCTTTATAAAAGAGAAAAACGAATGACCTGTGCGTCTATGGAAGGCAGAAGAACTCATCAGTCAGAACGTTGTGATAGAAATAAAAGCGTGGATACTAAAGAACTGGAAGATGAACACACATGCGCACATATATATCATTTTATGAATTCCTAGCGAAACTTAGAAACCTTGTAAGAGTAACGAAGAAGCCGCTTATGCGTTTTTGCTATTCAATATGCTAGTGAGTTTTCACTCTTTATCTGAGTGGTTTTATCTGAATTTCTTTGAAGCTTACGTTTATGCGTCATGTAAGCTGTGCAAAAGAAAGACCTCTGCTTTTGCTAGCGGCTTCTTAGAGGATTTTCGGACAATAATTTGCTACATTTTTCATCTATCAATCGATCTATCTATCTATCTTTCTATCATGTGTGTGTGGTGGTTCCAGCTTCAAGTTTAATCAGTTGCTACTCTCATTTTGTCACGTATTCCATTCGAAATTCACCATGCCTTCAAATGCTTGTAGGTACCACAAATGTTCCTTAATGCCGTGGTTCTCAGACTCATTCTAATGATTAGAATTTTAAAGGCATCAAAGAGTGTAAATTATAATTGAAAAGCATGGACTCATTTTTGGTTGCAGGGAGGCACCTGTTCTGGTCAAAGTCTTTCCCCGGCACAGAGTAGTTCTTTGCTTTGTTTTGATCTGAGTCGTTACAAGAAAAGAGGGCTCGCACAAATACGTGGATCCAAAGAGTAATAGTTACTCCATATCTTTCTTCTCCAGCCCAGGAAGTCCCTTCACACACACACACACACACACACACACACACACACACACACACACACACGCACAACTGTGTAGTAGTGTAAGCGTCAAACTTCATCTATAGGTCACGGTCACCCAAGAGTTTTCCCGATGACTGACTGGAAGCTTTCTTGTTTCTAACAAGAGATTTGACCCAATCTTCCTGTGCAGATTTCTCCTCCATACCAGGAAAATAATTATCAAAACCACCAACCAAGTTAGCCAAGTGTTCGTTTATGATTGATTTCACTGGAATTATTTGCTCGCAGGGAGGAAAGCAGGTAAAATTTCCTTCTGCACCTGCCATTTTCCACGGTTCTGTTTTCTTCAGGAAACCACCTATCTCACCATACAGGTATCACACATGCTGATATCAGTGCCCAGCAGATAGACATTTATTCTGTTCAGTTTGCCGAACATATCTGCTTGATAGCATAGCCTTGCAAGCCAGTCTGTGTCCATAAATGATGTGACATGAGAAGATCCGTGCTTCGACAGAAAGATGTGCAACAGATCGTAATTCCAACTACCTGTATCTACCTTGAGATAGCCAGCGCAGGTCTATGAATAATAGCAGTTCTATGTGTTCAGCTCCCAAGTTTTAATAGATGTATTGGAATAGTCGAGCATTAAGTGGCATTGACTTGATTAAGATTATTACCTAGTCATTGACGTTTAAGACTTCGTGCAACATAAGACTAATTTTCTTTGACGCCAGAGCTTCCCTATATATGATATATTGAGTCCACTGCACCACTTCCGAATTCCTGCCATGAGCCTTTCCAAATATCATCGACACAGCTGCGTCAGTGCAGACACTGGTGCAGGAATTCAGCTCCAATTGTTTTCCCCTCCAAACTCTTGAAGAAAAGTATATGTTCGCTGATGTCGACATTATCAATGCGTCTCTCGAAACCAATAAGTTTGAAGTTTCTACCGATTAATCGAGCTGGAGTGAAAAGAATTCGCAAAGCTTTCCCACAACTTGATCAAGATGTCTATCCCCATCGTATCATATTCAGTAGCAAACGGTGTAATTTGACAAGTGCAGTGTTCAGCTTATCTGCAACGTTTTTGTCCGACATGGGCTCGGTTAATAAATCAGCGGCTGTAAAAAATGAGTTTTCGGCTACAGTGAATGGCTTTTTGGCTTTAGCTACGAACCAAAAAACTGCATAGAAAAACCTCAAGTGCTTTTTTGATGTTGTGAAGACGACTTTCTGCATCGTTTCTCGAGATGCTCTGAAGTGAGAAGATTTTCTGTTAGAAAGAAAAAAACCCTGGTAGTTTACAAATATTGGCACTGATGTCTTCCGCTGAGATATCATCGAAGTTGCGCTGGCTTCATGCAACTGTTTGTTAATTTCCCTATGAGACGTGCGTTTAAAGAATTTACAGATGTAATATAATTGCAAATACAGAATATATGAAGTCTTTCATTTACTTGGTATGTGCGTGGATGTCTGAATATTTTTTCATATCAGAGGTTACTTTCAAAGATACGTTAGTAAGTAGGCACACATAGATAAAAGATTGCATTTAAAATATGTACCGAGATACGAACAGATAATTTCTCTCTGCTGCTACGTACCCATTATCATTATTTTGTTCTTGTGCTTCACACTCTCACACTTATATATGATTATAAATAGCGTTATATCATATAAAAACTCCCATTTGAAATGATCTCCCATCATTACACAGTTGATGTATCGCTTGCATAGAATTAACGTACACACACACACACACACATATATATATATATATATATATATGTGTGTGTGTGTGTGTGTGTATATATATATACATATGTGTGTGTGTGTATATATATCTATCTATACATGTGGATATATAAATATGTATGGTTACGTATAAATATATATATATGCGTGTGTGTAGATATGTATTCATATTTATATATGAATGTATATATATATATGTATATTTGTGTGTATATATATGTATATAATATATATGTATAAATATATATATATATATATATATATACACACACACACACATATATATGTATATATATATATATATATATATATATATATATATATATATATAAATATATATATATATAATACAATATCTAATGAGTGATGGGTTTATTTTCTGCACGTTTTTGTTCGTGTCCTGTTTATATATGATCATGAATAGTCTTACATAATGTAGAAACTTTATTTGTAATGATCCATTATTGCAGGTAGATGTATCATTTAGCGTAGACAACCTACATAGAATAAACGATGGGAGGAGGAAATATGTACATATCTATGTACATGTGCATGTATGTATACACACACACACACACATATATATATGTATATATATATATGCATTTATATATGTATATACGTATGTGTATATATGTATATGTGTATATATACATGTGTAAATATGTGTGTATATGAATATATGTATGTATACATGTGTATGTTAATATGTATATGTAATATATGAATATATGATGTACATGTATGATGTATAAATATAATGCATATAATATATTTATATTCTATACATATATAGTATATGTGAAATATGTATGTAGTATCTATTTATATATTGCATATATATTATATATACTATCATATATATATATATATATATATATATCATTTGGTCAAGAAAATGTAAATAGAAGAAACAAACTGGAGATCATTTCAAATAAATTTCAATATTATATGATATATAATAGTCATTTTGTCGGCTCATGTATCCATTTCTTGATAACATAATTTTCGATCAGAAAGAAACAAGTGGAGTAGATATAGACTGTGAATGATGTAAGCGAGAATTTGAAGTTGAAACAATATATTTTTGCCTTTGCATTGCCGGTGGCAGTTTAGCTCAATATCAAGAGCAACGCTTCATTTGCAGATTTAAATCTTACAACTGCCCCATTTTCTTTGATTATTTATTCTATTCTTCTATTCACGTTGTCTAGGTCAAATGGTATATTCACCATGTGATATAGGAGATCATTTCAGATAACAGTTTTATTTTAATAAAATACAATTTATAATCATTGTCTCGAATCATTTATTTTCATGACAATAGTATATACTATATAAGTATATGTATACATAATGTATAATTTATAATGTATATATGTGTGTGTGTGTGTGTGCGTGTATTATACATATGTATATGATACATATATAGTATACATATATGAAATAATCGAAGACAGTAAGTAGTGGATAACCAGAAAGAGCAAGGCAAATGAAATAAAATCTATTTGTATTGAATGATTGAACTCAAGAAATACAAAGAAATCAAAAGAGAAAAAAGAGGGAGACAGAGAAATGGAAAGGAAGGTGAAATAAGAATCGAGAGAAATGAAAGAAATTCTAACAGAAGAGAAAAGGATTAAGTGGAAAAACAAATGGCTGAAAGAGTCACGTGATCGACGTTATTTGGACTGGATACTGGAACGATACGATCGGATGGTCTACAACATCGACAACAACAACAACAACAACAGCAACAGCGAATGTCTGCTTTTCTAAATGATCCAACATAGGTGCGACCATCAATGCGCCTTGCTTTTAAAAATCAATGCAATTCTGAAGAGGCACTCACCAGCGAATAAACATCACTTAACTCGAACGCGAATTTGTCGGGTATGTGGATGAGTACAACGCTATTCATGTCACGTGAAGAATTTCGGGCGGTCGCGATTGAGATGCAGAGCGAGAAGAAAATTAAAATTGGTTTATGCATGGATGCTCAACGAGAGAATATGACTGAGGTAGAAAATCCGATCCATACAAAAAATATTGACAGGTTGCACAGCAGACAATGCTTACATATTGTCCATAATAGATTTACGTAGAAATGATGAAAGAGGGACATTAAAATTGTTGAAAGCACATTCTTCCATTTGGATAGAATTAGTTCAGTCTCAATGGCTAAGAATGCCAAATACCTGGAACTCATACAAACGCATAAGACACGCATGTGAAACCACGTATAGAATTAGAATAAATACATAACACATTCGTTGAAAAAACAGCGAATAGATTGATGGATAAAAGTTAGATTAAAAAATATGCACATCGTTTGTCAGGGAACGTTTGGGCTGGTTCCTTTTTCTGCCAATTGAATGTATTCCCATTTTCACTATATTACGCATAATTATGTGATATATAAGCGACATTCAATTTTTTAAAAAATTTATCGGGATCCTTGATGGAAAGAATTGCTATCCTGTGCCGTCTGTTGTTCTATCAATAATGAAATGTTTAAATTATTCATACAGCTAAGTAAAATATTCTTTTGTAACCTTGCACTTTTACAATATTGCGCATGAAACTTTATAAGTAGCAGAAACCACTGGAATTCTCCGGTGCACCGGTGACCTTTATGAAAAGAATTCAAATAATTTGTTCTGATGATTAGGAAAAAGTTCTTCGCAATTCTAATAGTTGTTTGTCCATTTACGATTTTATATATTCTCGATGAAAAAATATTAATATCATTCATTTTGAATTATTGCATCTCTTGCTGTTCTCATTCGTTTCAAGCATTCAGTGGAAAAGTTGGCGTTCAGCCTTGTTTATTTCCATTGTGGTACTGTCCACTCAGATTTTGTTATGATTTGCACGTCTGACTCACACGCACAGGTTTAATCCCCAGGATGGACGAAGAGTGTGGAAAAACTTGCTCTTGGACAAATATCCCTGTGCACTCAGCAGCTAACCGAATACATCCTAAGCTGTGTTATTAAGTCGAGGAGAAATGGGAATGGAATCGCTCTTTCCCTTATTCGAAAACGATACTAGCGAACGAAAGAATAACCTTCGGTTGCATTTGACTTGGACTGCCATTCATCGACCTACATGCCAGTGGTACTAAAGTTTGGAATCCAATAATATCATTATTAGATCCGTGGGTGATAGGGTGACTCTTTTTAGATGGAGTCAGTGTTATGGTGTAATGTTCGAACGTTACGAAGCATTAATGAATGAAGAGCATTTATTCTGTTCTTTAATCATTTTGTGATGCTCTATAAGATATCGTCTACGAACAATCTATTTCTGTATCAAATCCCGATTTCCTTTAATCTCGACGCTTTGAAACTACAGTTTATATTTTTACTTTCAGCCAATGAAATTAAAATGTTCAAAGTGGTATCAAAGAACATTTTCCTGATTTTGCCGTCAATTTGATGAAATATAAAGCAGATAACTCACAGATAACAGATTTTGTCATCTATTTACTGAGTACGCTAGTTAACCTTCATATATATTGACACAAACAGATTCCTCATGTTCAGAGAATTCTGTAAAGACCGCAATAAATGTTGATCTGAAGGTGCAATATCAGATGAATACGGCTGATGAAAGGAAAAAGCTGTAACAGTTTTCACCCTGTTAATAAAGAAACGTGCATTCTAGAATTATTCTGATGAAAAATTACGTCTTCTCTGCTGACTCCAGTCGATTTTCTCTAATTGTTAGATAAATGGGGGGAAATGAAACATCAATATAATGAAATAGCTTTTAATCAAGTTTTATTTTTGCTATATATAGGCTATAATAGCAAAATAAAAGAATACAAACAGACTTGAACTTATATCAAATCGGTGCAAAAATATGTTTTTTCAATAACAAATCCGAGTCAGTATATCTCAGCTCAGAATAAAATTTATCAATCGAAATAAGAACCTTCAGTATCAACCTATTTTTGCCAGCTAGAAGCAAGTCTATCTATTCCGGAAGAATAGAATTCTGGGGTCCAGCAACCAACAAATGCTTCTCCAATGAAGACTAGCTCTTACAGGTGGTGTTTGAAATGCTTGAAAAAGTGGTTGTCGGTCGAAGAGAGGTCTGCTGAATAGGCTGGATGAAGTACAGTTTCGTTCAATTTCTGCCGGATCATTCGCACGATATGCGAGGTTTTATTTTATTTCTATTTTTTTTTTTATTTGCTTCTCATCCAGAGTCATCCGTGCGAGCATTTTTGCCTTTCCAATTCTGTACAAATGTCGAACTATGGAACGTTTAATGGTCAATTGGATGTCCTCAATTACAGAATGATGTCCACGTCTTCATGGCTCTCATTTCTGTTTCGAAATTTTTCGAACCAATGTTGAGCTATAGGTTCGTTGACGGCCCCTTGGCCAGATACTTTGTTGATATTGCGAGCAGTTCCCGCTGTTTTACGTCCCATTTTAACTAATATCAAAAGATTGTTTGAATTTACCTTTTTTTCCAACTTCAATTTGACAATCTCGAATAAACCAGAATAAACAATGAAAAGAGAACGTTCAGCTTGGATAAATTTGAAATGGTATATTCCAGGAATAGAAGTAAATGATAATTTATTCCAAAACAAGCATCAAAGTTTAAAATGAGAAAACCACGATTATTTTTGTCTCAACGTAATAAATATGGCCTATCTATCTATCTATCTATCTATCTATCTATCTATCTATCTATCTATCTCTCATTTTCTCAATAGGAAAGATACATGAATAGAATTCTGTAGTTGAATCTTGATGTAAAATTCTGCTCAGCTCAATGGGTTATCCACAGACAGACGCGGTTTCATATATGAGGAATGTTGAACAAGTTCCACTCGTGAAACCATTGCAGAAGTAAGATCAACGCACGAATTCAGACAGACAGAAGGACGCTCCGAGTAACTGACATGAAGTCAATAAATTCATTCTTGCGCAACCCCTCTCCTTCATCTATTCCTCATTCTTCTCTTGATTCGTTAAATTGAAAGCTGCAGTTGTAAAATGAAATCACGCAAAAAGAGGAGCGAGAGAATAGAGATCAGGCATAACAAAAAGAAGAAATAGAGGTTTTGTTTTTTTGTTTTTTCTCATTCAAATTCTTCAAGACTGCATATTCTGTTAGATATGTTCGTCTTTTTATTTTATTCAACTCGGGTAATTGCTTTTTTTATCATTCATTATTTGCAAAACGTAATTTTACTCTCCCGTTCCCATTGCCTTCCTCCAACTCACTGCCCGATTTCCTCCGTCAATTTTATTTTTTACAACAGATTAAACACGTACTTGCATCAGAATGCGCAAACAGACATGCTATAAATAAATAAATAAATAAAACTATAGATGATAATAAAAATAATGATAAGGATGATGAAAAGAAATAGCAGGTTTCCGTCAGCCCCTTCCTCTCTTTCCTCCAAACGTCTCAGTGCTTGTAGACGCAATAGGAGGAAGTAAAAGGGAACGAAGGAGTCTGAAGTAAGAGACACTCGTAGGCATATTATTACTCAAAGAGTTGAGCATAGAAAGACAAGAACACTGAACAATGCAATAGTGATGACACCTCAAAGCATAATACACTCTCATGCAAATTCAACTTTACACAGGAGTTGGTATACAAATACAGATTGGCAGCCAGTATTTAAGAGTGATAAATGCAAGAAACAGAGGAGCTTTTCATAATAGGATAGAGATAATATTCACCTGGGTCTTGAGATGTTGAGAATTGTGTGTTCGATCCAAATTCACATCTCGTTTATTCTCGGTCTTTTTCATCTCTTTCAACGCTATTGTACAAAATGGACATATTTGGTCCGATAGAATGAAATTATAAATAGCGTTATATTATACAGAAACATATTTTGAAATGATCTCCTGTCGTTTCACGGTTGATATATCATTCAATTTAGACAACATATTTCTTGAATACACACTGTCGCGTTGGAAGAGACGAAAAAGATGGGAATTTGGGTTAAAAGCAGTCATTTGGCCCCTGTATAACCGGCAGCTATTCAGCACAGTGGTAAGTACATCGCTACGTTGAAACAGTTACTCTATCAATAGCAGGTTCGATTCCTACAGCAGCCCATTTTCTTCAATTGATTATTCTATTTACGTTGGCGAAATTGAATTATGTATTAACCATGTCACGACGAAAGATCATTTCGAATAAGTTTCTGTATAATATAACGCAATTTATGATTCATTCTGTTGAACTAAATTTGTCCATTTCTAAAATACATATATTGAATTGTATACATATTATGTTGTAATATATAGGCGGCCCAGGGGACAACTGAGCGTGGGAACGAATCTGCAGAGGACATTTTCAATCACATAATATGAAAAAACAAATAAAATTCTGTTTTTTTAATTAGTTCATGGTAAATGTAAGGTACTTCTGGCGCCCAGTTTCAAGGGAAGCTTGTAAACTGGTGTCGCTATTCTGTAGTTGAGCATACTCCTTTATGATTGGCTGAAATTGACATACCACTCGACCATATGCAGTAATGGACAATCGTATCAAGTTCAATTGTCCACTTCTCCATTTGGGCCTACGCCAAATTGTCCACGCTCAAAAGTTACGTGCTCAACGGTCTTGCCCCCAAAATATATATGTATATATATTGTGTGATTATATCCTATATAATTATATATGTATATAGATAGATAGAGATATAGAAATATATATATTAGATAATATAATCTAAATAATGAATAATTTTGTTCTATGATAAATGATGTATTTAATGATATGTTATATGTTACATCATATTTCCTATAGATCGTGCTCTATACATATTATGTATATTATATCTATGTGCATCTGCGCAGAACATTTTATCATAAAGTATGAATATGTTGTGTCCTCGTTTTTGATCTTAGCGTATTTATCTCCGATGTGGTTGTTGCACACGATCTTCGTCTTGATGAAGTTCATGTATAGGCCGACTTTCTTGTTTTCTTCATTTAGTTCATCTATTATCAGTTGGAGGTCGCGTAGGCTCTCTGCGAAAAGGGCAATGTCGTCTACAAATCTGAGGTTGCTCAGATACTCACCATCTATTCTAATTCCTTTACCCTCCCAGTCTAGTCTTCTGAAGATCATCTCGAGGCAGGCTGTGAAGAGTTTGGATGAGCTGGTATCACTCTGTCTTACTCCTTTCTGGAGCTGAAAGGGGTCCGAGTCTTTATGTAGCCTGATAAAGGAGCAGCTGTGATTGTATATATGTTTCAGCACTTTGACATATACTGGATCTACACCTTGTCGAGTGATGGCCTCCGTGACCTTAGGGATTTTTACTGAGTCGAACGCCTTTTTGAAGTCGATAAATGCTACGGTGAGTGGTAGTTTATATTCTGCTGCTTTGTAGACCATTACATCTACCTGGGACAACGAATCTCCATGAGACCCTCAAAAGAAGGAGAAATCAAGCGAAGAATCACACTAAGATGGCAAGCCTTTGGCAGAGCAATCTCAACCTTCAAAAATAAGAAGATCCCATTAATCCTAAAAAGAAGGGCTGTATAACCAATGCACCCTCCCAATAGTTATTTATGGAACCTAACCAAGAGACAGATCCGCAAACTGAGAACCATGCAACGTGCACATGGAAGAATTATGCTGGACCTCACATGGAGAGACTGCAAGACAGTACAGTACACCCAGGAAAAGACAAGAGTCAGAGAATCATAGAATCCATTGAAAAACTCAAATGTCAGTGGGCTGGCAGAATATTAGATGGAGGGATGAGCTGGTCCCGCAACGCCAATGATAGAGGAGTGTAGCAAATCCTGGGGAAGGCCTATGGCCAACGACTGACGTTGAAAGACTGATGATGATGAATGAATACATGACGGGAGGGTACAGTTATCATCAGATTGCATTTATTTGAACACCAGTTGAGATTGTCAGCGTAAATGGCATCAACAAGAAATGAGCTGCAACAGGAATGAATCTTGTCCCCAACAGACTGTCGTCCTAACATGACACTGCTCTATCTGAGCTAAGCAACCACATCAGAATTCAATATGATATACGTCATTCGTTGTAACGCAGCATTAGTTATTCGGGCCTCCACTTTTCCTGGTGGTAAGCTAGCTCAGGTGGTAAGAGTGTTGCTGCTTTTATTTCGGGTTGCAACCCATACTTTCAATTGTCTCTCTATATGTATATATTATGTATGATTTTTATGATTTCATACATACATTGGATTATGTATATACCATAGGAAGTATATATATATATATATATATATATATATATATATATATGTCATTTCATAAATATTTGTTTATATTCATTTTGTAAATACATATTGTATTATGTTATTAAGAAATGGATATATGACCCTGCAGAATGATTATAAATGGTGTTGTAGTATATCATAATGGTGTATTATATTTACTATATGTATATATAAGATATATTATATATACATATATATATATATATATATATATATAGAGAGAGAGAGAGAGAGAGAGATAGAGAAAGAGAGAGAGAGAATATGAACATTATATATACTATATTTATATCATATATGATATCTGTATCTTCTATATATCTTATATTTCATATGTATTTATTATACGTATATTTCATATGAGTTATATATGTATATTAATATATTTATAGACTATATATATATATATATATATATATATTATGTATATCATATTTCAAAATAATGCGTACATAATGTTTTATATAACGTACCATATATGTATTATGTTATATTTATAATGCATCAATAGTAATTGCTAACCATAACATATATATATATATAAACATATATGTATATATATGTATATGAAAAAGTATAATATATAGAAGATATATATACGATGTATGTATAATATATAAGTACATGATATCATGTATATCATACATGATAATACATGATATATATATATACATATACATATATACATATATATACATATATATATATATACATATATATATATATATATATATATATATATATATATATATACATACATATATGGTATATATATAATATAATATAAAATATATGTATGATATATACATTATGTATATGATGTATATACATATAATGTATAAATATATATATATACATGATTTATATGTAATATGTCTGTAATATATGTGGGTAATATATATATATATATATATGTGTGTGTGTGTGTGTATACATGTGTTTTTCATCTTGGCCACTGAGAGTTTGTAAAAACCACGTGACTAGAACAAAGAGAGGATGCGACGTAAATAGTTGTCTTCGAACTATTGTTACGTGTTCATGTGATTATTATTTAAAAAAACCTATTGAATATCTGTCTATGCAATCTGTTGGCATAATTGCAATAGCCTGCAATATTTTAGCTTTTAGTGTATGTACAGAGATAATTTGATAAAAAGAGGTATTTCCTGTGATTGCAGTTCTTTTGACTCAATTGAAATAGACAGCCCCTTATTCCAACACCTACAAAAGTTTTTTGCAGATCCAATATCGCTGCCAGATCGTAGGTGCTTCCAAATAGAGTTTGGAGCCAATGTTGGTGCGATTGATTTAATCGTAGAAAACAATCGTGAATGCGTAACACTTTTTTGTCGAAAGGGAATAAATAATAGCGATCACACTATCTAACTTGACTCAGAGAATTACATTCACATGTCAGTAGATTTGGAGCTACCCCAAATGTCCCATCACAGCTCCATATTTCAGATGTAGCTAAATGTTGAAGCCAATTTTTGCGTCCGAATATCAAAATCATGTCTTCCCGTGTTTTGCTAACACGAAATAGGAAATTGTCTTTCTCTTCAAACTTTTTTTTCACTGAGTGAGTTCAGTGATATCCAGTTAGTTTTAAAAAGTTAGACAGAAAAGCATTAACCTCCTTTCGCTTTAGTCAAACAACTGCCTTGAATACAGCAGTTCTTGGTATTGCTCCTTCAGTGTTTTGTGAGGTATCTACGAAAACATCGTTTATGATAGCACTTAGATTTTCCATGGAAGTAGCTGCACATACTTTTAATTTAGTTGTTACTTTCGCTGCCTCCACACTTCTCTGTGTCTTCTAGCTCGACATCTTCCTACGCAGTCTCCAAAATGATAAATCCTTATCTCGTGCACTTGCCCTTTCAAACATTAATAAAGAGGCAATATACAACAATTTCTGTTTACCGCTCTAGCTTGAAATTTCTCCCTGAGTAATCATGGGGGCAGTCATTTCGGAAGCCAATTAAATAACAGTAAAGTAGGGAAATTTAGAATTATCTAATCTTTTTCGTAATATAGTGTTAATCATTGAAGAATGGACCCCTCTGGAATAATTACGACGAATAGCTTATAATTATAAATTCCATTTTTAAATCAATATAAAATTAATGCAAATATTTTTATAAATGAATATGCTACGGAATTAACATTTCTAAAAACAAAATCTGATAGAAATACAAACACAATTTTTAGCTGTTCAGCGTCCTGACATCGACTCGGCCACATCGAATCGTACCCAATTTTGGCCGGGAATAATGTTTACTCTTCTTCTTTTTGGGACCAATTCCGATGTTCAACCAATTCCCTTGTCTTAGCTTGAAAATATTCCCAAGAAAATGCAGCGAATCATTGATAACTGTTTTATTGGTATTATTTACTTCTCACACCAAAAAGAAAAAGTATCATTTTTATGATTAAATGCCGTCATTTAGTATGAGCGTGTGTGTGTGTGTGTGTGTGTGTGTGTGTGTGTGTGTGTGTGTACATTAGTCCCAGTCGTTGGGTTTCCGTTTTTGTCCTGAAGCTACAAAGAAAGCAGGTATGAGAGAGAGACAGGGGGAGGAGGAGGAGGAGGAGAAGAGGGGGTGGCAGAAGGGCTAATTGCATTTCCTGATTTCTCGCCTCATGCCCCATCCGCTTCCCCCCTCCCCCCTCTCTCTCTCTTGTTTTCTTCTCTCTCCACTATTCGTCATCACCTTCACCAGAATTTATTTCCAGGGCCTCTATTACCATTTCTGTTCCCTACACTCCAATGCACCCTGGCTTTGTACGCTCCCACCCGGTGCTCCAATCCCCACACCCTAGACATAGTTCTGCACTTATGCTGTTTCAGTAAACTCAACCAAAAGTACTTAGTGCTTTGTGACGTAAGATCTAAAGCTTGTGTATCGTGCAGGTGCGCACATGTATGTGTTTGGGTCTGTGTAAATATATGATGGCAGTTGTGCGTGTATGTTTATGGCAATAAATAAAGATGACTGTGTTGTACATCTGGTGAGAGCGAGGTGGATGCCTTCTTACCAAATACTTTACATTATATCAA
Source organism: Thysanoteuthis rhombus (assembly GCA_963457665.1). Lineage (NCBI taxonomy): Eukaryota > Metazoa > Mollusca > Cephalopoda > Oegopsida > Thysanoteuthidae > Thysanoteuthis > Thysanoteuthis major. The sequence goes on along the minus strand of OY735214.1, from coordinate 26,583,887 downwards.
GATGTGCGTCCTTTCACGTACGTTTTGTTGTAGGCTAACTTTTGTTTTCTGTGGCTATCAATGTATCTCTACTTGTCTTTCAGTTGAATATCGTATTAAACTCTCACTTCTTTCGTGCTTGCAGTTGTCTATGCGTGTATAAGTGCATTCGTGAGCAAACTCCATGGTATGTTTGTTACAATAAATATATTTACCAGAATATTTTAACTTTATGAAACTCTATCAGTTAATATGGATGTAGATTAAAATATTTATTTCGTATATTCGATGGTGGATCAATCAGTGTGCAGTCTGATATAGTTATCAGCTGAATCTGTAAAATGTTCGATGTATGTAATTGATTTTCACCTCTGAATTGAGTGCTTTAGAAATAAATATTGTGTGAAATAAATGGGTTTCATCGTTACGCTATGGACTTATTGACAAACTTACGTATGTGCGCATGCTTCTATTATTCCGCAAGTTTTCAAAGTGCGCATGCGTGTGAGTATGAATATCTAATCCTGACTTCGAATCTATTTTTTTGAGTAAATATTTGATATCAGGTCATTTAGTGTATGTCAATGTATCTAGGGCTTACTTAAATGACATGAATTGTGTATTGACAGTGTTTTTCTTTTTAATGAGGTGTGTTACAATATTTTTCCACACACGAAGATGTGCAAAAATGCGTAGTTCTAGAAAAACAATGTTGAATATCCAAAACAGAGCAGAACATTCTAGTTGTTTCTGATCACGAATAATGAGAGAAAGCACGTTTGCAGGATGAGTGTATAAAAACGTTTGGTTTATTGCACTCGTGTGTGCACGTTTGTGTGTGTCCAAGCATGAATTGATTAATGCATAAACAGGTTTTCCTGGAGTGTCCAATTCATCATTTACGTGTGCAGGAATTCGTGCACAAATGGAGTGGCTACTCTGTCGGTACAGTTGAATATGTAACACGTGCAAACGTGTATGTTTGTAAATATATGTCTTTATCCCTGTCCATGACAATTGCAGTGCGTGAGTTTGTGCATATTTCTACATCATGAAGAGTCAACATCTGTGTTTATGTGCTGTCTCGTCTACTGTTCTTGCTACGTCAGCAGAATTCCTCGCTGTCTTAATGGACGCCTGAAAGAAATACGGAATATGTACCTAACTGGTTTTTGAACACTGATTGCTGATACGGAAATTCTTTCAATAGTGTATCGACTTAATTCTTCGCTGTGCTATACTCATTGTGCATCTGTGAAGTATAGCATGTCGTTGTACAAAAGACCAGGCTTTCTGTCACTCTGAGTAACGTCTCTTTGTCTGTGATAGAAAAAATATTTGCTCTGCCTTCAAGCATATGGTATTAGATAAGTACAAAAATGATAGCGGTTTTCACAGTCAACTGTGAAGCAGTATATTTCAACTTAAATGAAGTTAATAATCGAAATATGATACTTCAGAATTTACCCATTTTTTGCCAACTAGGAACAAGTCCGTTTGTTCCGGAAGCATAGAACACTGGAGGCTAGGAAGAATCCATGAATTCTTGGAAGCTGCTGCTTAATTGTTAAAGTGCTTTCCTGGCAGGAAGTGGTCGAAATGCTTGAAAACATGGTAGCTGGTCGGAGAGTGGTCTGATGAGTAAGCTGTGTAAGGTAGAGTTTCGTAGACTAGTTCGTTCAATTTCTTTGGGTCGTTCGCGCGACATGTGGTCGGGCGTTGTCATTTCTGAGAATTTTCGATTTACCAATACTGGACGTAAACGCTGCAGTGTTTGATGCATTTATCAATTTCCGGGTAATATTTCTTTTCTGTTATGATATCGCCAGAAATCAAGAAGTTGTAGTGGATGATGCCAGTTGCCGATCACAAATGACTATAATCTCCTTTTGATGCAGATTTGGTTTGGGAAAGTGAAACGCTGTCAGTTGTTGTAAGAAGAAATCCATTGTTCGTCACATGTTACAATGCCATTTAGAAAAGGATCCTTTTTGATGCGCAAAAGAAGCACAGGGTACACTTTGTTTTGACAATTTTCGTCCAGTTTGTTATATTTTTTGCTTTACTAATTTGGTACAAATGACAAACAATAGCTGAATTGTTAACGTTAAGATACTTCACAACCTCTAGAGTTGTTTTGCGTGGATGTACCTCAATATTGACCGTCGATTAGATGTTGCCAATCGTATAAGAGTGTCCTCATATTCAAGGCTCTTGACTCCGTTCTGAAATTTTTGGAACTAATGTTGAGCTTTACTTTCGTTGATGATCCCCTGGCCAAATACCCGGTTGATGTTACAAGCAGTGTTTATTGATTTACGTCCCATTTTAAACTCACACAAAAGAAATTGCTCGTATTCGTTTCCTCCATCTTTGATTTGATTGCCTCAAATAAAATAAGTGAAAGGAGAATGTTCACATTGAATAAATAGAGCAAACGTCACGCTTTAAATTGGTATGTTAAAAGAACAAAGTTGAATAGTTCACCGTATCGGAAGCGTTGATTGGTTACCTTAGCATATACTCAATTTGTGACGATATATTGATTTTGTAAGTTCCACCAAACCCATTATTTTATAGATTAGAATATGAACATTAATAGTAAACACTCTTGGAGTGGTAGAACTGATTCCAGTTCTGTATATCTCTCATTTTTTTTCTAAAAGTGGCATACGTTACAACTAGTCAGGTCTGGAATCGGCCATCTGAATGTTTGAGGAATTGAAACAGTTAACGGGTGGAATTTATTCAAGCTACCAATTGATTGGGGGTTTGTTTTGTAACGGGGAATATTGAGATGTTCATGTTTGCCACGATTTACAGTGATCGCTTGCTTAGTGGCATTCATCTCTAATCGTCACAAAGTGACATTTCCCCTCTTTGAAGGTCAGTGTTGCAGTATTACAAAACCTAACCCCAAAAATTTAATTCACTGATACAAACTAGTACCCATATGCTATATTTATGTTGATATTTTTCCTTGAGAGCTTTTACCCAAATTCATAAAATCGATTTTCAAAGAATTTATAGGGGGCCGATATTACCTCTACCAAATGCCAGTAATGAGGTCACTCTATATACATATTTTAAAGTGATATTATGAAGTTTGGTAAAAGTTCACAAAAAAAAAATACCTATTACAGTATATGGTAAATAGTTTGAGACAATGAAATTCATTTTACGAAGTTACACTTTGTTATGTTGCACCTTTAAAGAGGGTAATTGTTATCGTCTAACTATTTTCATTGAATGAATCTAAGCTATGGATTACTGTTGACCGTAAGTAACACAGAGACCTGATTATTCCTATGAAATGAAACCCTGTCGACTGGCATCTTGAATAAATTAATTCTATTCAAATTTTCCATACCCTCAAACTCTCAAAACTTTAGGTATCATTTGTACTTCCTATGGACATTATTTACTGAGTTGTATTCATGAAACTATGTAGTCTTGCAATGTTGTTAATTCGTCTTTATGGAACGTCACCCTGCGTAAGTCTTTGTCACTATAATTTCTTTCTAAGCACTATATAGCCTTAGAAGATGGTTGTTGCTTTTATGAAAGGAACGACAATCAAATATTGTTCAAGTGTTGTTTTTGACGTTTCTAATTTTTATCAATAACATTTTTGTCTTTGTGATAACAACTAGAAAACTCGGGTTTGCTATATTTGAATAAGTTCACTTCATAGTTTCACCATTTTACAAAAGCCGATTGAAATTTGTAAACCCTCGTAATTTTTGTACCTTTTTCTGATTTTATTTTCAGGGATTTAAAGGGGAACAATATTACTCACATTCGACGGACTGACTTTACTGGACTGCGGAACATAAGAGTTCTGTAAGTAAAAAACTTGAAATATTTATTTTACTTTTTATTGAGACAGAAAGCAATTGATAGGATATATTGAAAACCGTCAATCGAAACTGTCAACACAGATTTCTTCAGTTTTTTTGTAATTCTGGGAGGCTGACTATCTATCGATCTATCTATCTATGCGTGTATGACGAGTATAGACTGCATCAATGAAGTTGAAGCGATGAAAATCTAAACTTTTATTCCTTATCGTGTATGAAAGAAAATTCTTTGTTTATCTGACCAGGAGTTTTTTAAGGGTCAATTTTCAATTGATCATCTCTAAATACGGTATGTTACCTAATAACGTTGGTCACGTGACAGTTTCTACTAATAGATCAACCAGACCTGTAAAACCTCGAATATTTTATGGAAAAAACGGCAGTGCTGGTTCCTATTGCACATATTTAGAAGGACCGACATATGGTGTGTGTGGCAGCCAGCCATAATGGCCATGAGAAATATTTTTCCGTCCGTTGTACTTAATTACGACCTCAAAGTAATTTGTAGACTTCTCTTTGGTGTTGCTAATTTAGGTGTTTTACGTCTAAATTTAGATCTATCGCTAAATTAGATTTCTTGAATCTGAATTTGAGTTTATAATCTGTAATATTTAATTCATTTTTATCGAATATTTCGAGAACCACTGAACAAAAAACTTCAAACTCGACACTGCACTGCTTTGCCTGCTGACTAATATATCTGGCAAATATCAACTTAGTACGATAGCCAGTTGTCCAGTAATTGTAGTACGCACACGCACGTACTCAGTGATGATTTCGATTCTAGTTTGATAATAATTCATATTGATACAGTAGTTCTCGAAATCTAGGCCGTAACTATCTTACAAGTGTGCCGCTTAATTCTTTTAAAAATTTGTGAATGTGTATTTCGAGCTTTGAACGTATCCAGTAAGAGTATTATTTTTGCGCCAATTCCACCACATAGTTGCCAGTTAGATGGCTTTATCACAAGTTTTGTGACAGAGGGAAGGGAAAAGGGTTGATGAGTACATTTATCAATATGCTGCTATAAGTTTTGGTAATTGAACAACTGAAATGTTTTTGCCTAATTCATTTCATTTTCTCAGTTGGTGTGCAGCATAATTCAGATATGGTTCTTAGTATGTCGTCATGTGCCTAATTTTGAAAACTATTGGCTTAAATTTCGAGGATGAATCCGCTGTGTCTCAGTAAGTGGAACATATTTGCTGCTTCCTGTGAATGTCAAGAGGGGAGAGGCATTCAATTAAAATATTTCTTATTGCTGGGAATCGTGGAGCCATGCCACTTTTCAGTTGATATACTGTTGCTTGGTGTCTAACTTAATTTTAAGGAAAAAAATCAGATTTTAGCCTTTCTTAACTTAACAGTATTTAATTTACAGAGTAAAACGTAGATTCTGATTAAAAGAGCAAATAATAACTTTTATCTTCTATCTTCTTATATTCGTGTAAACTTGTGAATATGTTCGCCTTCTCGCAAACGGTGCCAAAAGGGGTCAAAAGCAAGAAAGAACTTTTTTATGTTCAATTCTTTTTTAGGCGTCTTAAGCAAGGGAAAACTATTGTTATATTTGCAATTATTTTTACCCAGGCAACGGTGAGTATTATTGCTAGTTTCTCATATTTTTATTTCAGATGGTACATATATTTACCTCTCAAATTGAATCCTAATTTTATACGTTCATCTATAATGAAAGAGATTATTGTACAAGGCTACTCACAAACCACAGGAGATCCGTCTACCACTAATATAGACCCAGAGAATTGGAAGAAATGTTAACGAAGCTGCATTTTGTTTGCAAAGTTTTGCAGATTCTGTGCACGTATATCTACAATTGAATAAGATTTATTTTACTCTTAAAAACTTTTGTGCTTTTCGAGACAACTTAAAATGTGCCGCGCAAATATGCATGAACCTGAGAGAATTCTCTAATACATGCAAATCACTATGGATGGATGTATATAAATCTGAAGAAAAGCATAGACAGTTGTGCAACAAATTGAACCTCCTGACATGCAAAATCAGCTGCCGTGCCAACAGGAACAGTTAATGCAGGTCACTTATTTTCGTAACTTTGATAATATTTTCTTTGAACTCTTTATGCCACATTCTTGCCCTTATCGGCGTATGCACATATTGTCAGAAATAAAATGAAAAACAAACATAACAAGACTGATTGCTGCAGGGTCAGACTCCACCTCAACTACTATTCCGACCGAAGATGATTTTTGCAACTTTTGTATCATATATATAAATAAAAATAATTGTAAAACATCTATTTTTTGTATAAATGTATTTATTCATCTATTAGAATAAAAAGCGCTCATGTGTATCTGGGTGATTACTTTTCGTTAATATCAAATGTGAATTTTGCTTGGTTAATCAGACAGCCTCCTGGCATTCAGTTTGTCATGAGTTCAAATCACGAAAGGTGGATGTGAATTTTACACATCGGTTTATATCCCTGATTGTACTTGTTTTTGTCATGGTAGGAAAATAAAGTCAACTCAAGTTAGGGAGTTTGACAAAATTTCATGTTCACTTTAAGTAAAAGTATCTCAAGCAAATAAATCAAGAGAAGATTTTTTATACACATGAGCAAAATCTCATCAAGTAAAAAGAAATAGACGTTTCAAAATGTAGATGTGTACGTAATTTTTACTAATATTTTTTCATCAAAATTTCTGCTTTTTATTGCAACTCCCAGATCTATGATTGTTGCTGAATTCGATTCTTATTGGGATTTATAAATACTTACTGAGAAAAGAGTCAATATTTTGCACGATGTCTGCGACGTTGCTTGGTCTATAGGGCAGACTATAGCATAAACTATGGTGGGCATAATGTGTTTGTTTTTTTGTTTTGTTTTTTTGTTTTTTTCAGTTCAATCCCGTATTAAATTAATAATCGTGAAGTACTAGTCAGGCAGAAATATGTCCGAAGTAAATACTGAGTTGGCTAGCGTATGTGTTTCTCTAAACCTATATTAGAGACGTTCACGAGTTTTTCACGTTCTATGATCTGAGACCTGGGGTCAAATGACAAACATTGCGAGATTAAGAGCTCTCCATCAAACCACTGACACTGTCATTTATAGATTAAACGACAGGAAAACTTCCTGGTTTCCCATAGTTCAGATTCGGCTCGACTTGACTTTATTTTGAACTGAGTATCTGTCTAGGGTGAGGATTTTGAAAGTCAATGAATTAAACAAGTGGGGGGAAAACTGGGACATCTGAACTTCTTACAATTTCCATCAGCAGTTGTTGATACAACGATGACAAGAAGAAACTTTAATAAACGAAGATACTTGTTCGTGCATGTACTAATTCACTTGTTATCATTTTTTGGTAATTTACATGCATCGATTTGGAACACTTCGTCCTTATGAATTTATGGTTGGCTCACCCAACCACAATTTTCATTGAAATTCATTGAGGACTTTTCGAGAAATCGTGTAGACAAATAGGAACGAACACAGAAATATACAAAATATCAAAACAAAATATTTCCTCAACTATAAACAAATTCCTGGACCCGCACCAAAATTCAATTAATTCCTACCTTTCCACCATATTTCATTGAGATTCATGGAGAAATTTTGGAGATATCGTGGAATAGACATGAGCAGATACAGAAATGTATTTTTAAAAAGACGAAAAAATATCTTCCGATCAAAAAAATCTCCTGCATCCTACTCAAAAATGTAAGCCTTACTTCTTTATCACGTAGCCCAACCATCCAAATAATTTGATTGAAATTCGTAAAGAACCTTTGAAGATACTGCATGGATAGGCAGGAGTGGGAACAGAAATGAATAAAATATTAAGACAGGAAAATATCTGTCAGACAAAAACGTTACTCTTGGATCCACCCATAGATTTTATCACTTCTTCCTCGCCCAGTGGTTTACCTTTCTACAAAATGTCATCAAAATCCATTGAGAAATTATAGAGACATCTTATAGACAGGAGCCTATGTGGGAAAAACGTCTGAGAGAGATTTTTCTTTTTTCAGTTTCTTTTTTAGATTTCTGAACTCGCTCCTGACTGTCCATACAATATCTCCGAAGGTTGTCGATGAATGTCGATAAAATAGTGTGGAAAGATGGGCCACGGGGCCAGGAAGAAGTAATGAAATTTGGGTAGGATCTAGGAATTTGTTTCTGATTGAAAGATATTTTCTTGAGTTCTTCTTCATGCATATCTGTATTTGCTCCTGGTCCTCCACACGATATATCGAAAACCTCTCCATGAAATTCGACTAAATTTTGTAAAAAGATGTGCAATAGGCAACGGAATAAGTGATCGGGAACTATCCATGCGCAATGTCTTAGCCACAACCAGAAGAAATATACATATTCACAGGCGTCCATTTTGAATTCCAAAACTTCAACTCTTTGATAGACTAGTAACAGTGTATACTGGAAAACCAACCTTCTGTATAACTGATACGAATTGATAAGATACATAGTTGGAAAGCTAACAAAATTCTCTTTCTCACAATATATCATGTCATCGGTACAAATATTGGTCTACCTGATCCCAAACAACTGATGTAGATCAAATTTGCGGCCATCTTGAAAATGGTCACCATCTTGGATTTTAATCGATAATTTCTTGAGACACCTGTATGGTTTTCTGGAAACTTCATAGAAATGCTCTGCGGAAAAATTATTTTGATTGAATTTCATCCAATTTTGGCCTAAAATTGGGCTAGTTTGCCTGAACTAATTCCCGAGTGTCTTTTTTGCACTAAAATGTGGAATAGGGCCTCTCAAACTAGGAATTGTGATTATTACGGTGTTGCAAAAACGTCCAAAGGAAGAAATGTCCAAGAAGAAACTTCTAACTTCAGTTGTCTCTTCACCCGCTTGAATCACAAAATTGATATTTATAACCATGGCGACTACAGCTCTAAGACGTTGAAATATTCGGCGCTCAGGGGTTAAATGTGTTTACTATTCAATTAGTATTTTGAAGTACCCGATAGGCAGACACGTGACCGGAATAAATACTGAGCGGTGGTATGTGAGTTGGAATCTACTTCAAGATCGGTGTAAAAATATTACTATTGAAGTGTGTGTGTTCGTGCATTTGTCTATGTGTTTATGATTGCGTGTTCCAGTGCTTCTAGCCATACTGTTTTGTCAACAGACTTGAAAATTGGTATTAATACTACGCTACACCCCTCTTAAAAACATTCGGTTTGATTTTGGGGAAAATGACCTTATTTCAACTGATTTATCAATAACAAGATTCTCCAGAACCAAGATGTTTTGTAGACTTGTTTTTTTTTACATTATTTCAAATTTTAACGCTAACTGTTGCTCATATATTGACTGTGGCAGCGAGTTGATTTACCTTTTATTTCAATGAAATCGAGAAGATTTTTCCTGATGATAGATGGTTACATCAGTTAAAGAATAAAATCGCAGAAAATGCTGGAGTTTCATATTTTACCAGGATCATCTTAAGGTAGTGGGAATTTGCAAATAGATTAACCCACAGAAATTATGCATTTGTGTGCCAAGAAAGAGGAAAGGCAATGAAGATTGTTCGCATCATTGATTTATTTTCATTATCTGAGATAATGACCTCTGACCTATCTGTTTAATTTGTATTGAATATTTGGTGGATGAAAGCACGAAACGAGTCAAAATATAAAAATATTTCAATTCAAGACATGCCTCCAATGTCAGTAAGCCTGTATAGTTTTTGATAAACCTTTGTAATCCTTGAATGAACAAAAAGAATCTTTTGAAAGACATGTACTGATTTATGGACAAGAAAATCTTACGAAACTTCTCACTCAATTGCAAAAACTAACAAAGCATACGCCACTGACTAATAATTTGCATCAACAGTGGCAGTTGGAATGGAAATTCTGTGGTCAAATGAAGAACGAATGGTTAAACGAATTTTTGAAATTTACTATGATCAGTTTGAGCAACTCTTTAGAAAATTTACAGAAAGTTCGAAATTTACAATCCAGCTAGATGGATCGACTGAAATTCAAAACATGGCACAGCTATTGGTAGATGTAAGGGATTGCAAAGATGTATTAATCTATCGGTTGGTTGATGAAAGTACGCACGTCAAATGAGGCAATCTTTCTAAAAGTGAATGAATAATTCGAGGAAGTAGGGCTAGAGTAGAATAACTTTGTGGGAGTATCTACCAACCGTGCAGCAAAGAATTGTGGGATTTCAAGTTGAAGTTGAATCTGCGAGCAGTGGACCGACCATTTTCACGCATTTTATGATTCGTCGATGCATTTGTGACAAATAAAATTCTTGCTGATCGGGATGCAGTCCTACAATTCGTCGTTGAAGTTATGAACTCCACTCATACACCTAACAGTTGCCTTTTGGCTAATTCATGTGGCAAAATGAGATTCAATTGCAGACAACTCTAACTGCATACAGAAGTAAGATGGCTGTCCAGAGGACGAGCTTTGAGACGGTTATCTATTTCAAAGAATGAAATCATATTTTTCAAGTCAGAAAATAATTCAAACTTACACAAATGTTTTCTCGGTGAAAATCACTGCAGTAATTTGTTGGATGTTTCTAAAAAAACTCAACAAATTCGATTCATCTCTTCAGGAAGAGAACACGAATATTTTCACTCTGAAATCTAAAATTCAAGCGTTCATGAAAAATCAAATATACGGAAACATGGATAATGAATCATTTAGAACGTTTTTATGTTCAAATTGTGTTATTTTCGAAATTGAGCTGAGTTTCAATTTGATCAAGCAAATCATAATCAATGATTTGGTATTCTTGGAAAATCATTTCTGTGAATATTTTCTACCTGAATTAGACAATAATCAATTAGATTGAGCGCCTAAAAATCATTGAAATGGAACAAACTAAACATTTCTCATTAAGAGCAATTGAAGAATTTTCAGAAATCCCATATGATTCAACTGGCAAACTTGAATTGTCAAGAAAGCAACTTGGATGTAGTTTAGATTGGAATTTGAGCAGAATTTCCAACACTGTTGGAGTAAGTGACGGCATCTCTTCCGCCATTTGTTACAACCTATATGTGCGAATCGGCATTTTCAAAATTAATCGCAATTAAAGCTAAATACTGCTCAAAGTCCAAGAATGTAGGTAATGCTCTAAGACCAGCACTGACATATATTAAGCCACGATTTGAGATAATGCCTCCAAATTAACAATCATACCTATCCAGTAACTTAAAAGTAGTCTCAATTCATATCTTCTGGGTTTTTAATTGAGTTTTTTTGTCTTTATTTGTTTCTACATTCAATTATTGTTAGGTTTCGACCAAGGAATACTTATCTACAGTTTTAGTATCTGTTGTTTGTGAGTCATTGAGTTAGGGTCTGATTCGAAAGGGTCAAAGTGAATAAAATCTGAGAAGTCATGGTGAAGAGAAAAATTATTACTTGACAGCAAGCACAATATTAGCGTATACAAAAACGTGCGACGTAACGCTTAAGTACCATAGTTCCCTTTTCATTTAACCAGAGAGGATGCTTTTAAAAGCGAAGGGTTTCCTTCCATTTTTTTCAGAGGAAGTTTTAGATACTGAGATTTCTAGTTTAGTTTATACTATGTGTTTCTACCACCAAATTATAGTATCAGTTTTCTTCTTCTTTGACATTAATTACAATAAAAACCTTTCAATTCATTTTGTTTTCCTTTTTTTTTTATTTAGACCTCTCATATTCTCTCTCCAGTTTTATCACTCAATTAAGACAATGTAGATGAAATTATGATATCATGCAACTTATAATTCATTCTATCGGACCAAATATATCCATTTTTATGAATACATATCATCACGTTAAAAGAGACAAAAAAAACAGTATAAATGAGATGAGAATATGGGTTGAAAGCAGTTATTCGATCTATGCATTACCGGTGGCTGTCTAGCTCAATTTTGAGATCATCTTTACGTTGAAGCGGCTACTCTATCGGTAGCAGACTCGATTCCGGCAGCAGCCTCATTTTTTCAAATTGTTTATTCTATTTACGTTAAAGGATCTCTCTCTCAATATATATATATATATATATATATATATATATATATATATATATGTGTGTGTGTGTGTGTGTGTGTATAAAGAAAAATCTTTGAAACTCTGTTACTAAAAACATGAATTTGCTGTCGTCTTAGTATACCCAAACGAAAAAAACTTATTTCACACTATATAGTAGATACGTCTTTGAATCATTGTTTGTTTTTTTGTTTGTTTTAATTGGTGATCTAAAGAAATTTGATTATGATTAAAATATGCAACGTTAAAAATAGTTTGTTTCAAGTTATAATTCTCAGTGTACAGAACTTGATGAACTGTATGACTCCAGATTGGAAAAAACTCTCCAATTCGGAGGAATGTGTTATTTATTCCGCACAGAGAACAGCTGCTATAAAAATTAGCCATACGACAGTACTTGGGCAAGAACACTGATACCGAAACTGCGAAATTACAAGTGGAAATATACAGAAACGACCAGGTCGACCATGTAAGCTGATGCCAAGACTTGATTGTTCTATCAGGAGATTGGTTGATGAATACCCGAGAAAATCGGTTGCGGATGTTGCTAATTAGCTGAAAGGGTTAAGTATCATGAGTTTTCTACTACAACAATTAACCTTGAACAAGACCAATGTACATGAACGACGACCATGTAAGAAGCTTTTTGTAGAAATTTAGACGCAAACAAACCAGAGAAAAGTTAGCAGAGGAGGATAAGGATTGAAATTCAACATTCCGGGACAGCATACTGTAGTCAAATGTGGTCATGGCGAAGCATACAAGGAAAGGTGTTTGGCATCAACAGTTGAGCATGGTACTGGAAATGTCATGGTCTAGTGTCGTGTGAGTCTCAATGGTGGACTGCATTTCATCGATGATTGAATGCTGAAGGTTATATTAATATATTGAAAGGAAACATGTTGCTTCCATTCAAACGCATGACAATGATTCAAAATACTTCGCTTAGAAACAAGAGTTTCTGAAGGAGCAAAAGATAAAAGTGTTCCATTGTCTCCTGGCATTTTGTCCGATTTAAATCCAGTACTTGTGAAATGTACCGAAACGTGAAGTAGAAGTATGGCGACCATCCAACAAGACAAACTTGAAAGAATGCATACGGTCAATATCGTCAAGACTACAAACAGTAATAGAAAATAGAGGCGATTACACAAAATATTGATTTTATATGAACTTGCTATTGAAAAAAATTGGTAGGGTGTACTCGTTTATGGGTGATATTGTACAAATATGTGCCGAGATCGCTTGCAGTTGCTGCTGCTATTATTATTATTATTATTATTATTATTATTATTATTATTATTATTATTATTATTATTATTATTTGGAATCTCACACCAGGTGCCTGGTGGTAACTGCTGGAGTTTGAGTGACAGCAAGTCTCCTCAAGTCTCCAGCCCTCCTCTCCTAGTACTCATAGGTCGCAGTAATTCTACGATTTACAGTTTCACACCGGTTGCCCAGTGGTTATCGCTGAAGGCTGAGTGACAATAAGTCTCCTCAGGTCTTCAGCTAACGTCTCCTCTCTCTTTCGCATATCATGACAGAGCTACTATTCGTTGCAGTACTTATATCTCTAGCACCTTCCTCAGTATCCGTGCAGTTCCCAGTAGTGCTGTGTTCTGTACGGTCTCTATCCTTCCCCTAATCCTGATCTCCTCCAGTCTCACCCTCAGCGTTTTTGGGACAGTTCCTAGTGCGCCCACTATGACTGGTACTACCCTGGTTTTCATGTTCCACATCTTCCTTAACTCTCTTGCTAGGTCCTGGTATTTTTCCCTTTTTTCACCCTCCTTCTTTTTTCCTCTATGGTCTGCAGGCACAGCAACGTCTACTATTTGGCAGGCCTTCCCTTTTTTGTCTACTATTACTAAGTCCGGTCTTCTTGCCTGGATGAGGTGGTCAGTTTGGATGTCAAAGTCCCAGAGTTGTTTGTGGTTGTCATTCTCCAAAACTGCCTCTGGCTTGTGCTGATACCACTTTTCCCCATGGTTGAATCCCATTTGTTTACTTAGTTCCCAGTGTATCATCGTTGCTACTCTATCGTGTCTATGCTTACACTCCTTCTGGGCGAGTTGACTACATTCACTAGTTATGTGGTTTACTGTCTCATCTCTTTCACTGCACATGCGGCATTTGCTGTTTGTCTGTGTTCTGTCGATTTTTGCTTTTATGTAGTTTGTCCTTATGCTTTTGTTTTGGGCTGCCATGATGAGCGATTCTGTTTCTCTCTTTAAGGTTCCCTTTTCGTAACCACGTCCATGATTTCTCGTCTGCTACATCTTGTATCTGTCTTTTAAACTCGCCGTACAATTCCTTCTCTTCCCATCTTTCTTTTCTTGTTTGCTGTACTGCTCCATTGTTTTCTACTTTATTATTATTATTATTATTATTATCATTATTATTATTATTATTATTATTATTATTATTATTATTATTTGGAATCTCACACCAGTTGCCTGGTGGTAACCGCTGGAGTTTGAGTGACAGCAAGTCTCCTCAAGTCTCCAGCCCTCCTCTCCTAGTACTCATAGGTCGCAGTAATTCTACGATTTACAGTTTCACACCGGTTGCCCAGTGGTTATCGCTGAAGGCTGAATGACAATAAGTCTCCTCAGGTCTTCAGCTAACGTCTCCTCCCTCTTTCGCATATCATGACAGAGCTACTATTCGTTGCAGTACTTATATCTCTAGCACCTTCCTCAGTATCCGTGCAGTTCCAAGTAGCGCTGTGTTCTGTACGGTCTCTATCCTCCCCCTAATCCCGATCTCCTCCAGTCTCTCCCTCAACGTTTGGGGGACAGTTCCTAGTGCTCCCACTATGAACGGTACTACCCTGGTTTTCATGTTCCACATTTTCCTTAACTCCCTTGCTAGGTCCTGGTTATCATTATTATTATTATTATTTTTTGAATTGAAATATTGTTTAAGCACGCCAATGCAGACTCACCTGCCTGTTTGCCCCTGCCCCTCTCTTCTTTACAGGATGGTACTCCGAACAATGATTTATGGAGACCCTTGTGCATGTTCGCGTTTTCAAGGGATCCCTTCCCAAACAGGTCCTTCTGTTATTCCACCTCCCTCTAGGATACTGATATTTTTTGTTTTACTCTCCCTTCGATTGTCATGCAGTCTGTCATACCCATTGCCACAGCAGTCTATTGTTAGCTGACCTTAGTGACGTTGGTTATCTAGGCCACTGGGCCAGAAGTGGGCCGGCAGCAGACGTGGTGCTTACTCCAAGGGACAAATGGTGGGTCGAGGGAGTGAGTAGGTGGAGAAAAGATATTTAAAAAAGAGGAAGAAAAATTAGAAGCCGATAAGAGTATTTACCTTATCACTCCACTTGAATACGAATGGATACGTCACATTCATTTGTATCAAAGGGTGGTTACCCTGGCTCATCTTATAAGGATGTTCATTGTTCAACAAGTCTTATAGCCTTGGTTCTGGCGCGCCTACCGAGGCCCGATGGCTAACAAGCTTGTCACATAGACCCATTTGTTATAGTGACTTTGATTCCATCTGGATGCCCCGATACTCCGGCCTTCGGCCAGACAAGGTACCCAATAACCATTTTGCAATGTTGGCAGAATTTTTCTTGAATTCTGATGGAGCATATAAGTTTTTTCAATATTACACAAAGTGTATTTATTTGTCGTATTTGTACCCTTGTCTCTCTTTCCTCTCATTCTTCCTACTTGGAAGACTAAGCAGAGAGAAGAAAGGTGATCTTTTTATTGACAGTTGCTTAAATCCTAGTTTGTTATTTATTTTTACAAGTAGTTTTCCATGCAGGAAGAACCATTTTTGCTGCGAGCCACCAATTTTCTTCCAAATTCTGGCTGCTTGTAGCCAATAGAAATGATACTGCACAGATCGGTTTAAATGGTGCTACCCTACAACTACTGCAGAATATTTCCGTAGCATTTGCTATCCGATTATCATACTGTACAAAACATATCTGTTCGTTTGTAAAACTTTTCGGTCTTGGCGAATTTAATGTTTATAAACTTGAAATCGAAATACTTGCTCTCAATATTTGACCGGCGATGCTTTATTCTAGAAGAAAAAAGGAAGGATCAAGAGAAATAGGGTATCAGGGACAAATCATTTGTTAGAGTACGGGACACAACACAAAGATTCGTGAAAATCGACCACAAAATTATTACTCTTATTCCTGATTTTTACCGTCACTTTCGAAGTATTATTTCGGATAAATCGGTAGATAGTAGTTGTTCGGATATTTGTCACTAGTTCTGTTCATAGTCCACGAAATTTAGGGTAACACCTCGTACATTGTAATTAAAAAAGAAAATAAAAGAATGTAAATCAAAATGACCATGACAGACACTGGTCCATTTTTTCTTTCTGTTGAATACGGTTTACAGATTGAAAAAAAAAATGGGATGACATCAAACAGCGTCAGAAAAATTGAACTTTTTTGAATGAACAATTAACTTATTTAAGTGATTTATATTTAAATATAAATACACAGCAAAATATTTTAATATGAATCACCCAACTTTAATTAGAAAATAAAATGATTGAAATCCGTCTATAATAATTTGTGTGTGTGTGTGTGTTGAGAGAGAGAGCACAATGAGGAATCTAAAGACTTAGAAATAACAGAATGGTGGGAATGGTGAAAAAAGTCTCGAAGCTTTTCCCTTAAGTATCCCAATTCTGGCCTGACATAATATAATACGCATTCCTTCATCCGTAATATTTAAAATATTGTATTTTTTCCAAAACAAACTCTTTTTAGTTGAGTAAACTTGTTTGTTCCCCTGATTTCATGCCCGTACCTCGAATTATGATGTGTTTTTGTTTTTGCTTTCGATGAAAAGTAGATTTTGCAAAGTTTTGTAATGGTTTGTGGCATTTTCGGTGGCACAACAGAAAAAAATTATTTATGGAATATGTTTACTGAATCATTAGATTTAATAAATAAAATGTGAATTTCTGCATGAAATTGGCCACATTTTTAGCATAAGTTCTTTAGTTTATTTCACTATCCAATAACAAAATGACCATTTTTCAGAATTGAAAGCATGCTAAATTTTGTGAAAAAAAGCTCATGACCACAAACATTATGACGAGAAAAGGGTTCAAGGTCTATCAAAACAACAAGTTAGAAACATTTTTAATTCGGTTAGTAACAACATAATATTCTAACAATTTATTGAAATGCGACTTTTTTCATATTTCCTTTCATATAGATTTTTTTATTTCATTAAAAGCATACAATGATTAATTGGATGGGAAATCAAGAATGTCAAGCAAATTGTAACTATTCATGATTATTTAGAATAAATAAGTTTGGACTGAAAACACGGGCACACATATTTCCGAAGGTAAAATTATCAAAAACTGATATTGCTAATCGTACAGAAAACCTTCCCCTTGTCCAGTTGTCTGGTAGGTCATAGGGATAAATTGGAGTGCTCGTTGATGGATTTTTTCAACAATCAATTACCAACAGTTAGATTTCAAAAAATGTCGACACTTGCAAGCAGCAATCATATCACTGGTCACTCAGGCATACATGTATATACATGTATATATTTACACATATATATTTATAAACATATATACATATATTTATATTCGTAAATATGTGTATACATATACATATTCATATATATATTCATGAATCAACAATGATAAAATATATAACAAATATATATATATATATATATGTATATATATATGTATATATATATATATATATATATATACATATATATATATTGAGTAGATCTTACTTCAAAATAGTGCTCAATACCATAAGTAAAGCAAGTTATACATTTGTATTTATATACATACTTACATGTATGTAAGTGTATATATAATATATGTATATATATATATATATATGTATATATATATGTATATATATATATATATATATATATATATGTATATATGTATGTATATATGTATGTATATATATATATATATATATATATATATATATATATATATGTATATGTATATATATGTATATATATATATATATATATATATATATATATATATATATATATGATGGAACTCTAACTTACGACTGATAGAGTAGTCGCTTCGACCTAACGTTGCTCTTACCATTGAGCTTAACAGCTACTGGTAATTCAAAGGCTCTAATAACTGTTCTAACTTCAAATTCTCATATATTTCTTCCGTGTTTGCTATATTTGTTTCTTCCAACATTTGCAATTATTTTATTAAGAAATGGATATATGGTTTGATGGAAAGGCTATAGGATGTCATCTGCATTTGATAAGTCAGGGCTTTTGTCAAGGACCGTCTTATCTGTACACCATCTGAGCTGAACAGCGACTGATTGATATTTCCACTTGTTAATAGATACGTACACTGCTCATGTTTGGCACGCATTAGATACGTTGTATTCTAAGAATAGAAGAAAAACGTTTCTTTCATATTTCTTCGTTAGATTCGGCACAATCTTGATATTGTATTATCAATTACTCATAATTCGAGAATAAAAAGTCAGTGTAAACGAATTAGGTCTTATCATTTTATTGTGTCTATAATATCAAAGGCTTCTTGATTAATTTTTCGTGTCACTTCTTTTTGTCAAGGGCTATTTGGATTATCATTCGTAGATATAGATCACTGCTTTTCAATATTATTACAGATAGATAGATGTGTAATAATGGGCAGCCTTAGATAAGCATCTATTTAGTAAATACCAAAATTGATCTCTTCAATATTTTCATTCTTCAGAACTAAGTGGAAATTATGTAGAATCGTAATTGGATCAATTCGGACACCATAAAATACTGCTCGAAAGCTATTTACAATTGTTAATATCATCATCATCATCATCATCATCATCATCATCATCATCATCATCATCATCATCATCTATAAACACCCGTCGTTAAACATAGAATTTCCCCAGGATGTGCCAGATCTCTCTCATGGGTGTCGCAGAGCATATACTTACTGAATTTGTCTAGTTTGTCTCTCTATCTTGTATTCTGCCGGCCTCAGTTACGCATGTGATCACTGGGAATCCATGTTGTGGGTTGTGATGTTCATCAGTTGTCTGCCATTCTTGAAACATGATCAGCTCACTGCTATTTGAGTTTTCCAATGGATTCTATGATGTTTTGGACTCTGATCTCTCCATGATTCTTTCATGTGACCGTTGCATATTCCTCAGTTTAAGGGTTGTTCTCTTGGTTAGGTTCCATGTTTCAGTTCCATAATTTTGCATGAGTGAATTAGTAAAATGGTTCATTTTACATTCCCTGTTCTCGTTGAGAAAACTCCCTGATTGAGGATTTTTTGCCTTTTAGGCATCGTGATGTTGGAAAATATCTCACCTCCTTTTTTCGCAGAAAAAGTCGCATTTATTGTGTTCTTTTAGTCTTTTAGAACAGAATAAAAGCTGTTATTAATGCATGCCGTTTTTTGTTGCCCCATTTTGTTATTTAAAAACGGCATTTTATTTGGTACGTATTTTTGGTGAAAACTTCTGAATATGTCCCAAAAACAGTACATAATCAAACCATGATATCATTTATAAGCAAAAATAAGTTCCTATTTTGATCAGCAAATCTGTAGCTCCGTTATTATAGTCGTATTCATTTTCATTAAATTAGATCTATTCATTCATTTGAGCAATATTTGGCGCTCTTAATTTTCTTCAGTTTTCAAGTCAGTGTTGCTGACTGTTCATATTTGTATACGACGCTTACAGGCTGCATCAATGGAGCTAAAGGATCGAACGATTGAAAATTTACTCTCTATGTACGAAGCAATAATTGCTGACTAACCTTCGGGCCAATTTTGCGTATCTGTTGTCACGCAGAAATCCTTGTCTTGGCTCATTTTTGTCAACCATCTGTTTTATCTATTACGAGGTACAGCGTTACTTCTTCAGTAGGAGCAAAATACTTCCTTTGTCTTTTGCCACTCGTCTATCTTTCTCGAAATTTCTTTTGAAAAATTCCGACCAATTTCATTGCAAAAAGGAACTATGATGTCCGGGAAATATTTTAATGATAACTATTGCTCAAAATAAGCTTATTTGGAATGAACCAGAGAGAGAGAGAGAGAGAGAGAGACAGAGAGAGAGAGAGAGAGAGACAGAGAGAGACACAGAGAGAGAGAGAGAGAGATAAGCTTATTTGGAATGAACCAGAGAGAGAGAGAGTATGATTCATTTTTTATCAAAAAATTACTTCCTTTTTTTTTCAAAGTTGGATCAATGTTCAAAGAGTCGGGTTGGATAGGTGATTCACCGAGAGGTAAGACTCACGATACACCCCAACCCGTAGTCGTGGGCCAAATGGTACAATTGGTCCATCTATTGTTCGGCCCTGGTCAAGATGTTTGATGGTAGAATTACGCCCTACATGGGCTCATGCCTCTTCACCGAAATGACGATTGCCAGGATTATTACTAACTTCAGTTCCCAATGCTTTGATAGTGCTTAAATCTGAAACATTTCTCCAATTCTAATTCATTCTAATTTTTGTTCATCAATCTAATTCTTTTCATCATAATCTCTCTCTCTCTCCCCCTCTCTCTCCCTCTCTCTCTCTCTCTCTCTCTCTCTTCAAGAAATAGAAAATTGCCAGTTATTTTGGTTTTATCATTATCTTCTTTTTTCTTTCAGGCAACTCCCTGAAAATAGGATTACCAAAATTGAACGGGGAGCTTTCCAGGATCTTATTGCCATGGAACGATTGTAAGTCATTCGAACTAACTTATTACTCATTTCATTGCGTCTTTTATTTTAATTTTCAATTTGTCATGATAAATAGATGTCCAACGGTACTTAGAACAACTAGTTATGATGTATTTTCCTCAACAGTGTTGAGAAGGATTCTATTCAATTTAGTCATTTATTTCAGGTGCTTAAATTCACTGTGCCTTGCTATTTCTTGGCATAATATTCAACGCCAAATATTTTATTTATCAACTTCGGATTTTTTATGGTTTAGTGTATATAACTCGAATAGTTCAATTACTGAAATTCAAATCAACGAAAAGTCACAGCCGTACATGAAATATTAGTAAAATATATTCTATGAGTATATTTTTTGCATTTTGCATTAAGTGGTAGAAATAGTATATAGTTTTCAATTTCATTGGTAAATATATGCTATGTACGTTTGAGATTTTTTAAAAATAATTTTTACACTTAGTTGTGGCAAAGAACTAAACAGACTCCATCTTTAGCACATTTGTATCATGTTAACATTACTTCAGGCAATCCAAATATTACATAAAATATGATTATCATCTGTTACGGATCAAGCTTTGTATTCATTATCAAGTCAAGATTGAAGTTTTATGTTTCAAAATTTACAAGGAATAATGTAACAGCTTCGAGTAACATGTATTTTCTTCACTCTCGCAGTTTGCTTACGAATTCGAATTCAGTATTTTTTCAAGGCTATCAATTCCTTCACGCCTCTTTGCATCTACAATACTTGAACATAACCCTGCTACTTATCAGAATGCTGAAAACCGTAAAACAGATGGATTTTCTGAAAGTATTCGTTTACCCGCATGCCCGCACACACTCCCGAGCAAACCTGCATAGCCCGTCCTGAAAAATTAATGAAAAGTTTATTTTCCTCGGAACTGAGAATTCACGTACTCACTTTTGGCGTTAGTAATCCTCAGATCAAAGCAGCCCATGGGATTTAAATGGATTTGATTAGCAGATTAAATGTAGACACACAATGCAGGAAAAAACTTGATTATTTAGCTATTTCTACCGCTGGGCCCACTAACAAAAAGTGTTCCCCCCAGGGGGCGCAATCGTTTGAGCAGCTATAGGACTCATGCATGATAACAAACAAATGAGCATTTTTATTGTTATAGATTGTAAATGGACCTCCGTCTAAAACCCTAGCATTTTAATTACATTGTAAATAGAATCCTCCTCTAGAACCTTCACTAAACTGACAAACTAGATTGAAAGCACATAAAATTGAATGGGATAAAAAAGATTTTCTCGGAGAACACTGATGTAACCCAAACCGAATCTTGACCCCGAATTATTTCGAATTGGCCTTTGATAAACGTGCTAAGCGAATTTTCAAGTGCAAAATGGTCACCGTGTTAATCAACTCAGTACGCTTTTTCTATATTTCTCCCCCGCTTTCTTTCGAGGCTATTGATGGATTAACCACTAGGCTGAGTTTTCTTTCTTTCTTTTGTCAAACCCCTACTATCGGATTTTTACTTTATTTTTGTACGGAACAAGAATGATAGATAACGGATGACAATGACGAAGAACAATGTTGTACGCTAGAAGTGGTTTCAAGTTCATTTCCCTCTTCTAAAGCCCAACTCAGGTTGACTTATTTTGCTACAGTTTGTAAATACCATTTACAGGAAATACAATTAAAGCAGTATAAATGGGACTAGTAGTTCTATGATAATATTGTATGGGAAAATGAATTCTGTTTGGTTAGCCTTTCAGATTTTAATGAAACAAGGGAGCTTGACTCTAGCGCAGCCAAGCTTGTATCATGTTGCGTGTCTGACATACATGCAATGTCCCATTGGGTTGTACTACATGAAAGGTCGTTTTTAAATGACCAGATGGAACATCAAAAAAATGGCAAATATCTAATCTAAATATGACCCATATGAAGCAATAACTTTTCAACGATCATCTTATAATGTGCTATCTCTAAAGATATTTCTAGGTGTAGTAGTCACAAATTCAGTAAAGGCACGTGCTATGGCTTTTGTTTTGTTAAGAATATGAAGTTCGAAATTCTTGAAAACCTGATAATATGTAAGGTAAATGTCAGGTGACTATGAAGGGTGCAGCAATACTTCATATCCGAATTCTCTAAAAGTTAGAGACAGGCAGCTGAGATGAGTTGAGCTAACAACTGTTATTGAGCATTTCATTCTCTGCAACCCATTTTCTGAACCTATGAAGCTTTCCTATTGTCTTCATATAACATGATATAGTCGCCAGAGAGTACTCGAACCGTTGTTTGTCGTTGGACGGTGCTGTCGATAATTCTTCATCATTTAGAACAGGTTCCAACCTACCTCTATGTTTATTATTGGTATCTATATTTACAGACTTAACATATCGAATCAATACTGAACCGGTCACACTATACATTGAAATGTTTTATTGACCTTATCAGTATTATGTCCTAATTTGAAATTGCACTTGAAAATGTGTATATATATATATATGTGAGTGAGTGTCTGTGAATATGTATTTATATATATTTATGTGTGTGTGTAAGATAATATGTACGTTTATATGTGTGTGTGTGTGTGTGAATATGTAAGTTTATATATGTACGTGCATGTGGATATGTACATATGCACGTGTGTGTATATACACATGTATATATACGTGTGTGTGTATGTACATATAGGTGAATATATATATATATATATATATATATATATATATATATATATATATATATGCGTGTGTGTGTGTGTGTGTGTGTGTGTGTGTGTATGTGTGTTTAAGATATGGACATATTTGGTCCGACACAATGAATTATAAACTGCGTCATATTATACACAAACTTGTTTGAAATGATCTACTGTCGTTACCTTGGCATTACCGGCGGCTGGTAAGAGCGCAGCTACATTGAAGTGGCTACCCTATTGGTGGCAGGTTCGATTCCTGCCACAGCTCCATTTTCTTTTATTGTTTATTCTATTTGCAGTGTCTCAATTGAGTGATATATTGATCATGTAACGACAAGAGATCATTTCAAATAAGTTTCTATATAATATAACAAAATTTATAATTTATTTATGTATATATGCATATGTATATATACACATGCGCATATATATGTGTGTATACGCGTATATATATATATGTGTGTGTGTGCGTATATATATGTATGTATATACATGTATCATATATGTGTTTATACATATATATATGTATATATATGGATGTATATCTACGTATATATATGTATAAGTATACATATATATATATATATATATATATATATATATATATATATATATATATATATATATGAATGTATAATCCAACATTATATTACTTAGAAGCTGTATTTGAAATGATCCATCATGACACGGTGAATGTTTTATCTCGCTTATACAGCATAAAAGAATAAATAATGAATGGAACCTGCCACTGATAGGGTAGCCGTTTCAACCCAGCAATGTTCTTGTCATTGAGCTTAACAGCCCCCTGGCAATGCAAAAGCCAAATAACTGCTTTCAACCCAAATTCTCATCTTGTTTATTCTTGGTCTATACGTCTCCCTCAATTATGTGATGAGGAATGGACGTACTTGGTCCAATGCATTATGCATTGTATTATACTATGTACAAACTTATTCGAAATGATTAACCCTTATTACACGGTGAACATATCACTATATATATTTGTATGTATGTGTGTGTTTGTGTGTGTGTGTGTATATATATATATATATATATATATATATATATATATAAATACAAATATTTAAATATATATGTATGTATAAATATATATATATATATGCATGTGTGTGCATATATATGTATATATATATGTATATGCATGTGTATATATATACATATATATATATATGTATATATATATATATGTATATATATATATATATATATATATATATATATACATGTATATATATGCATATGTTTATATGTATGTATATATACATGTATGCATATTCATATGTACAAATATGTATCTATGCATATAAGGTTGAGATGGTGACGGAGTGCGTTGTGGATATGGAGTTCTTTAATTCATCATCAAGCATTTATTTCTGTTGTTCTACCCAGACCTTCCCCAGGATTTGCCGCACCTCTGTATCATGAGTGTTGCGGAGCCAATACTTTGTACTTCTCTTGTTTGTCTCCCTATGTTGTATTCTGCCAGCCTCAGTTATGCATGTGATCTCAGGGGATCCATGTTGTGCGCTCTAATGTCAATAGGTTGTCTGCCATTCTTGCAACATGATCAGTCCATTGCTGTTTGATTTTTTTAAATGGAATCTATGATGTCATTGACTCATGTTTTTCTCTGATATATTGAACCGTCTTGTGATTTATCAATGTGATGTTGAGCATGATTCCTTCATGTGAACGTTGTATGTTTCTGAGTTTCAGGGTTATTCTTAGGTTTTATTTTTTAGCTCCATGAGTGACTATTGCAAGGATGCAATGATTGCATACTCTTCTTCTTCAGACATTTGTGAGTTTCTCGTTCTTGAAAGTTGAGCTTACTCTGCCGATGGCTGGTCATCCCAGAGTCATTTTTAGTTTGATTTCTTCTTTTTTTGAGTATTCCATTGAAATTTGTTGTCTTAGGTGGGCGAAGTGGTCTTTTTTCTCCTGTTATATTTCGAAGCGGAAAAGTTTTATTTTCAGCGGAAAGGCCTGTCACCTTCAGCGTTGGTAGAGCGGTAAATAACAAATTGTACTACCTGACACCCAATTCCAACCAAATTTATCACCCTCACTATAGAATACACAAACTGCTCACAGGCCCTAACTTACGCATACGCGTAGACCAAAAGATTACGATTTGCACCTAGAACAAAAAATATTTTTCCATAAGATCACCCAGGACCACCATCCACCCAGGAATTGGAAATAGTAATCACAACAAAAGATTGAAATAATGGTTAAATATTATTGATAAATAAAGATAAAAATGAAAAAAAATCATATTGAAGATTGAAAGTCACACCGACAACTTCCGTAATGATGTGATGACCTTCAATCACCGATGATTTCCTGGTAATGAAAATATTCACTATCTCGAATGGTTTCAAAAACCAGAATTCTGGAATTATCACTCCTCCTTAGTTTTAATGCCTTCATTCTATTACTCCTTTTTTTCCCAACCGGAACGTTCCCATAGCAACCAGTCGCTTGGAGGCCTGACTCGTGGATGACCCCTACTCTCATCAAACCAGTTCACTGACCCACAGCAGCAGGGTTAACTTGAAATGAAATGTCACATTTTACTGATTTTACATCCTCATCCACTGCTGTAACGACGGTGAAGTTGTCAGAGCTTTCCACTGAAGATGAAGCCTTTTCGCCTCAAAACATGCTGGGAATAATTCCATATATACAACACACTCCGGCTTTATAAGAGAAAAACTCTCTCTCTCTCTCTCTCTCTCTCTCTCTCTCACACACACACACACACACATACATAGTAATAGATGGAGACTTTATTACTTGATTAATTAGTATACTATACATGTTTTGGAGGGGCATCAAATCTTAAGTAGCATATGTGTTCATTTTAGTTGTTGAAAGGTTTCCGTTGAAAACAAATTGGTGGTTTGGTTGAATGTTTTGTTGGAAGTGGTAGTAGTAAGTAGCGGTAACTATAAGTGATATATTAACCGTGCAATAACGGGTTATCATTTCAAAATGAGAATTACTATATACTATCGTGCAATTTATAATCATTCTGACGGATTATATACACCCATTTCTTAATTCATAACTGTCACATTGGAAAGAAACAAATAGACTGAGGACAATCAAGATGAGATTTGAATTACCAGCAGATGTCGTGGTCAACTGTAAGAGCATCGCTACGTTGAGGCAGCTACCCTGCCGATGACGGGTTCGATTCCTGCAGTAGCCCCATTTTCTTTGATTGTTTATTCTATTTATGTTGTCTAGGGCGAGTGATATATTAACCGTATCATGACGGGAGATCATTCTAAAAAAGTCGATATGTATATTATAACGCAATTTATAATCACTCTGTCGGATCATATATATTCATTTTTTATTACATGACTGTCACGTTGAAAGAAGCGATATATATATATATATATATATATATATATATATATATATATATATATATATATATATATATATATATATATATATATATATATATATATATATATGTGTGTGTGTGTGTGTGTGTGTATGTGTGAGTATGTGTATGTGAGTATATATGTAGATTTATGTATCTTTATACGTATATATATGAATATGTGAATATACAAGTGTATATATATGCGTATGTAGATGTGTATATGTGTGTATATGTATGTAATTGTGTGTGTATATATATATATACGTGTGAGTATATATGCATATGTTCATATGCATGTATATATATATATATATATATATATATATATATATATATATATGCATGTGTATACTTATGGGTGTGTTTGTGTGTATATATACTGTGTATATAGATATATGTATAAATATATGCGTATATATATTAGTATCTGCATGAGTAGATATGAATGTATATATGAATGTGTGTGTATATATATGGTTATTTGTATATATGATCATATATGTGTATAAATATGTGTAAATATATGTATATATATGTTTATATATGTGTATATATAAATGTGTTATAATGTGTATTTCATATATATATATATATATATATATACATATCTTTATATATATATATATATATATATATATATATATATATATATATATATATATATTTATACATATATCCACACACTCGTGTGTTTATATATATATATACATGTGTGTGTGTGTGTGTGTGTGTGTGTATACATGTGTTCCTATTTATATATGTATAAATGTATGCATAAATATAACTATAGATATATATATTATTTCCCTACATAGAGACCACCATCTGACATCTGAACTAAGTTCGATGCATTGTTTACTCATTATCAAGTCACAGTAACCATTTGTCTCGGGATGGAGGATACTTATCGCCAAGTGTAACATGATACTCTATTCAAGATCGTTTACGCACGGATATAGTACCTGTTCTATCTTTTTAATTATCAAATGACGTTCCCTTCCTTCCATATACAGTACGGAATCTGTCACGATATTCGTATCTTCATTCCTGATAAAACGAACGAGAATGAAGTATTGTCCATAAAGAAAGGAATGAAACATTGTGATAAGGTAATTGAAATAAAGTAGGTCTCTTCTTGCTCTTCCGCAGACTGTTGCCTCCTAGAGAGGTTTCTTCATACAAATGACTATATCATGCGTGAGTCAAGTTTTTATCAATGCAAAAATCACCTTTCATTACAAGGAATCCAGCTTCAAGAACTTTCATGTCAAAGCAACTATGTTTGTTTCAGTCCGATGTGTCAGTAATGGATAATATTCCTTAGTAGTGTGAAATTATTTACATAGGATAGAATGTAATGATAATGTACATGAATAGACAAATACGTTAAAGGTAGCATTTCTCTTACTATGTAAAGCTCATGGTATTCTTCTTCATGCTTTTGTGGGTATATCTTGAACTGTTTGGGGCTTTCGAAAAGTACACATGATTTGAATCTTCCTCTTGACTCTTTCTTTTTTTTTCTTTGCTATCACCATTAGTCTTTTCCCCGCTCCCTTTTAATCCTTACTTCTTCCTTTCTTTTTTATATCGAAAAAATTATTCAACCACTTGTCTTTTCTTCTTATTTTTCTCTATAAACATTGCTTTATTATTGCTGTCTTTTCCCTCATCTCCACTTCGGTTTTCTCTACTCATCTTTCCCTCTGCTTCTCGACATCAAACCTTAGGTATCTTTATCTGATACCTCCTTCTTTTCCTCTCACAGAAATAACTAATTTTAGGCGTCAGTGAGCTGAATAAAAGAATCTTTTTTGAGATTTATCAACTCTTTGTTATTGTCTCTTTGTGTATTTTGATTCTCC
>OY735214.1:26447813-26552813 GCA_963457665.1 Thysanoteuthis rhombus | reverse complement strand
TTTCTCAACGTAATCCTTTGGTCTGAAAAATTGAGGTCAAGCAACATGTAATTTTTGCCTCGAGAGTTTAATGTTTATTCCTCCGATGTCTCACAGACCCTTTCAAGACAAGTTGATGCAACGAAAATACATTTTATGTCTTATATTTGGTCTTTTTGGTCGAAACAAATTGCTTTGCACTATTGATAGCTAAAGCTAGAGTAATACAGGTTGTTCTTAGCTGAATCTAGTCTTTAAATCCTACTTCAACTTTTGAATATATATCATAGAGCAAAAAAACTAGCTCGGAATTGCATATCGTGTCGTCGCAGTTGTTACACGATATTTTAGAGATATCTACGAGTGAAGCAAGCTATGAATAAACCATATTGTTTTCCTAAAGCAAATAACTGACACTGAAATGTTTTTGATTGATCCTGTCACGTGGATGAAATTTATTTCTTCGAATTCTTATTTGAACAATTCATTGGTGAATTTAAAAAGCTACACTTGATACTTGAATACTGACGAAAGTGATATAAGTTGTCAAATTTAGTTTGTGTCATCATTTTGATAGTAGTGTTTATTACTGAGTTGAGAATTATTCCTAAATACAATGGAAAATGAAAGCAACAAAATGGCTACAGTGTCTGCTTACCAATTCTAGGTTGAATTGGGTCTTATTCCTATTTTAAAAAAGGAAGCCACGGTTGATTTTGCCATGAGCGAAAATAACCCCAAAAGGCATTCCTTTTGTTTATTTGTTTGCTAAATGTATTGAATTTCCAATTATTTATTAAATGCATAATGTATATTATGAAATATGATTTATTATGTCTATACTTGTATTTGATGACCCCTCTCTTTGATGGTTTTGTTTGAACAGTTTTTCTCGTAGAATGACAGAATATCTCATATCAAAATATTAATATCTTTGTAGGCTAAATTTGCCTCAGATAAACAAGAGGAGAGAAAACGAGCGTTATTAGAATTAGTGATGCCAAATTTTCTCCCCATGAGATTATCATTAATCTTAGTTTTTCTAATGATGATTTGCATAATACCCAGCTCATGTACCAAAAAGTTTTTTCCAGCTATGTTATCTTGGATTACTCCACTTGCGTCCTTTGTAAATTGACCAATCAGGCTAAGGACCAGATGTTTTGAATAATCTTTTGAATATCAAAACATTAAGATATACGATATATGTGTTCTTTTTTAATGCATGGTCATCAGAATTACTTTCATCGTTTGGGCAGTCTATTGTGGGTGTTGCTTGGGTTTTAGAGTTATGCAACAGAACTCAGTGCGCATGCAATCTGTATGTTATTATGTATGGAAACTGGTTTTATGAAAGTAAAAATCTTGATGTCAACGGTCATATCCTGTATCTAGACTTGACGAGCAGCTGGAAGGTGAGTTCTGGTACATGAAGAGCTCCAATGGAATTTAGGGGGGGGGGTCAGTGGAATATAGGAAGCATTTTATAGTAATTAGTGAATCAGTTGAGATCTTCCTCTGCCATGCCAATAGGATCAACCTCTTAGAATACTTCGACCATGGCACGAGCAAGATGATAAATGCCTGAACTGACTGAATTGCTGGGTCCCGAGTACTTAAGCACCCTGATGGGTACTATGTTTTTTCTGGGCAATGCTGCACCAGTACCTTCAAAAGCAAGAGAAATAGTCATGTCTATTTTCATACTCATACTAACCCTATTTACTACATTCGCCTATGATTTATGATTCATCTCAGTCGTAGTGCAAGCAATATTTGCTCTGCCACTCTATCTTGTCTATCTTAGCCTTGAAATAATTTGCTCTATGTATTATCATTGATGTTATTGAGGATGTGCGGCAATAGTAATACAAATAAAGGATATAAAAGGCGTAGATTTCATAGTAGTTTCATCCTTGTCATCCTACACTGTCACCTCTCACCGTGTTCTTTTTCACTCCCTTGTTTATCATTGAGAGAAAGAAGAGAATTGCTATCGTTATCACCACTTTCCTTGCAATCAATATTGTTGCTGATTGGTGCGCCTTTTTAACTTCATTTATTCAATGAAATACTTCTTGAATTTTTCAAAGCTAGCTATTGCTCTTGTTCATATTTATTGTTTTGTTTTATGTCATTTATCTATTTATTTCCTTCGTGACTCGCTGATTCTCTTCCAACACCATTTTCAAATGGCCCCACCCATCCACAACTGTACAGAAAAATACATAACGTTCTACTGATCTGGAAACGGAAGGTTGGGGATTTCCTGGGAGCAAGGAGGGCGAGTTAAGGATGGGGCAGCCTTATTTTATTACTCTTATCCCCTTCTGTTATTGTTGGATGTTTTGTTTGACTAAATGCCATTGTAGGTTGGGGCTCTCAACGAGAGTAAATACAGACAGCCATTTTTTTTTTGTATTCATGCGTTGTTTTTGTTATTGTGTAGATTCTGTTTCACTCGTTATACACCCACTCTTATTTTAGATTCCCAAGCTCCTCACACTTACCCTCGCTGCATGCCTATACTAGATGTTTGGTTTTCTCCTCTCTAGAGAAGCTTTGCAAATGTACTTCCACCTTCTGAATTTAGAAATTCAGTTATAATAGTAAGTAAAGCTATATAAACTTGCAAATTTTGGCTGATCCGCACCTCTTTTATATTAGTTGCCCGTATGAGATGTGCCAGTTGCTACTATAATGAGAAGTTTGCCAATGGCTAAGTATCCTGGACCTACTCATGCTATACAATCCGTTTGTTCCTTTGCATGTTTGTTAAATTGCCGATCCTCTCATGGTTATCTGAGAATTCGGAGGGAAATGTTTAGCGAGCTGAACAATATTGTTCGATCCCCATTGGAAAATGTATCTCTTCAATAAATTTCTAACAGTTTAAATTGTATTTAAATGTCAGACGATCAAAGACAGAAAAGGAGGAATTTATGAGGAAGCTACAATATTCCGGTTGTTCAAATGTGTACACCGTTTCCTTATATGAACTGTTACCGGGCAAACAACTCCACGACCGCATTCAAAAACAATTTCAAAAGTAGATTGCAAACGTTTACTGTCAATAACCGCAATTCTGCTATTGTTATGTTATGTTGACAGCAAAATTAAACTGGATGCGTCGACAAAGATCTACTATGATTGATATCGCAGTTGAAAAAGGTATTTGTGATTAGGATGATGGACCTATGTTTCTATCTATTTGATGATTATGTGGTTTTCATGCCTTCCTGTGGGCAATGTACTGGGCAACTGTATCCATCGAAGATGACGAAGGGTTCTTCTGTTTTTATATGTGCGTGTGTAAGTGTATGTGCTTGTGGATTCCAGTGCTACTGGTCGTACCGTTTTGTTTATGGATTCGAAAATCAGCATCAGTATTCCACCAGTCCCTTTCTAAAATGTTTGTTTGTGGAGGTGCTCGTGGGGGCCTTATTTTGGCGGTTTATTGATAACATCTACACTCTGGGGAAATAAAAATGTTTTTTTCCACATTATTTTAGACGTTTTCCATTGGAAAATGCCAGTGATATCAAAAATAGAATTTATTCTGACCATATTTACTCTTTGATTGAATTTGTTTACATTACTTCAAATCTTAATGCTATGGTTGCTCAATAATTGATTGTAATGTCGAGTCTCCATCATTTCCATATTTTCACGTGCATATATTTCTCGAGTTTATACCAAATCAATTCTTTTCCAATTAAAGAAAAGCTAGTAGTAATGATAGAATGTTTGACAATGTCTCATCTGATGAAAATATCCAGATGATATTACTAGGAGTATGGATGCCAAATTTATTTGGGCGAATCGAACCTTTTAGTTTTGTTGCTTCAATAGGTTTCCATACACATTTTTGGGTTCAGCTTGACCAATGAAACCAATTGAACAAGCTAGAGACACCTTCAGTGAGTAAAAATGACCTGGGTAGACATTACAGATCAGTTGCAAAAAATGTAGAAGGCCATTGTTTCAAAATGGTGGATTTTCGCTGTGGCTTCCTACTCAGAAGAAGAATTCAACAAATATGGGCATATTGTACATCATTGGTATAGATTTTCAGCATGTCATATTAAGTGAGCTATTTACAATCATGTTTAAAGATGAAACACATGTGTGGACTGATAGCTATAACGTAGAGAAGATAATTTTATACGGACTCTCTTCAAAATCCAATCACTTCTTCCGAAGTCTATTGGCCATTCTTACACAAAATTCCATTGAAATCTATTGAGAACCTTTGGAGATATTGTGTGAATAAACAGGACTTTTGGAGATATTTTGTGGTTGCCGACAGTTAGCTTGGATGGAAGGGAGATAATTATGCATGAATCTGTTCTATAATGCCAATACTTCTTCTGTAGTTGATTGCCCGCTCTTTCTGAACATTTCAATGAAATTTATCTGAAACTTTTGGAAATGTTTTGTGGACAGACTGAAGAAACGGAAACAAAATTTCAGATAGGATCGTTTTATTTAGTCTTGGCTCTGTGATAGAACTCTGTAGGAATATTTGACTTGACTAATGAAATCAATTCCGAAAAAAAATTTTGAGGTCATTTTTCATAATGGCAGATTTTGAATGGGGTACCCTGGTAAGAAAATGTCTTTTCCCCCTAAAACATAATCGTGTTGCATACCACTGGAAAGGAAATCTGAAGCATATATAACCGATGTCACAGCCAGTTAAGATGTGGGCTTTGGGAATGCCATGGGAAATGCATGATTTTAAAAGTGACATTAAAATGAAGGTGACAATAAACGAGAATAATCTTTAATTGCCAACAATATGCAAACGGTTCGTCTGATACATATGGTTTTCATGTGAATTAGAATCAGCTCCATATATCCTCCCCAACAGTATACAATATGACTATATATGAATTTCGCACACACATATATAGCCTTTTTACGGCGTACTAGAACCGTTCAGATCATTAATATTGGGCGACAGCGAACACAGTTTTTTCTTTAAAGAGGAAACCATATGTGGATTTTGCACAAATATACAGCCTGCTTTGGGCCTACTGTTAAATGTTTTTGCCTGTCATGTTTGGATTCGAACCCCTTGGTTGGCAGTTCTGAGTCCCAGTGGTTTGCCGCTGTCTTTACCTCGACTTTGGCCAAGATAGATCTAATTCACTGATGCATAGATCCTGGGGATCCATCTCCCATATAACATATCCCGCTTGCACATCTTTATGCCTGATGGAATATGCCGATAGAACAGGGCAACTTTTACACTCAGCCATGCATGAATATGAGTGGTTCACACAGAAAGAAAGGCATTGTGTCATATTCATTCATCGTAGGATAAATGCTCTATCTGCCTTCTGTTAATTACAATCAGTTTAACTCTGCCTCGATTTTTTTGACGAGCTTTTAATTGCTATGTTTTATTGTATTTGAATTGTAACCACATAGTCATCATTCCAAGAATAGTAAACATCCCCAATTATTGAACCATAAGCATAACAAATCGGAAAAAATAATATACGATGATGATGGTCTATGGGGAAAAGCATCCCAATGTGAATGAAAAGTAAGTGCTCTATTGAGTTAGAAGATCGATCCCAGACTTCAATAATGCATAAACGATGTTGGGTAAATTACTTGGCAGGGAGAGAGGGGTGGAATAGGAAGATCTGGTTTAGAATTTTTAAACAAAATGAAATATAAGAGTTTTGAATTTTTTCCAAAAAAGCTGATACTTTAAACTGTGATTATTTATGGTTTGTATACTCTTAACTCCCCTAATTGCGTGGTTGGCAGCCTCACTTCAATGTTTGCTTCTTGTAGAATCTCTACCATTCTCTTGTTCCATTCTTGGGATAGATTCTGTCTAACCCGACCCAAAAGGATTAGCACGAAAACTCCTCAAATTCTAACCCCCAGACATAGCTGAAACAAAAGGGTGTGGCGTTTATTTATTCGGAACAATTGTAAGTGTTTCGCCGATGCCTATGGATGAGACATAGGAGGAGAAGAAGGTTGGCTGCGATGAATGTAAAGAGTCTTCTGCAATAAGGATGAGATGAAAAGTAGGCATGAAGTAGAGTTACAAGGTTCGGGATAAGAAAGAATTTGTAGTGCTTAAATCATTTTACTTATCTTGATGTCTGTTTGTTCATATTGTTTATTACTTTATGGATTAACGTCTGTGTTTTTGTCTCTGATGGTGTTAATGATTACCATCTTGGAAAACTATATATATGTTCTTGACTGATATGAGGTTTTGTATATACAAAATATATGGGAGTTCACACACCTATATAAATGTATTTGTAGCTATATAAACATAGCTAAGTTGCATGTGCTGAAGCTCATCCTCGCGCGTATGCATTTGGTAGCAGGAAATAAATCCACCAGAGAAAATTCTTCACTAAGTATATAAAAATGAATTTGATTCCCCAAAATATTATACGCCTTTTGACCTTTGACTCGTATCGATTGATGGAAAAAATAACGGAGGATAATAGTTTGCAAAATTATTCATACCGATTATTAAAAAGATTTCATACAAAATTATTCATTCAGCACGTTTAACGTACCCAAAGTTGTTTAGATTTGTTAATCAACACAATATCAATCGAGGGACATAAAATCAATATCAGAAACTCTGATGCTCGATTTATAGACTTTTCAATAGCTATTGACTTTGAAAAAAGAAAGAAAACTTTCTGTACTTCATCAATGATTAAATTTGGTTATTAAAGAATTCTTCAGTAATAAAACTTGAGGGATTATATTTTATTTATATTCCTCCAGTTTGATTTTATCACAAATTGGAAATCCGAACAATTTAGAAATATTTTGTTGACCATTCCTGTGAGAAGAAATCGGAAAAATACCGAATAAATAGTTGTCTTGCAATCGATGTTTAAAACTGGAAAATAAAGAACAAAATTGTTTATTTGGATATTTTTCTGTCAATATCCTAAATTATTCTTGAAAGTAAAAATTGAGTGGAAAAATTTCTATAAATAATATCCATAGATATTTTCAAACCATGAAACCGATTGATTGAGAATTCTTATCTTATTTTAAACCGTGTTCAAAATGACGTTGTTATTAAATGATAACAATGTTGAATAATTTTTTAAAAATCTAAAAAAAAAAAAAAACACTTTATGTAATCAATGAATATTCACTGGAAATATTTCTTTCTTTTACTGGTTTATTGATTTTTCAGGTGTAGAAGACTCAACCAAAGTGTTGTATTCACTCATTTGTGTATATTTACTGCTTAGTTTCCGGGAAAATGGAGTGAAGTATACGTAAAATATGCTATTTGTTGATGACGGTGATTTTAATTGAAAGAAAAAAACAAGAATTATGTTATAAAGAAATGAGTATGGAATCCAGTTAAGATTGCATTATCATTGATGATGATTATGTGGGTTCATAGATAAGCCACCTATTTTGTGTTTGCTTTTGCATAGTTGCAAGCTAGTCTTACTGACCATTGCTGGTATGGTGCGTACGATCCGCACTCGGTGACTGTAGCGGAATTTACAAAACTAAAATAAACGTAATAAATATCTATAAGAATGAATAAGCAGGGACGCTAACCATAAAGCAATACTTGGCAAGGTAGTCTCGCAAACCACAACTTATGTCATGAGTACCTATTGTGTATCCCATTGTTGTGTGAACCTGCTTATCGGATGATGTAGTTTATTTCCCTTCGGTGTTAGCGGATGGCGTCAAAGCTGGGATTTCGGCTGTTGATTTTCAAGACAGACTCTACCAACTTGTAAGATTTATGCAATACAATCTTTGTCCCCACTACGAGAGAAAGCTAAATTTAGTAATTATCTGAGCCTCGGATCAGCAGCCTTTTTGTCTCAACCGACCGGATTGCGTATTAGTGAGTGGAAAGTGCACCAGATAACTACCATACGTTTATTGAATCATGGGATTTATCCATTTGGATAAATCTACTTATATTTCGCCTCAAATCAATTTATAACGTATGCTACAGAATCATTTGTGCTTAAAAGAATCTTTAAAACGTAGTACCTCGATATTTGTTCGCGGGCTGATTCCAATCCCCACACGGACGAGATTTAGCCCTCAGGCTGTAGGTCGTCAACCCCTGATCCAAGACATCTCTTCTACTTTTATAACCTGACCCTACCGCTGTGGCAATATTCAACCAACACTGAACCTTTCAATTGAATCCGTCACTGCTCTACTGAGAGGTAGGGAAATGTACTTTTTGATGGATTGTTGCTTTTGAAAGAGTCAAGCTTTTATATGTCTCGTTCTTATCAAGCAGACACACCCACCTATGGCAAACTAAAAAGTTATCTTCCAACGTTATATCAAAACTAAACTTCGCTCCGCTTTTTTAAGTGAATTTTTGAGGGTTCAAAATGTAGAAAATGTGTTACAGGAAATTATTCGCAGTTAGTTCAGTCTATAGGAAGGCGTGAGTGGATGTAGTATCACAGCATTTAATAGGCTGAGACCTTCTTCACTGTTTTTAAGCGCATTTTCGAACCTTCCGGTCTGTCAAATTGATAACATCTTATGAAAGACGTGACTGGTCGACAAATTAAAAATGATTTTATAATCTTTTTATTCCATTCATTGCCCTATTGTTTATACATTCTTTTTTTTCTATTGGCTTCTCATCCATATCATTGGATTGTTAGAATCCATTCGTCGCTTTACTGCCTCTTTCATTTTCTAATTTTAATCCTCTTGCTTATTTTTTCCATTTCATCGGATTTCTGTTTTTGCTTTTTCCATTTTCCTCACTTTTTGACTCCTTGAATTTCCTCTATTTCTTCATTTTTTTTTTTTTTGGCTTTTCAAACCATTAATCCATGTTTATCAACATACCGACTGAATAATTTGCCCGTTCTTGTCTTTTTTTTTCTTGTCTATCCATCAGAGATGTGAGATTGTGTCACTGAAAACGAAATCGGCTGATTGTTTAGTTCACGCTTTTCCTGAAAGGCATGAATCCATCTCTGTCTATCTCTTTGGTCTGTTTCATTGTCTAGTTACGGATTCATCCTTGCTGTTGTATTTCGTAACTCAATACTACCTTTTATACTTTACTTGGAGAGGAGGGGTCGCAGATTATTAGTTTGTGATCATGACTGGATGCCTCCACTACAGTGGCATTGTGTCAGACTTAGATAAGGTGTTACGAAGAATAAAAGTCCTGACTTTTGAGTTAAACCAACAAATACAAACTATTATTCTATATTTTTTATTATTTTCTCTACATGATGTTTTTGATACAGTATTCTTCTTGACACATTCTACAGCCATTTTCTGATGTATCAGTTTTTCAAGATTTCCGTTATTCTTCTTCTTTCCTCCTTTTCATAGTTTCTACCTGAATATATCAAACCAACATTTATATGTTCAAGTTTTCACTTTTCATCCATTTTGATATTCAGACATTCTTCATTTTGCTACCTTCAACGCTCATTTCTATGATCCATCTTTGTTTTTGCCACTTTTTTTGTTTCTGCTGCGGTTCTGCTTGAGGAATTGTTTTCTTTTCCTTTATTTTTTTCAGAATAATTTCATACATATATTAGCTAATCTTATGTCTTTTATACCAATGACTTTCTCTAATCCCAAGAGATAGATTAGGTTTATTCTTGGTTATCATTTTCTTTCGTCTTCATTTTTTTTTCTATCATTTATTCAATGTACTTTCATTTCAATTATTTTTATCTTTTTCTCAATCATTTGATTTCTTTCCTATTTCCTTTCTGAAAACAGATCATCCTCGATATGATTTGCCTAAAGATACCATTAGCTAAGGATCTAGGTACATGAACAGTGGTACACGTGGAATTCTTTCTTTGAAAATATTTCAAATCATAGTTCAAACATATGTGAGTAACAAAGAGAAGATACTTTGAGAAGAGTCATTGGAAGAAGAAACTCCCGACCAGGAAACGACAGACAAATGGATGCAGTCGGATATTCTCTAAAAAAATGTCCAGAACGAAGAAGATGACTGGTGTAATTTCAAAATACTGGGCCTTTTTCAATTGGTCGAGAAGAATCGGGAGCGGACAGATCGGTAACCGAAAAAGCAATAATAGTTTTAAGGAAGAAGAGTGTAGAAACATTATTTAAATCATCGAATCAGATGTGCGCGAGTGAAAGAATTAGGCTTTGTTCTGGCTGCTGATCTTCTCTCATCTCAATCCGCCTGAGGACAGTCTGAAATTCCTTTGATTCAATCGAATAGATAAAAAAAACAATGCAATGATTATGAGATATAAAGGAAAGTATTCTTTTTTAAAAATATTTCTTTAAAATCTTTTTTTACGTCAACAGTTGATTTGTGTATTTTCTCAATCTTATTGTTTTTTTTTTACTAATTCTCACACGTGAGGTAGATAAATGCTAGAGTGCAGATTCGTTTATTAATACACACCCTTTTCTATTTCCCACCCATGATTTAATCATCAGAAAGTTGATTCCATTTCCTCTCATTTTTTTCTATTCCTGAAATTTTTGTATTGCCGTTTTTTTTCTACTTCTAAGCTCCCTGTCTCAAAATATCCATTTCATTTTTGTCGATTCCTCCATCTGCATTCATTGTCTTCCTCCCGTCCTTTACTTTCTCTAACCATTCATTCATTCCTCTGTTTAGTTATCCATCTCATTCCGTCCCACTCAAACCCATTTTCTCAAGACGGAAAGAAGCCTTTAGTCAAGGAGGTTTTCAGTGCCTCTAATATGCCGAAACCCAACAAATTTGGGCGTAGATAATCTAATTATATCTCAGTTTTCGCTATTATCACCGTTTCCGCCACGTTCGTTCGTTCGTTCTTCTTATTTCTTTCTGAAGCAGTCGGTGTTGCCATTGGTGTAACATTTTACCTCTTTAGATATTTACTACGCTTAATTTTGTCTGGCTCAAGGTGACAATAGTGGGGGACCAAGTGAGAACTGCAGCAAGCAATAGCCAGCGAGACAAATCATTCGATATCTTAAAATCGAATTGTAGGGGGAAATATCATTTTATTACTTGTACGGTTTTCATTATCATTGACTTGAAAATAGCATAATTTTTATTCTCATCTTTTTGCTTTTTAAAAAAATCTTCCCCCTTATCTGATTCCATGGCATTGTTGAGGACCAGGAGACCTGGAATCTCTCCAAAATTCGAATATATTTTTCTTTCTTTATTGATCTGCTTTCTTCAGTCTTCTCAAAAAACATTTTAGGAAAATATCCAATAGAGATGACAGCCACACTCAGATTCCATAGTTTGCGAAGTTCTCCAGTTTGATTATGGTATTTTCCATTCCTTCCACTTGTCTAAGCCCGCTGAACGGCCCATGTTTTCTATATATCTTCTGTTCTTTGTCTACTATGATTTTAATAGATGTCATTGTTTGATACCGCAATAGTTAATAGCGGTTTTTATCTTGTTGTTGTATTGTTGATGTTTTTTATCCTTTGAGCGATATTTTTATCTTACTTCCCCGCCTCCCGTCTTACTTCGACACCCTCCACGATCTTTTACATTTAACATATTTTTACAAGCCCGCTGGCGTACTATTATAAGATTTCACTGCGCAATTTTCCCAATCGAACCCTTTTCTCCCTGCTTAGTTTTGTCTTTCTTCTTTCCCCACCTCTTTGTTCACGTT
Organism: Thysanoteuthis rhombus; assembly: GCA_963457665.1. Classification (NCBI taxonomy): domain Eukaryota; kingdom Metazoa; phylum Mollusca; class Cephalopoda; order Oegopsida; family Thysanoteuthidae; genus Thysanoteuthis; species Thysanoteuthis major. The sequence goes on along the minus strand of OY735214.1, from coordinate 26,541,180 downwards.
TTCACATATATTCCTTCGTTTATCAGTCTTAATCTTTATGATTCAACTCTTTTATATTTTGGAATTCCTCTCGTCCGTCAGCTTGTCTGCCTTCCTGAGTCAGTATTACGGGTTCTGCTCCGTCTGCAAACAGACACAACCGCTGTTTTCTTGTTTTTTATGCCTCTTCTTAAATGTCTTCTCTCGCCAGCCACAGCTTCAGTAGCCCTCAGGGCTCTGATATTTATTGTTATCAGCATTTTTCACAATATGTGCCGCTTCACAGTTGCCGTGGCCTTTGGACGTATTTGAACTAGCGCTTCCCTTCTTGGGGATGGGTCAGATGCGCCTGTGTATGTGTGTGTGTGAGGAAATGCATACATGTGCAAAGAACTGACATTAGAATGCATTATATGCTTGAGAATTATTAACCGAATTGAAATAGATGTTTTTTTTTCTCTGGCAGAAGTTTGCAGACTTCTGTGGAGATAGTAATTCGCAACTGATTTTTTTTTAAATGACGCCTCTGTGTTTTAAAAGTGGTTAACTTCTTCAATTAAAATTTGAAAAACAGCTTTACTTTTCAAATATATTTCGATGAAATTTCGTATGAATGTTAGGTGATGCATGAAAACTACTGTAACATTTCTGATCGAAATTGAGAAAAATTTTCAGTTCTTTACCGATTTTGTGCAAAGTTGGTTAGAATGTTGGGGAAACTTCTAGAATCGAAAAATAACTAGCAATGGCCGATCCAATAGTTTGAGTGCATTTTAAATGTAATTAAATTGGAAAACTAATTTGATTTTAAATATATTTCGATGAAATCTTGTTTGAAGTTTGGGGAATTTATGACGACTTTGGTATCGTGAGTTATGTAGAGTCCGATTGCTTGTTCACGTTTTAAAAACAAATATATATTTTTTTCAAATTCTTGATCGATTTCGCTGAGATTTGTTTGGAATTTTGGAGCAACTCTTGAAATTTGAAAAAAAATGGTTCGTTATGGCCGATCTAAATGTTTGTTTACATTTTATATGTAGTTTGCTGTTAGATAATCTCGTCAATTCGGAATTAATTTATTTTTATTCTATTTTTTAAAGATATTTCTGTGAAACTTTGTTCGAAGGTTTGTGAAGATATGAAAACTTTGTTATGGTTAGTCATGGCCTCTCCGAATGAAAGTTTCCATTTTATTGAAAAAAAGAAACGTGTCTTTGTTTAGTTCGGATTTTTCAAATTCTAATTTTTTTACGCACCTTTTTCTAAAATAATTTTCAATTAATTTCGGGTTCAAGAGATAAGTCCAAATGAATTAATTGAAAGAATATTTGATTGACGAATTTTGATTTAATGAGTTTCTTACTTATCTTCAAAAAATTTCTGATGAAATTTCGGATGCCCTATTATTTGCATGACCAGTAGTTCCGGAGAGTATTACACACACACACACACACACACACACACACACACATATATATATATATATATATATATATATATATATATATATATATATATATATATATATATATATATACTCTGATAATGAACAGTGTCATTTTCTTGGTTCGTCGGTCGAAACCCTGGACTATTCCATTACATAAATATGTATGAATACATATAAATAAAAATATATCTATAAATATTCATAGATGCTTCCACCCTAGGGACAGCAAATTTTTATGTAGAGGTAACTTGACCCCAAGAAAAACATAAGATAGGTGGTGTTAACCCTGCGGTCTCTATAGGTCAATAGGATGAAAACTTCTTTTCCACCCTTATTTGTAACTTTCTATTTCAAGATAAGCTGTGATAATAGTCCTGTAATGAGAGTCACAGGCCGGGTTCGAAATCCAACGGAGACACTTACAGCTTTTCCCTTTTCATTTTAGGTGCTTTCTTCTATTCGACGTTCAGAACTACTGGAATTTTTTAAAACAATTTTTAAAAGTTTCAGTGGTTGGGGAAGGCAAATACGTTTACTTATCATCCTGCAGGGATGAGGGTGTATAACATGAGACGCACGGCCAGTCCTTGGGTCCATGACTCAATATTATTACTCATTTCAGCAGTCCAGTTCGCTTGGGTTTTTCTATTTGCCTTTTTTTTTTTTTTACTCCAGCAGCCTTTTTTCTCTTTCAATTGAATTCCTTTAGTTTTTCATTTCCTCGGTGTTTTTTTGAATTTAGTTGCCGTTGACTTTAATTTGGTTACCGAATTTTTCATATTTGCTTTACTTCTGATCTTCACGAAAAAAAAAGGTTACGTTCGTTTAGTGTGTTTCCATTTGACTCACTACCATGGTTTCGGGCCAGACTGAACCGATGCTCGTAAATATTCTGTAGTTCCTCTGTAAATGAAATATTTATCCCTGGAAAAGATCGGTATTTGAACTAAGCTAAATACCAGGCATCAACTAGCTCTTTTAATCTGAAATGGCGTAACACAATCTTTCTACCCCGATTTTCCACCATGTGGTCTTATGCTGTATTAAGTTGAGCTTTGTAAATATTGTTGTAATTTAATCTTTTTATTTTCCATTTTTAATATTCGTACAATCCGCCATGCACTAAATCAACGAGTTTAGCATTCAATATATTTATATTATTTCTCTAGTTGTAAGAAAGGTCAATCAAAACAATGAAATAAGTGAGATTTTTAGACAACTTAATAAAACTATGGCTAGACACCCTGATCCCCTCAAAACTTATTAGCTTGACCATGATGTAATAATAACAAAAATTATGGTATATGTTATTGAGAATATGAAAATAGACTAAATGAATACTGTACATTGAAATGAATGAATGTGTATCAATGTCGGGGGAATTAGGTAACTTGAAGAGATTGGTCCTGTCCTAGTCAATGCGAACGATCACAGTATTGACTGGAATCAGGGAAAGCGGGAAACATTCGGCTCTAGTCCATTGGTCTGACTGATTGGTAGTTGGGCAGGGTGGGAGATTGGACATAGAGAAACTAATTGTCTAAATATCAAATGGAATAACCGATTGAGGTGTACTGCCGGCTAGATAGTGGTTTCCTTTCATTCCAACGATGCATATAAGGATGATTTTTTTTGACAATTTGAAGGAAAAACAAATTGATTGAAGTGAGATGGTATACGACATGGAAAAATAACTTTGAGGTTTGTGGAAAAAATTGTCAAATCATTCGATTGAATATGTTGGTAGGGAATCAACTCTGAGCAGTTTTTTCTGTGTGATTAGTATTCTTAAATATGATATCATAAGTCGGTTTGCATGCTGTCTGAGATTAAAACCGACTCAACGGATTTATCATTCACATGGATGAACATTCAATAAAAGTGACGCGAACAGTGAATCACGTCCGTTGTTATCAATATGAAAGATCAGTATCCCTCATTGCGTTGCATGAAATAACATCTGTGTACAATACATTATGATAATACCCCATATAAAATAACAAAATACATGTATGACATAAGCTATATATTGAAATCATTGCTGATAGGGAGGTGGTGTTTGATCAACACTGCCGGGGTGCAATGTTAATGTAACTGTTTTGTTTCCACCCCTGATGACTTTTCTGTTGATTATTTTTTATAAATCTAATAAATATGAAAATATGACAAAATATCTTATTTCTAATTAGAGAGAAAGAGAGAGAGAAAGACTTTACTCGACATACATGTAAATAGTCTGTGAGATTTACCTCGACCTCTCGATTGAGTGGTCGAGGTATATCTTACATGTTATATATATGTATACATTTGAATATTCAATCAAGATAACCGTTGAGTGTGTAATGATATCTCCAGAATTATTAGATTACCATTCTGTCATTTGTCAACAGTCAGATCCTTGTGCGTCAAATAATAATAATAATAATAATAATAATAATAATAATAATAATAATAATAATAATAATAATAATAATAATAATAGTAGTAATAATAATAATAATAATAATAATAATTAGGCATTAGAGGAAAATGTTTATTTTGCAGAATCTTTCTTAAACCTGAATTGAAATGCATCACCTTTTTATCAGCGAAAACGGATAACTACATTTCTATCTCCTGTGTGGAAATGTTATCAGTCATTTAGGAGGAAATAAACTCACAAAATCTAATGGAAGTGTCCTTGGAAATATTAACAGTTTTTATTAATAAAATTGCATTATCTGGTTATTAAAAAAAGAGAGTTGAACGCAGAGGTGCCAGGGCCCTTGAATTCACATGGTTGTTTATTTCATCGATTCAGTTCGCTTGTCTTTTTAATTTGCTCGCCTAATTCTTCAATTTGATCGGCGTAGATTTTTATTTGCTTGTCGTATTTTGAAATTTGGCCACCGTACTTCAAAATTTGGTTTGTTGAAAAAGTCTATTGAAAGTTGGGAAATCAATTTCATCGATTTCGCTAGATCAACCAACAGTCATTGTAGCACAATTGTATACTCGAGAGGATGACAGATATAATTTAGCAAGAGTATGGGCGAGAAGCCTTTAGGAATAGTGAAAAACAAGTCATAAAGTAACCTCAACACAACTTACGATGAAAAATATTCGCATCCCCAAAACTCTGCTAGATAACTATGAGGAATAAAAAATAAAACAATGACTTGGAAAGATAACTCTCTCGTACTAAAAAAAAATGAAACAGGTATGATTAAACCCTTGATTGATACCATCTTGTTACCAAAGTTTTGACTGCTTGCTGTGTTGAGGGTGATCAATTCAGAAATTAGAAAATGGGGTGATTAATGGATAAGTTACTTCTCACCTTTTGTTGTGTGGTGATCCCTAAAAAGGTTTAATTTTTTCAAAAGCCTGAATGCTGCTGGGAATAAACTAAGCTACCAATTTAGCAGGAACGCACTCAGTGAACTGAGCATCCATTAAAAGCTATTTACGTGGATAATTTTGAGATTGACGGAAAAAAAAAGTTTTTTCTTGACTTGATAAGTTGTAGATAGTAGGATTTTCAACCGTTTAGTTCCATTGGTATAGCCTGTAGACGAGTCACCTCGAGCGCTGCCCCAATGATTGGCACCCTTGCATTTTCTTTATAACCTGTGCAACATCTTCAAATGTAAATGGAAATTACCAATTTTTTTCATAATCAGAATATTTTGATAGAGTATCCTTTGTAATATAACTGTGAAAATTAATTTCAAACTCACAAAACTCACATGTACAATCTTCAAAGAAGTTTAACCTGGACAGTAATATTGGCACCCTTCATCGCCAGTTTAAGTTCATTTTCTTCTTTTCAACTATTCTTGCATGTTTCGAGCTGTCTCCCAAATCTTTTGTCATGCTATGATCTTCTTCAACCTAATTATCTTAGTCTAGGTGGCACATTTTGCTTTAAAATCCTCAAGTAACCCTTTGATTCCATGATTTCTTCAGTACGGTCAAGGCCTTCAAAACTAGAGGCAGCAAAGCAGACCCATAACGTTACAGATCCTCCACCATACTTAACTTTGAATTATCATCATCATCAGTCTTTTATCGTCCGTCATTGGAAATGGGCATCATGGAGCCAGTATTTTTTTTTTAATTTGTCCAGTTCATCTTGTATCTTGTCGGCCTCAGTTTAGTATGTGATCTGTGGGGATACGTGTTGTGAGTTGCGATGTCCATCAGTTGTCTGCCATTCTTGCAACATGAACTGCCCATTGCCATTTAAGGTTTTTAGTAGATTCTATAATGTCCCAGTCTCCCGTTTTCTTTCTGATGTACTGTGCTGTCATGTGATCTCTCCATGTGAGGTTGAACATGATTCTCCATGCACACGCTGAATGCATCTCAGTTTGCGAGTTTGTCTCTTGGTTAGGTTCCATGTTTCAACTCAATAAGTGACTATCAGGAGAATGCATTGGTTATGTACTCTTCTTTTTAGGATTGATGGGATCTTCTTGTTTTTGAAGGTTGAGCGAGCCGTCCTCAAGTGGTTTTTCGCTTGATTTCTTCTTTTGTGAGTTTCATGGAGATTCGTTGTCCTAAATACATGTTATGGTCTACTTTCTCCAATTTTGTATCTTTGATTTTGACAATTATGATCTTATTCTCGATGTTGCACATTACTTTCGTTTTACTGAAGTTCATGTGTTGGTCAACTTTTTTACTTTCTTCGTTTAGTTCATCTAGCATTAGTTGGAGGTCGTGTAGGTTCTCTGCAAAAAGGATGATGTCGTCTACAAATCTTGGGTTGCTGAGATATTCGCTGTCTATTTTGATTCCTCTGTTCTCCCTGTCCAGGTTTTGGAAGATCATCTCGAGGCAAGCTGTGAAGAGTTTTGGTGAGCTAGTATCACCTTGTCTTATTCCTTTTTGGAGCTGAAACGGTTCAGAGTCGTTATGTAGCCTAACGAAGGAGTTGCTATGATTGTATATGTGTTGCAGTACTTTAACGTTTACAGGGTCTACACCTTGTAGGGTGATGGCTTTTTTGACTACGGGAATTTCTACTGAGTTGAATGCTTTTTTGAAGTCTATAAATGCTACAGCGAGTGGCATTTTGTATTCTGCTGCTCTCTGTGTCAGCTGATTCATTGAATGGTCCATGGTCGAGTAGCTTCTTATAAATCCAGCGTATTCCCGTGGTTGGTTTTCATCTAGTGTTTTAGTGATCCGGTTGGTAGCTCATAAGCCTGTAGTCGTTGAGATCTCTGTGGTTTCCTCTTTTACGTAGAAGCATAATGATTGCCGTGTTCCAGTCTTTCGGGACGAGTCTGTTTTAGACACAAGTTGAATAGAATAACTGATTTTTTGCTGACGAACTAACCAGTTTTATGAGTAGATCGATTGTGATATTATTTGGTCCAGGGGTTTTTCCTTTTTGTGTTTGCCAGTTAATAAAAACTAAGTTTCTCTCAGCAGTATAAAGATTTGAAGCACACACCTAAAAGTGTGCAAGAAATGTTATAAAACGAGAAAATGGACTGTTTAAACTGGTGTTCGAGGCAGTTGCAACATCTGACTTCCATTCAAAAAAATATTATGAACAATGTGTCATTTGCAATGATTTTTGAATTGTATGGGTAATTGGCAGATAGATGTGACTTGAATATATAAAAACTATATCAGTCTCGTCCAAATAGTCTCTGAGTAACTGAGTAAGTGTTGCAACCATCCCCAGTTTCTCGTTCTGTATTTTTGAATTAAATATTTGATCTCTTGTATGCAACCATGATATCGTGATGAGTGAAAAAAAACGAAGAAAAACACAGGATTAAAATTTTACGTGAGATTGGATACGTTGACTTTTGCGTAGTTTAAACGTATTATCTTTAACTTTGAGAGGCGTCATCAACATTACCACTTTTGTTTGGAATCTTCCCATTATTTACGTTCCAGTCAATGTAATTTTCAGTCCTCACCAGGCGCTAGATTCTTTTTTTTTTCATTTACTTTTTTCTCTCCATGCGAAATTGATATACCAATCAAAACAATCCATTTTTCGGCTATGTTAGACGTCATCTACTGCTAAGCAAACACTCAGGTGAATATTAATTTATACTGTGGATGTGCGATAATGAGACAGCCAAATGACGTTGAAATCAGTGCTAGCCTGACATGCATTCGGCTAATAAGCCATATTACCGTCGATCTCGAGTAATGTCCCCTGAAATCAATGCTCTTATCCAACAGTTGAAACTTCGTCAGTAACTATTGTTATAAAGTTTTTGGTCGTAATCCAGTATCGATAGTCTACCACCAAGCACGAACGATTCGAGATACAAAGTTCTCATCAGAAGGGCTTTCGTTCCTCTGTCCTAGTTGCCTCAAACAACCCATCTATCAAAATCTAATCGAAAATCGCCAAAAATATACACTGCTCACGTCTTACAACATGCTCAGAAAAAGATCACCTTTGACAAGAACTCCACACGACAGCCATCCTTATTAAATACCATTTGTTATATATGGGTAGTTGTCTCAGAAAAAATACGCTGCTGTGTGTCAAGGGATTTCCAGGATAAAGAGAGAACTTAATGAGAGCGACTAAAGGCCGAAAGCTTAGAATGCAGGGACCAAAGTCGAAGGAGAATTCTCCTAGATCAGAATAGTATGGAAAAGTCTGCATATGGAGTGGGGTGAAATTTATGCAAATTTATGCAAATCGATTTACAGGCTAAAATGGCAGGCCTTAATTGTCCATTAGTGATCTGTACGTGTCTGTCTGTCTGTCCATTTAGTTTGTCCGGTGATGACGTCAGTGGTTGTCAATGACAGGAAATTAAGAAATAAATTATGTTTGTGCATGTTTTATGTGTGTGTACGTGCGTGAGAGACAGACAGATAAACAGAGATAGATATGTTGAGAGAGAGAGAGAGAGAGAGAGAGAGAGAGAAGGTTGGAAATCATTGGGAAAAGAAATATATAATAATTCGAAGAGGCGAAGTAGAAACCCAGGTAAGAGAAAAATTCAGGGAAAGGGAAAACTAATTGGAAGAGTCGAAAAGAAGAAGAAATGGGATGAGGAGAAATAGCATGTTGGAATCATGAAAAAGGAGACAAAGAAGTTGTGAAAGACAACAAAGAATAGTAAAAGTAACGGAAAGTTAGCCGAGAAATAAGCTGTGGAAACATTAGATATAAATGAAAGGAATCATTCAGGGAGAAAATTGTCAAATGCAAAAGGATAAAAAGGCATAAGTTACAAAGAAATTGCAAAAGGCGAATAGACGAAGTAGGGAGAAGGTAAAAAGTACCATATCGGCATTTTTAGACGGCTTATATTCATACATGGTACTTTTTGATGATATATATATATATATATTGGCACTTTTAGATGGATTAAATTTATACTTTATCTAAATTCTTGATAAAATTATCGGAACAACTATGATTATTAAAAGTGTCGAATTTGCAAGTCCTTGGATTCTCTTTTAATCTTTTGTTGGATTTTCTCGTCTCTTCATGATCTGGAGTTTATTGGAACCTTTTTCTCAGGGAAAGCAAATGACCTTGAAAAAAACCCCACTAAACAGGGAGCAATAGAGGAAAATGATGTTAGATTGAATAATAACGGATAAAAACCAAGCCGTACTATGATTTCTCATATTGGCACAACATTGTGTGTAAGAACTTTAAGTACGGAGAAGAACGCTGCAAATCGTACAATTAGGAATGTTTTTCAGGAATCTTCAAGCAATATATAGTCAGATTTCCCTGATTTATGTCAATTTTTCATGTTATAACTTGATTACTTTTGATAATATTACAATATCTCACCACGAAAATTATATTCGTTGTATTAAAGCGATGCTCTGTGTCTTCCCTCGTTGAAGATTTGGAAATCCACACACTTTTTCTTCCAAATGACCGATTTATTCTATATATTCATAGTAAACCATTTTAAGAGGTAAAACAAATGACCATGCCATTTTCAAGTTGCTTCTCAGGCACACTAAATTTTTGCAATGATTATATTTAATGGATACATGCAAAAAAATATCAGTGAAAGTGAAAATATTCTCAAAGAAGAGAGATGAAGATGAAAGAAAGAAAAAACATTTAGGACAGTATTTGTTAACTGAGAAAGTGAAGATAAGATTCGAGAGAAAAACAAGAATGATAGAAAGAGAAGAAGCGTTGTATTTGAGAGACAGAAAGAAATAAAGAAACATGGGGAAGGGAAACATTACAAGAAATTAGAGAGAATAGAAGCAAAATGATTACAATGAGAGGAGTGGTAGAAAATAATGAAAGATACGGGGAGAAGATTGTAAAACGAAAATAAGGAACGCACATCGAAGGAAAAGGAAGATATCAAGGAAAGAGTTGAACAGATATAGTGACAGATATGAGAATTGGCGAATGAAAATGAGTGAGATGATGATGATGATGATGATGATGATGATGATGAATTATATTCTCTTGGCTGAAAACGGATATTCTGGTCACGAATTTACGACATTCATGCCGTGGATGACAAGAATAAAGACGTCAGATTGGTCAGGGCGTGGGACAAACAAAAAATGAAGAGCCTCTAGTTGAATGGTTTCCGAAAATAAGATGATAGCTACGAGAGCAGAAGCTGTTATCAGAAAACAGCATGAGAGATACCCACTCGAAGAGGGGAAACAAAATAGAAAGAAAAATACAAGAGAGTCATCTTTAATAGCATCAGGCAAGACAAGAACAATTAAGAGACGAAGAAATGAAACATTCGTTCGTTTTTCAATTGATCCTATCTTCTTGTTTGACAAAGGTTAGGGATCGTGTTCAGGATTGGATTGAAATTTGGGGTAATAGTCAGAATAAGGAACTTCTCCGTTTGAAGAGTAAAGATGTAACGACAAGTTTTTAAATCAAGAACAACATTTACAATATGTATATGAATACACCTATAGCAATGTATACACATTTTCTTTGCCTGCTAAAACGTGTACAGTTCGGATATTGAGTGCAATTCTCCTTTCAGATATGCCTTATTTTGAATGCTACTCTTTTTAAATCAAATTTAAATAAATAAAGTTGTCCCTTAACTAACGGACATGGTGTAAAAACGCTAAGAGTATTTTGTTTGTGTCTGATGTTTAATTATTTAGCAATAAAAGTAATATCAAAATAAATACATTTTACTTTTTCTTCTATCCTCCCTCTTTTGGTAATGATTTTCATTGATTGATTGTTGTTCATGCACACATACGCACACATGCTCACACACACACACACACACACACTTTCTAATATACAAAAATAATAGCAAATAGGTGTGTGTGCAAGAATTTCAAAGGAAATATCTACTTACAACAAACACATTGGATTCTAACTTACGATCTGTGAAAATTTGTTGAGAGATTTGATAAAACATAAGTCCTTTCCCCATTCCTTATTTACATTTTTAATTCTCTCTGTAGCATATTTAATTAAACGCTGAATTAATTGCGATACACATGAAATAAGATTAGCCACCAATGATTAAAATAATCTCGACTCTGCTTTTATCAAAGCAGAATCAGATAAACGTATCCAGGTAGTAGAGGATTTTCAAAAGACAAGAAGAGAAAAAGGAGAGGAAAAGACAGAGAAAGCCATAAAAACAGAAAGATATTAGAAAGTGCATTGGGGAAAATTACAAAAGAAAGATTTGAAATGAAAAAAAAAGAACGAACAACCAAGACTGTTCGTATTGTCGAAGCTGGTCATGTTGGCGATGGCTTTCAATGCCGAAGGATATGTATGTGGCCAGGCGTGTCACACACAACTTCCCTCTCACCCGAGCTCGTCAACGCCTCTCACCTCTTTCTCTTTCCCGCCAAAAGAAATCAACCAGCCTTTCACTCATGTCGTCTGCCATTTCCAAATGACGAACCTTTCCTTAATTTTGTGCGTCCCTCGCAATTAACGCCGGACGTCAATTGCCATAAAAATGTCACCCACTGCCCGTATTGAAGACTTTCTAAGCATTATTCCATTGAACACGGTATGTGCTTTGACACTGACGAAGACGCAAATGGAGCAGACAAATGCAACTCGGTGAGTTTCATACTTTTACACTTGATGTTAATGTAGAGAATTATGAGTGTGCAATCTATTTCTTAGTTTTTACTATGAGATATTATCGAAATTCATTCGCAGCTATCTGCTACTGTCCGTGCAAAATGACAAACTAACAAATGAGGCGAAGGTGATAAATTCAGTTGACTATTATTCGTGTCGTTTCGAAATTAGTACTGTTATAGAGACAAAATCCTAAATTCTCCATCTTCCTATCTGCAGGCATATTGAGCTTGTTTTATCATTTATATTAGATGGGAATATAAAAAAAAAACAAAAAAACTAAAGAAGACTTGTGGATGATACATTCTCTTCGCGATTACCAACACGGTCATTTTGTTATTCCTAGATGGAAAATGGATCATATTTTCAACAGCCAATAATATGATATTGTTTATATATTTTTGTGTTAGCATGTTGAATTTATGATTTGTGTACGCGCTTAGAAATGTGGCAAAGGTGAATAAGAACAGGATTGCCATGTTCATGCCGATTTATGTTTATTTGTTGTGCAGTTTGTATGTATTTCGACGGTTTTTTTATCTAAATTACCTGAAAAGGGGATTGGTTCCATCAATTTACTTGATCTGTTATTGAGTTCCTTCTCTGAAACAGACAATGGATAGCACAAATCGTCGACTTTTCACCAGTAATGTATGATTAAACATACTTGAAATAGTATTCCAGGGGAAGCTAGTTTTATGAAGTTTGTTTGAAAGTTATACGTTGCAACCAGATATCGATAGGTCAACTTTGGAAATTTCCAAATATAAATTTGCTGATGCTCTCAAAACGTAGTTTGCAAATAGGAAGCAGTTCTCTGTGGATAACAATAACCAACTCCGACTTCTAATAGGAAAGTTGTTTTTTTTTAAATTTCCCGTTTGATTCTTCAGCTATTACTGCATTTTTCATTAATTCATACATTACTTGTTTAGGTGATATAATTTTAGTAGAAATTGGTTGACTGACAACAAAAGATGTGTATAGGATCATATTCGTAACAATTATTTAGTAATATGATAACGTGCGTGCGTCTTACATCTCATGAAAACGACATTTGTGAAACTCGACCCAATAACTACTGACGCCTCCTTTATGCACCATCCCCACGACAAGACACCTGCATCAAGCTTCTTTGCTTTTTTCTTCTCTTTTTTCTTTCTCTCTTTCTTTTTTATTTTTTGTCCAACTCATCCTGGATAATACTGACCTTTAACCTCTGACCGCTCCACAAGTATAATCTGTTCTGTGTCAACTTGAACAAAGAAGAAAAAAAGAAAAGCCTGCTCAGTCAGTCACATGAGCAGTAAAGACTACTGGTTTATTGTTACATTTTTATTCATTGGCTTCATCCTCATTATCCTTATTATTGTTATTATTCATTTGAGAAAGAAACTGAACAAAAGAAAGACAAAATGATCTCATACATACGTGGGGCGGGCGGACGATAGATATGGAAAATAAAAACAGGCAATTACATTTCTTTCAACTGGCACCCACCTACATTCAGGAAAGTATGATGAGATACAAACAAGCGGAGATGAATGTTTGGCTTGGAAATAAATGCTTTACTTCAGGTTAATTCGACGCTCAACAGATGCATATTTAAACAGCTTTAGAGAGAAAAAACGTTTATTAGATATTTTTGAATGTGATTTTGCTGAACAGATACATACTTAATTATCAAAGTGGTAAGTGCACAGTTACAAGAAGGATCCATGCTGAATGGAAGTGTGTATATGATATAATTGTCTATTTTGAGATAGAAAAGTAATAGATAGGAAATATGTACCGAATTCTTTTAGTGTACAAGTAATTTTGAAGGGCTATACTTTTTAAATGGACACGAATATTGTAATTAAAATTTCGAGTATTACTATACTTAATTATACTTTGGATTTTTTGTTTATTTTCAAGTTCATGTATACTCTCCGAGTCTATGAGTGAATGAGAGAAAGAAATGGTGATTAAATTAAATGTTTTTCAGCAATATATAATTTATGATATTTTAATACCATGAAACACTCACACGTATCCACACACGACTTCATGTCATGTATATAATGTATATAACAACCCCCTGCTTAAGCTTATTCATGTAAGGTTAATCGCCACTTGCGATGCCAGTCACTCAGTTGCATTGGGTCCTTATCCATTAATATGTCAATACTGTCTGAAGAACATATGACATTTCATTGTAAAAGGAATTACAAACTAGCGAGGCTTGTACAAATTTGCATTAAACTGTTTCTGTTGAAATTATTACTCATGGAAATATTTCAATTTCTCAGTCCAAAATCGAATGTCATTTGATATTTCTATTTTTGTTTTTAATCACCCTCGGAAATATTTTTATCGTTTGATATGATTTTTAGAAGTTCTCCAATTATGCAACTCAATTATGTTTTTATAACAATTTGGTGATTGCCATCATGTAAAACGTCAATGTATTTGTTTTCCTTTCAATGGAAATACTTCGAGGTTTCTTTGGATAAAGATTGATCTAAAAGGTGAAATATTACCCCTCCAAGAAATTGCTGAAATCATTATCTCCTGTCTATTCTTCTGATACTGGAACCGCCACAAAACTCAATACAATGTGTTTTAGTTTTGCTTCACTTGCCTCATAGCATATCTGATTTCTGGCGATTTTATTAATTCCCTTTTGAAAGAAAAGAAAAAAAGTTCAAACTTCGTAAATCGAATCTGCTGTATGCTTCTTTACTCTTGACAAAAGCGTTCGTCTGATTTCAAGAAGCACCATGTAGCTTAGTATTGGAAAATATTTAGACCCAATTTTAAAATTAAGTTTTACAAAACGGCTGCTGACGTTCATTAGTGATATGAATGAGTTTTTGGACGGTTACAGATCGTTAGGTTGATAGTAGTGAAAGTTTCTGAAAATTCAAAACGATTAAGAATTGAATAATGAAAGAGGGTAATTCACATCGCCAGTTTACCGCGAATACAGGTTGTCCTTAAATCAGGGATATTGTTCTTTATTTCAAGGTACATTCATGTATATAGAACGTAGATAATAGCTTACATATAATATTGAACGATATAAAGGAAATCATTATCGTATCTGAAAATGTATTAGAATATTAAGGATGAAGGCTACACCGAAACATGATTGTAGATGATTGATTTGGTACAATAATCTATGAATTTTAAGTCATTAATACTTATTGATACTTATTGATATTCGCTTTCATAAATTCTGTTGGTATGACTGAATTCGGAAGGCACTCGCTCTTTATTCTCATGTAGAGTTACCATTACCGCGGTAGCTTGATGGGCACCCCAAATATATGCATATGCATTTCATGAAAAATCCTCAAAAACATTCCTTTGTCATTTTTAGGGGATAATCTACAGGGATTAATTCAAGTTATTTTTATGTGCTGTCTTTGCATACAAATAACATCAATAGCTGTTGTGTTCAAGTTCGTACTCTGGGTGTTTTGCATGTGTTCATTCCTTCAGATAAATTCACACATAATTATATATATTTTTGTTTATTTGTGCGTTCCTTCTTTTTCTTGTCTGTCTCTTACTTTTGGTTATTGCTGTTATTCTTCTCATGTTGATGCAAATTCTTTGCTTTTTGTCCACGTCAAACAACTCTTTTTGCTCTTTCAACGCATTTTCTATATCAACGCGACTACATCTTCTCGTACTTGCCTTCTCCACCCCCTTTTTTCTCACTGCTTTCCAACTTAACTTCACCTTTCTTACCTCTTATACTCCCAGCCTCTTTTATGATGTTGGATTCGCCGGAAGCAAGACCTGTGCAAGCCACGTCTTTTCAACAATAAAATATAATGTAAGCAACATGTAAGAGAAGCTTCTGAAAACTTTACACGCACACACACACACACACACACACACCTATCCATCTATCTTCCTATATATGTATATATGTGTCTTTATATATGTGTGTATGTGTTTATATATATGTGTGTGTGTATATATATATATATATATATATATATATATATATATATATATATATATATATATATATATATTTACATGTGTGTGTGTGTGTGTGTATAAATCAGGGGCTTATATTCATGGTGTGCTCGTTGTGCGCCGCACAACCACCAAAGAATACATGAATATTAATTTTGCTTTTCTTGTTTCACGTTTACTCGACCAAGGAATATAATTTAAAAGTCATTGTTATCTCCTCTGCACTGAAATATTCTTTGTCAAGCTCCGAGATCACAGCATAACCGACGGCTATTCATGCCACTATATCAAAAATATTGGGAATGGTGTATAGCCATCTAACCCGAGAGCGATCAAATGAGGTATGCAAAGTGTGTTCCTTTTTAACCACTCGCCATTGTTGCCAATGTAGAGGCTTTTCATCAAAATACTGATGTTTTAGATTGCAACTTGGTGTCAAAAATTGTGATTTGAATGTTCTTTGATATGATGAGTGATATTTTATTCAATTCATAATAAGAAAATGTTATATTTTAGTTTCATTTGTTCTCGATCAGGACTTCGGTTGTTGTTAATGTTCCAAGACTGGCACGTACGTTGTTGCGTTTTATTTTTTTTGGGGGGGGGGGGGAGTCCAAATAATTTCTAACCGATTTGTGAAATCTGGATGCTTTTATCGCCTTGGGGTTGATAATGGCCTGACAAACCGAAGTATATCTGTTGTTTATAAAATGAGAAATCAAGTTGAATATTGCAAACTTTATTTTAGTTCATTTGTTTTCAATTTCAAATTGTTTTTTTGTTTAAAATATATAATTGAAATCTGAATCCGCCTCGGAGTACTTTTATTCAATCTGAATGGAATCATCTAAATTCTTCAGTTTGTTGAGAATTCGCAAAAACGAAAAAATGAAATCAGATAATTTTCGCGGTTTACTATTTTATGTTCGAAGGCACATTGTGTATATTTGGCAATCTGTTTTAATGGTATTCAGAGCTTCTAAGAAGGAGTTGTTTGTTTTTTTTTTGTTGTTTTTTTCAAGTTACTTGGAGATAAAATGAAACATGTTGTCATCAATGAAGAATAATCAATGAATGAACGAAAAGGAAGAATATGAATTAAATGAATTAACTAACTTTGAGAAGAGTCATTATTATTTCAACTTTTGCAACCTTGAAGGAAACAACTCAGTCTCAAGAATGCTCAGAACTGCATTTTCAAAAATCAGGTTTTAATTTTATGATAGTTTGTTTTAACTCTAAACTTTAGTTTGTTTGCAAACTCACCCCCTATAGAATGTAGTACTAGCATTGCAGTTTAAATATTTTGTTAACATTTTTTATGTAATCCCTTAGATTTATAGTTTCTTATGTTAACAATCTTATTCTACCATAAAATGCAGTACTAGTACTGCAAACTAAAAATAATTCTGATATTTTGTGACGAATTGTTCCATTATTTTGTTTACAAACTCTTTCATCTTCATTGCGAAGTGATTTTTCAATAAACAGTTTACAAACTCATAATTAAGGCATATTGCAGAACAATGAAATATCAACATGAATTACCCAAGTGAATTGATTCACGAAATTGATTCCACTCGAAAGAAGAATTGGATTTTTGCATCTCAATAAATTGTTTTTGTTGGTTATTTTCGCGCCTGGAAGTCGGCAACGGAAGACTCTAACCGTAGCACAGAGTGCACCCTGTGACAATAACCGCTATACACCACTAGAGGAGACTCGGCTAAAGAGCATTCCCATTTGGGGATTAGTTCGATTACCACGTAGGACACAATCTTTATTTTCCTATCACTAACTGAAGTAAATTGGTCCGAGCTATAAATTTCACTTCAAAAATTGATTTGTCGTTATTAGTTCGCATGCCAAAGCGAATTATCATATCATCATCAACATCATCATCATCATCATCATCATCATCATCATCATCATCATCATCATCATCATCATCATCATCATCATCATCATCAGTCTTTTAACGTCCGTCGTTAGACATAGACCTTCCCCAGGGTGCCCATATTTTATTATTGCATTTGGGTGGTGAATAGGTTAAGAGATTAAGATGTAAGGTTATGGTTTTCGATCTTAGAAAAAACATGTTTTATTGACATGTTAGTGTAATTTTCCTCAAAAATAATGTGCAACTGGCGTGAATACTGAGCGAACGAGAAATTCACCTCGCGAATTTCCCTACGACGAAGTAAAGATTCAGCATGATAGTTACATTGTAGATAGACTCCCCACTCAACAAAATGACTTTGAAAAAATCTCACAACTTTTCTGAAGGTTTGAAGGTCTAATAGTTTAAAAGTACATAGAATTGAAAAGAAAAAAGATTTTCACCATCTTTGTCGGAGTTCGAACATTTTTATAACTTAAACCAATCGACAAATTTTCACAACAACGAGAGAGGGGGGGAGAGGGGGAGGAAGAGAGAGAAAGTAGGGGGGATTGTAGACACAGAAATCAACATTTTATGATAGCTCAAAAACAAACAAATTTTTAATGGAATTCTGGGATTTTTTTAAAACAGCAACACCAAACATACCATTTGACGCAGAATCATGCAATTTTGCAAGAGTACTCGTTACAACATGTCCTTCACCCCGTTATTTTTGGAAAGTTTTGGAAATTCTTTTTCATGCAGTACTTATGATCTTTTTTTTTTATATTTCAAAAAGTCTCATGTCAACGCTACCGGAGGCACCATTTAGCATATAACCTATCAAATATGCATTAGTACTCCTGCAGACATTTTTATAAACATACATTTTTTTGATTTTCGAAAATTATTATAAATTTTTTTCTAAGGAAAACTATATCAAACCTTTCGGTGTAGGAACTTTCAAATGTGTATGAAGTTCTGCATCTGTTTGTTTGTTTTTGTTTTTGTTTTGCTTTTATTCGCGAAAAGGCAATTTGGGGGTTCAGTTTTTTCGATGAAATATTGGCAGAGACATGCAAACATACAGGCACACACCTCTTATTTTCTAGCTTGCAAAATCAGGTCAAGAAGTTGACAATTAATTTTGTTATTTATTTTGATTAGACGAAATATTGTAAACCAGGCCTTGTCGATACACAACATGAGTTATATTGGGGTCACAGAAATATTCAAAATCATTTTTAAAGAGATTTTAAAATCATTTGTAAAGAGATAATGTTTTCAATATTTTTAGAAAAACGTGTTTTTTCTGAAAAAAAAAATGTGGAGCCATTTAGGATCTTTGTATGATTGTGCCAGCGCTACCAGATACAGTACGGTGATTCACTTTATAGCTGGTGTGGCGTGTTTTTGTTTTTTTCTAATTTTTGTTCCTGTCTTTTCCTTAACAAGACTTCCCACCTTATTGTCAATTGTTATTAGAATCTTTGAAATATCTTTTATCTTTTATTCATAAATTACCAGCACGATATTTTTTATAACATGTGTGTGCATGCAACAATAACTAAAGAGCATTCAGAGAACGCATACCTCGCCTAATTCATAACCTTGTCGTTCATCCACGTTTTGTATCAATCAAATAATTAGATATGACGGGGGGGGGGGTTGTGTGACAAAAGATTTTAACTCCTGGTATTCATTATAAATGTTAGCTTTCCATGAATGTCATAAGATCTATTTTGTTGATCTGTAAGCTCTTCAAGATATGCAAGTTCATGCCATAATTATTGCTTCTTACAATTCTGAATGCCCTTATCGAGATTTTCATTGCTTGATATCATTTCAAGCTCTTCATGATTTTAAAATAACAAGTATTGAAATTAGTTTCAAATATTTATCCCCCTTTTTAAACCTAAAAAAAGAAGAGTTGAGGAATTTGGATCAAAGAACAAGGGATTTGATTATCATGCATAAAGCCCTACTACTCGGTGATAATGTTGGCCCACTGTTAGTGGAAAGACAGGGAGAAGAAGACTCGTTAGTATTGACACTAGTGCTATCTCAACTGTCGAATGTCTCGAAGCTACACAAGGCAGAGATGAACAAAATGAATCGATGAGGATTTGGCATGGATGTGGTTACGCAGAGGACACACCAAAAAAGAGATGGAATACCTATTGATAGCAAACCAGAATAAGTGCAATACAACTAATTATATCAAGTAAGAAAGACAAGGCATAGATGAGGAATATCGTCTCTATGGAGAGTGGGACGAAACTGTCAATCAGATAGTAAGCGAATGCATCAAATTTGTTGAGAAAGAATATGAAAATAGGAACGACTGAGTGCGATCTGTGAACCACTCGTTCAATCGTGCAAAAAGTAACTTGTTTTTTTGGTTTTTGGGTTGTTTTTTTTTAGCAATGTCGACCAATGGTATATGCAGAAATTAGAACATGCCCTAAAGAATAAAGGATTTAAATCTTATAAGACTTCAAATTCCCGCGGTTCAGCCAGTTAAGTTCAAGTTACTGGATGTAATCGTTGTGAACGAAAAGGAAATATGTCAGATAGTAGACGTTGCTGTTCCAGCTGACAAGAAGGTATATTTAAACAAAAAGGATGAAATTGAAAAAAAGTGAAGAGCTGAAAAAATGTATGGAGCTTCCCAGAGAACTGCAGAGATTTTTGATTAGATGAAGACGGTACCCATCATGATTGGCGCGTTTGGAACAGAAGAGCATTGCTGAGGAGTTGAAAAAATTTGAAATCCCAAGAAAAATCGAAACCATCTGGACAACTTTTCTAAAATCAGATAAAGTGCCGAGGAAAAAGTTGAAATATTGAGACAATTTAGTGCTATTCAATTTTCAGTCGATACGGTCGGTGGTAAAACTCAACCAGTACAGTAAATCAATTATTTCTTCCATATCATTTAGGTAAAAATGGCATCATTGAGTCAAACTGGCCACCCAATCAAGGCCAGAAAATTAGATCTAGTCATTCTGAACAAAGAGAAATTTGATGAAAAAATTGATAGTTAGTACCAGAAATTGCTTGAAAAATATTGCAACAGGAATTATTTATGCGAGTTTTTAGAAACTAAGTAAGATCAATACCAAATTGGAGAATCGTAATTCTTATTCATTTCAGTCAGTGGTTATTTAGCATATATATGAAGTACTAGCACGATATTATTCATAACATGCGTGTAAATCCATTAGTAACTACAAAACATGCTTCGCCTAATGTAATTGCCTCAGAAAACTGTATGGCAATCAGTTCATATATATAGCCACGGTACAGGAGATGTACAGGTTGCAAATATGATGAAATCAACAGACTTGGAGAATTTTCATCCAGCATTTTTACTTTACAGCGATTAAAAATTCACAGATATGATATCAAGCGATTTTTGTTTGATAGCTTGATAAAATGGAAAATGATTTTGAAAAGTTATATTAAAATAATTCAAATTATTGGCACGTTTTTTCCAGATCAAATTGAGGAACAAATTTTGGAATCTATGATGTGGGGGGAGGAATCACCTTGTAATTTGCATATTTTACAACAAATACCAGCATAAGTTTGAGTATGCAAATTAGTCCATCATTAAAGGAGAGTACTGACAAACTTAAACATGCTGTTGGACACAGTTGGAATGGATTGATAGTTAGGAAACGTGGCTTCATAAGGGAGTTCTCTATTGAGAATATGGATTTCTTGATTGAAAACTTGGAGCAATCTGCCTTGAAAATGAAAATACCCACCAAAACAAATGTGGATAACAAATGGGCAGAAGCATCAGTCAGAGTTTGTGATAGAACTGTTAGAAATTGTCTGAATGAAATGAGATTTACACGTAGAAAGGCAAAACAAAAACCAGCTCAAACACCATGACAGAAGAAAACAAGGTCTCAATGGGCTTGAGAGAAGCAATCGTGGACGTTCAGATGGAAGTGATATTCGATGATGCTGCAACCTTTATCGTTTCAATGAAACCTATAAAGATGATAGCCTGAACAAAAAAAAAAAGATTTTTCGACTCACGTATGTTATGGGGTTGCATACAAGCTAAGAACCAGGGGAGATGGCAATCATCTCTTCAACAATAGATGCACTGGTGCACATTGACATTTTGGATATTGTTCTCATTTCATCAAAAGAAAATAGGTTTGATGATGATGAAGTCATTTTTTCCAGGATGATAATGCATTTTGCCACAGGGCAAAAAGCGTTAAAAATTTCCGCCTGGAAAGGCCTATCAACTTATTGGCATAGCCAGCAACCAGGGCGTATTTCTGACTGAAAATTTATGGTAGAATTTTTTTTTAAAATGGGCCGTGACAAGGCTCCATCCTATAAAGCAGCCCTGACAACCACTATTCGAAAAAGTTTGAATCAGCTTGATGGAGAATATTGTTTTTTATTAGTGAAGTCCATGCCTTAAAGAGTTCATCTCATAATAGCCAAAGGAGAAAGAAATTGCTAATCGTGATTTTTCTGTTGTTGATGATTCCATATTCCCCCCCCCCAGCATTGAATGGGTCCATCATTTTTCCTAAAATATGCCAATAATTTAAATATCTTAATTTAATTTTTATGAGTTATATTTCATAAAGTCAAAATATCAATCTACTAAACATATTGTTTTGTATGATATTTGTAAGAAAAAATTTTGGATGAATATCAATGCCGATTCCATACTTTTTTGCCATGAATAGTTCCTCATCCAACCAGTCAGTCAAGAGAGCAGATTCTTGAGAATGTGGTTTAGTTTTGACCTGTTTGACTTGGGAGATAAACTGGCTTCTAAATATACAAATCTTTTTTTTCACGTTGACATTTCTATCCTTATATCATCAGTGGAAGAAGAAATTTGCTTCAAACCTGAAATAACTTTAAGCCTCATTTTAAGGGCCAAGCCACTTCATTACACATTATGCGACAACGTGACAAAAATATAGTTTACTTGACAGCGACAAAATTCTCGATGAATATTTTGAGTTCTTCAAGTTTTACCAAAGAAAAGATTGAATGAACAGTTGGTTGGTTATTTGGTTATACTCCGACGTACAGCATCATCAGTATGGATAGAAACGAAGACTATGGCAGCAGGTGGGTGAGGAAGCCCTGTTATTGAAAAGAATAGCCTGAGAGGGAAAACAAACAGAAATATTCAAACCCTATTTGAACCCGAAATGCATGTTCGGAACTAGCATTCCGAGGGAAATCATGAATCACTGCCATTCGTATATGTTTTTTTTTCCTTTGTAGATTAAACTGTTGTGATGGTAAAATCAAGTTACCTTCATTAAAATACTACCTGTTTGGTCAAAACCATGCATCCATTTGAACAATGTCAAAAAAAATGTGTGAATGCTGCTAAACACGAACTAGTGTGGTCAATTTAGCACAAACTTACTTAGTGAATCGACCCCCCTCTGAAAACCTGTTAGGGTATTTTCAAAAATTGAAAAGGCCATTTTTCCAAATCATTGAGAAAGGTGTGTGTGTGTGTGTGTGTGTGTGTGTGTGTGTGTGTGTGTGTGTGTGTGTGTGTGTGTGTGTGTGTGTGTGTGCAAAATTTCAAGTTTCTACTATAAACGGTCAAAACTGGACAAAGATACACGTCAGAACAGATGAATAACCTAAAACCACCTACAGTGCATAAACCGGTCTCTTGTAGGTAACAGTGATCAATTACTGACAAGATTCAGAAAAAAAGATTGGAATAGTGCTAATAGTTGAAATTGCTTAGAATGATTAATGAATATACCGATTAAGAATTATGATGTGGTGGTAATGATGATGATGACAGTAATAATAATCATGTCGAAGTTTACTGTGATAATTGAGTTAATGACCAATAACACTTACTATCCATTGTTTATTCTCTTATTTACTTTCTTACTATTTAAACGATGGGGAGCATCGTCAGTAGTTGTAGTAAAACGACGAATTCGGTGCGTGAAATAATCTCACGCTACATTTAATCCTTCAAATATTGCCAAAGGGAAATTGCTTTTCTTGCCTGGATTTAGGATTCTTGAGAAGAGAAAGAAAACGTGTTTATAGAGGAATGGAGATACAAGTAGAGGAGCTGAAAAGAAAACAATTGCAAGATGAAGGCAAAAAAAAAAGAGAATTATAAACAGATTTTCTTTATTTAGATTTTTCTAATAAGCAAAACCCGGTAGACCCAATTCTTCCTCTCTTTCAATTTCTTGATACGCCCAGCTTTAAAAATAAGCTTACAATTGAGGAAAAAATTGTTTATCCTTTTATCAAAGCTACTCGGATGGGGTTGGGAGATAATTATTTGGTTCTTTTGCTCTATTGTCAGTGAAACAAAATACAATAAAACGAATGCCGATTTAAAAAGAAATTAAATACTCATCTATAGTGAATCTAACCCTCGGGGTAATATTACGCATGCGTGTTGCTTGCTTTCAGACTTTTAGAAATTACGTCACTTCCGGAATTATCCTAAGCATTATTTGAAAAACGAAAATCATTCCCACCGTCTTAAAAGAGATAGAAGCAACAAAAAATGCAACTAAATGTAGTTCATTGGCTTGTTTGATGTGAAAGGATCTCTCTCTCTCTCTCTCTCTCTCTCTCTCTCTCTCTCTCTCTCTCTCTCTCTCTCTCTCTCTCTCTCTCTCTCTCCCTCTCTCTCCCACTGTCTCTCTCTTTTAAGAAAGAAAGAAAGAAAGAAGTTCGGAGAGACATGGACACAACGGTTACGAATTTCTGTTAAGTACCATCTAAATTGAATTTTCGATGCCTAAACAAACTACTGACAACTCCATGTCGCACATTTGTATAACCAGCGACATCTAAATTGTATCAGTATTTGTAATTTTAAGTTTATATCGACGTTTCTGCCCTTACCGTCTGTTTGTGTACTTATCACGTGTTTTGAATTATAGAAAAACAATTATTAAATAGAAAGCGTGCGTACTTTGGCCAACACCACCAGCACCAAAAACTGAATCCAACCCAACATTTGATCAATTCTTACCTTAGCTTATCGCCTAACTTTCGGTAAAACATCATTGAAACTCATTAATGTATGAAAAGAAACGAAAAATATCTCTCGACCGAAAATAATTCGGATCCATCCCCAAATCCATTTATTCTCCCTCACCCCATGAGAGGGGGTGTTGATGATACCAAATTGCTAACCAGAATACTATACATCAATAGAAAGGGAATTATATGGAGAACAAAAAAAGTGAGAGCTAACAAAACTGTCTCAGTCATAGTATGTGGGAATTCCATAATGGCAGTTTTTCGCTAGTCAGGAACTTTCTTTTTCATCAGATGTTGGCATATTGAATATCAATCGAGAGAAGATTCAATGCTGAGTGAAGTTTACGAAGGAATCATATGACTTGGAGCAATTCGTTTCAATCTATTTACAATCAAATGTGTTGATGGCTTTTTTCAAAATGAAAAATGTGTGATGTGTACCTATATTTACGATACGGGAAAGGTAACATGCATCCGCCTCAAAATTCAATCGCTTATCCCATGACACATCCTCCCACATATTTTCACTGAAATCAATTGAGAACTTCAGATGATATTGCGTGGATAGCCAAATTGACAGAGAGACGCACGTGATTAAATATCCTCCCCCGATTTCGTTAGCAGAGGTAAATCAGCACTCGATTCTTTTGAATATATTTCAGTCCACGTGAATTGAGATTTATTTGAAAACCCCCAGGGCAGTTTAATTCCTGAATCGGAGTTTTCGTCTACTTTCAGCCATTTTGATCAAAAGGGCAACAGTCATACATTGGACCTATTGAAGGTTGTGAATATTCCGAATATTCGAAGCAATCAAAGACTTCCGTGGTTTTACAGAGGAATATTTATTCAAGTTGTCCGGGGAGGGGGTGAGTAGAGGAAAAGGAACTGCTTATAAATTAGTGAAATACATATCAGCGTAAAATATGAGAAAAAAGTACAGACAGTAAAGCTTTAGCTGTTCGTTTATGTTTGCATATTGAGAATTGCATTTCTAATAATGCACATATCTGACGTGTTGGCATTTTAAAATGAAATATTGTCATTGATGTCAATTTTCTTCTTCCCTCTCTTTCTTTCCCCCCCTTTCTCTCTCTCTCTCTCTCTCTCTCTCTCTCTCTCTCTCTCTATATATATATATATATATATATATATATATATATATATATATATATATATTATGTATCTATTTCTTTATAATATAATTGTTGGCAGTGAGAAAAAATAGAGCAAATACGGACAGTAAATGAACAAACCAAGATTTTGGTATGAAACGGTTATTTGGGCCGCCGATTCACCAACTGGCTGTTTAGCTCTGTGGTAAGAGCAGTGTAGCGTCAAGACGCTCCCCTCTCAGATGCAGGTTCGATTCCCACAACAGCCCATTTCTCTAATTGTTCATACCATTTGTGCTATCTAGGCCAAGTTAAGTATTCACCGTGTAATGATGGGAGTTCAATTCAATGCCGTCATTTGGAAAAAGTTTCTGCATCATGGGAAGCAACTGGTCAGCCAACAATGGCACCGAGAGTAAGGGGAAAGGGCAATCCCAGGAATAACTTTGAGAGATAGTGAAAAGATCAATATAAATGTGAGAGCAAATCAAAGTAAAAGGTAAAGTAATTAAGCGGTGAAAATGTAGATGGGCTTTACACTTGGCCAGAAGGAAGGGCATATATGGAGCAAGAGGCTAACTGATTGGTGTCCAGGGGACAGCAGATTGATACAATATGGGGTTGGGAGTAAGAAAGGTATGCCGATAAGACAGGGCAGATGTTAGAAGAAGCGGGAAAGGCATTTTTCCAGCGGAGGACTTGTGATGGCTGATGAATACGATGACACACACACACATCTGCGTAAATCAATATATCGCTTAAATTCAGCCTCTCTGACCACCCAGTTCCGTAGTCCAGGGGTAGGATATCGGTCTCCGGGTTTCAATTCTGCCTCGCGGTACTGGATGGGATAAAGTCTATAGCCACACTGAAGAAATGTAATACATCAAAACAGCTGATTGTGGATGACATAATAATATATATACATATCTCAATATCATCGTAATCATATATATATTGGTGATACTTTATTTAAAAATAACTTTACGTAGAAAAAATAGTGCAAATGATTAGAACATTTCCTACCACACCTGATATATTGATCAACGATGAAACATGTGTTGAATGTTGCCTCTTCCTATTTTACACAAGTATTCATTATTTAGCATAATCTCCTTCCTGGTCAATGCACTTGATTCGATACTGAATATCAATTGCATACCTCAAACAAAGGGAAAATTCGGAATCGAAATCCCGCTAATGACTACATGTCAGGTCGCAGACTTGTTGATGTGCCCTTTTATTTATATATATATATATATATATATATATATATATTGAATATCCATAGCAAGTCACCAGTATCTGGCTAAAATTTTGTTACGAGTCAGAATAACGAATGGCTATTTAGAGAGGAGGATTGCTTTGTGGTTGGATTGTATAGAGGTCCTGTATTAAGTGTAAAGGTAACAAGGTGCTTGGTGTAGCTGGGCTTATGAAGCATCAAAGAATGTTGGGGTGGGATTATGTATTTGCTTCATGTGTTTTTCATGTTTTTAGTCGTTTGAAGCAGTGGTAATATTTATCTAGGGCTAAATTTACTTCGGTATATTTCATATGCCAAGAATGTCATGAAAAAGAAAGAGCACGGGTAGGGGGAAAGGGGTTGATTCTGGGATCCTTAGAAGATGAAGACAAGGAAAAGTTGAAAAGAATGAAAGAAAAGTGAAAAGGCTCTAAGATGGAAAACAGGTCTAAGAGAGATAAGAGGCGAACGTAAAAGTTTGTATTAATAAAGAAAATTAAAAACAACTGTTGAGTGAGATATAGATGTACCAGCAGACCCACAAAATGACTGCATTATTCACGCATCGGTAAATTATACGAACAAATATATTTCAGTACAAATATATTTATCAAACAAAAATGCATACGTCGGACGCGATTTATTTTCCAGTCAATTTTTCTACAATCTTTCACATTTTTTGTTTTTTAAAATGATCTTACTGCAATAAGGCAACGCAGTTTGTAAACCAAATTGCTTTTTCAATATGAGAAAAACGCCACTTTTATCCGTGAAAATTGGAAATGCCTATATTTTGTCAAAGTGTTTCCCATGCTATAAGGACAGCGGTGGTAATAATGTCGACGCGAACCCGTGAGGGTCTCACTTTATCCGCTCCTACTCTTTCAGTTTGCTTTAACGTACATGAATACGCGGGTGAGCTTTGCTTTACTATTCCCTTTTCTGTTTGCTTTAGCGTGATAAAAACCCAAGAAAGAGACAAAAAATGTGGTATACGGTTTTATATTATAAGAATATAAGTGAAAATGCACAAAATTCTCTGTGTATTTGACAAGCAGATAAATGACCTGTTGACTCTCTAATGAATGCTGCTTACTGCGTCTGATCAAATGTGCAGAAAGATTAATTTCTCTGAAAAGTTATAAAAAGTCCATGCTGCTAAGGGAGATCAATTAGATTGCTATCTGCAATTCTAAAGGTGTGGATGTTTCCCAAATATGGAGACTTCCATATCCAATTATCATATCTAACGGTAACGACGAACTCTCAATGAGGCATGGAAGCCGCTGACGGAGTCCCTGCTTCTGTTGCATGCATCCACTTATTGATCCTTGCAAGAATAGCACTATAGTATTGTATGGATCAGAATTTTACAAGTACGAGGAATTTATGCGAGAACATGAGTTTAAAGTACTTTTAGTCTCAAATTGTAAAAATACTCAGATTTAGTTGTATTTATGCTATAACGTTTTTATTAAAAACAAACAAAAAAAAACAAATGGTTGCAGATGGTTATTGTTTAGTTAACCTGTCAGTCAAAAGGAGGCACCCGGGGTAAAGGTGTCTCCTGGTGCTTGCTCTCTGTCTGAAAAGGTTACATGAGCCTGCTAAAGGTCGCTCAGTACTGTTGCATGTCATTAATAATAATGACAAAAGAGAAAAAATGCCGACTCTGCCGATAATGTAATTCGACAGAATTAGCTAGAATTTGCCATACCGGTCAGTCAAATAAATAGTTGACTTTTCCCATTTTGATTGGGCAATAGAGAATTAACTAGATTGATGATTGACGTAATTTTCCATGCAAAAGTAAGCAGATGAAATTGTAGACTTCTCCAAGTATGATTAGACAATAGAAATTTCAATTTTATCTTAAATATCACAGGCTCTTTCAGAGGTTGTTAGAGCGGCCGGAATCGCCGCCGGAATCGCCACTGGAATCGCCACTGGAAAGGACAGAGTAATCTTCCGTGGTCGCTTTAGGCTTGTGTAATTGGACCGGACCGCTGCTGATACATGACTTTCTCGTCATCCGAATTATGTGAGACTGGAGAACGACTACATTATAAAGGAAACTGAATATAAGAATCTGTGAAGGATCAAACAATGTATACTTCGTTGATTTTTCAATCAAGTGTCCTATCTATCATTGAGGTTGTCAATAACCTTGGTGACGGTCTGTGAATGGTTCAGCTCAGATTGAAGTTTCAGCCAACTTCATCAACATCCTTTCATAGGATCTCAAGGGGGCCGTATGTATTTGGGCTCGGACTATGTCATACAAGTTCCAAGTCTAATCAAGGAAGGGTTCATCATTCATTCAAGTGGAAAACATGGGTTGTGTGAGGTTGATTTTGGAGATTATCCTAAGTCACCAGAGGTAAAGTCTAGCCAATTGAAGCAATCGTTGGCTATAATTTTGCTTTTCAGCGCCTCAAATTTGATATAAGGACACATCTTTTAAAGCAAGGTCATGAACTATTTGGAAGCCATATCATATATATATATATATATATATATATATATATATATAACTTATGGCGTTGGCAGGATGCAAATCCATCGAAAGGGATACCACCACCCTAATCACACGGCTTTGAGTATACTCATCAGCTGAGTACACAGGGGAATTCGTCCCAATGAACAGTTTACCACACTTTTGCTCATACCAGAAATCGAACCCAAGATCATCTGTGATTGAGGCTGACGTGCTAACCATTATATTGTTCGAGTGGATAGAATGAGTGAGTAAGAAGTGTATGAAATCTTGATTTAGTCCATACCGAGATGTTGAACCATTTTACAAGATTTTAAGGACGTGAAGTTAAAAAAAAAAGAAAAGAACTTCAAGTGAGGCATTTGGAGGATTTTTACCTGGATTTTAAAATTCAAGTTTTCAAAGAAATCTGACAGGAATCTCTTCACTTTCGTGTTAGGTGATATGTGCAAATGTGCAGAGAGTAGGTTCAAATTTAACCACTCAAAATTTCGTATTCATTGTGTAGTGATCGAAAAATGCTCAAGATATAACTTAAGTGTACATTATTTATGCAATAGTAACTGAAAAAGATTTTTAAAGCTAATCTGTGTGTCCACTGTAGTTATAGAAGTGCGAAAAGCAAGAAAGTTTTTTGTTGCTGGACTAAGTATTGATCAATTTTACTTTCCCCCAGAGCGTTGAAATCTGTAATTCTCATTAGAGTTTCATTTCTTCCTCTTGTGAACTACCTCTAGGCATGCCTACCATATTTTTCTCTTATTATATATGAATTCAGAAGATATTTTTGTACATACTGACTGGTCATGGCGATATATCACGATAGATTTTTATGGATATTTCTCGGAAGGAGTCTGTGAGAACTTCTGCATCTAAATCTGTATGTTTGAACTCTATGCATGTTTAAATATGCCTTAAACTTATTATCGTTGCCTTATGTCGATGACATTTTTCTCTCTTAAGTTCCAAGCCTGTTTCTCTCTATGTATTTGTGAATCCATATTTTCGTCATCAGCTCAATTTTTGTTGTGGTGGCGACAAGAATACTTCTTGATTTTCTGAATTTATCGTTTTGATTTTTATGCATTTAAATGTACGTCGTATGATTTTAGTTGATCTCTTGTATGAATGCCTCTATTTTTTATATCTGTAAATCTTTAGGAAGAAAAAAAGTTTGGGGGATTGGTAAGAAACAGAAAGTAGCAGGACTTTGGAGGAAACAGAATTAAGCTAGTGAGTCGAAAGGAGGAGTGATTAAAAAATTCACTAGGCACAAAGGAAATGTAATAAGGAATGAAATGAAGAAAACTGAAAGAGCAGGATTAAAGAAAAGACTGAATGAATGAATTAGGAAAGTGGGCGACGAAGAGAGAAAAAATATCAGAAATTGGAAAAAGAAATTATTTTAAAGATGTTTTTTCCAACATAAATGTTCTTATTTCATTGAAGGAAGCTTTAGTTTTCTTCAGGAAAGAAAAATAATAGATTATAGAATCAAATTATGCAAAAGAAAGTTTGCTTTGCTAAATAAAGGGATGAATAAATGGAATAATCTTAAAAAAAAAGGATAACTAATAGATTCGGAAAAAAAATTGAAAGATTGGGAGAGATAAACGGAAAGAAAGTAGGAATAATAAATAGCCGTCCAATAGGAAATGGATTTCAGAATTCCCTTTCATTTCATCGAAGGAAACCCTAGTTTTCTTCTGGAAGAAATATTGATTGTTTCTTCCACACGCTAAATAAGAAAAGAAATCTTCCTACCAATCCACCCTAATTCCCCAAAAGCAGTGAAAAAAAAAAAATAATCCAACATGGTGGCCAATGATAACAATCGGAACCCACAATGCAATGCGAGTAATGATGTCAAGTATAATCATCCGACTGACATGGCATCTCTCGCTAACTGTTTCCCAACTTATGAGAAAAAGAAAGTTTCGATTCTTAACAGCAAATGTCGGTAATTTTATCTTATAAATCTTAATTGGAGATGGAGCAGGTTTTAAGAATGTAGATGGGACCAAGAATGCTGCAGAGTGGGACAATACAAACATATATAAGAGTAGAGTAACTGTCATAGATTATTAGTTACTGAAGGGTAGCGTGCTAATATTGTATTCCCAAGGCTTATGGATACGATTTCCCTAGGGATGTTTTCATTGCAACTTTATTCAATACTAGGCATAGTACATATGTCACTCAAATTTTACTTTATCCTCTTCCATCTCCTCACTTCATTTCTGCTATTTTTTAAACTTACCGACAGTCACTATATTTACGCTGCTTTTTCTCCATTTTTTTCCTCTTTTATTTTTACCCCCACCTCAACTTATTCACTATTATTCTTTATCTCTTTTTCACACACACCCTTTACTGCTCCCTCACATCTCACTATTTACAGTTTCTCCATGCTCCCACATCACTCAATATTTCACTCTTCCCATTTTCTTCTTTTTTATTTCCCTTAATAACCCCCTGTTATTTCTATTTTCTAATTCCATCTTATCCTTTCTTTATCTGTTTATATACATCTCTCTCCCTCTATCTGTCATATATATATATATATATATATATATATATATATATATATATATATATATATATATATATATAGACATAGACTTTAATCCATCCAGTACCGCAAGGCAAAATTCGAAACCCTCACATCGGACCCGGAGGCCGATATCCTACCTCTGGACTACGGAACTATAATATATCGCTTAAATTCAGCCTTACTGACTTACTTTGGTAAATGGACGCGGTTGACAATTTATTGAGAGGATTCTGAGTGTTTGAGGAAAACAGTGGCTTGGCAGAAATGTGCGTCAAGTCCTCAGGGAGTTGCTGCTCGCGTCCAGTGATATTAATGACTTTTTGTGTAAGTTGATTAAAACTGAAAAGTGGAGAATTGAGATGAAAATAGTATTTATTTCTTCAGGTAGGACATGGAATATCATGTTATAGACTGAATCGGAACTTGATAATGACTGTGTGTGAGAGAGAGTTAATTGAAAATTAAAGCTTAATGCAATGATTTGTGGTCAGAAAAATTCATGTCCTTGGGTAGGTTTAGTGTTAATGTTAATTCGACGTTGTGCCAACCAATGGCACAACGTCGAATTAGAATAAAATCATTTGTACTGACAGGGCCTTCCAATATTGTCAATTTACTCTCATATTGTCACTGACCATAATCACACTGATACTTTAGTCATATAGATGTGTGTGTGTGTGTGTGTGTGTGTGTGTGAGTGTGTGCTAGTTGTGTGGGTGTGAGATAATCCGACAAAATTGTGGTGGTATGATTTAACAATTTCAAGATGACAGAAGTTTTGAGAAAAATAAGTGTTACTTCTCAAGAATGTATGATCACGAAGTCAGGCTCAGTGCATTTCGTTGGTTCCACCAATATTTTCAAAAGCACATGCAGCGATACAGAAGAGCTATTTATATGTTTGGGTGTGAGGAATGAAAAGAGAAAAAGTTGGTCTTTGAATTGTGCTCTCTTGTGTGTCTCTGGGGATGTTGGAAGGGGGAGTAATATTTGGCTTGAATGAATGTGTTTGAATATTTGAGGCTTGAGTACATGTATATTTTGCTGGTTGCTGATGAGTGCGTTTTTCGTTCTTGTTTTTTTTTTTTTTTTACATATATAGTTCTAGAAAAAATTCTCTCAATTTTAGGTGTTTCAATCAATTTAAGAACATTTACAACCCTCGGAAAGATGTTAGTAAAGGTTTTATGCGGCGTTTCTATTTAAAATTCAACTATAATGCTATGGTCGCCAAAAATAGCGTTTCTGAAAACTAACAAATCTCCGGACGGTTCCAAAATCTTCATAGAAGACCTAAAATGGGGGAAAATATTCCCTGCTACCATTTTTTGTTTTTGAAATACCGTCTGCTGATGAAGCAGCGGCTAATTATGGCAGTTATGATTTTTTGGATGTAATCTTCGGTGAGGTTTTTGTTAACTACTCCAGTTGCAAATTTTAGCCTCGAACTCAGGTCTTCTTGTTCTATGGTGTTGAGTTCTGTGTTTGATAATATATATATATATATATATATATATATATATATATATATATATATATATATATATATATATATATATATATATATATATAATGTACAAGTCGTATATATTTTTCCGAATTATATTTATTACAATAGTACACTAGTTACTTTGAGTAGTGATATTGGAGAATGATACACAGTTTAAACCTTTCTAACCCTGGCCCCTATTTCGAAATTATTTTCTCTAAAAAAATGATCCTGAACAGTGTTTGCATCGGATGTAAGTACTGGAATAAGATCCAGGCTAGAATATTTTATAGTCAAATCAGACACTCATTTGTAGAGAGACCTTATATTGAAGACCTGACCAAGGTTGTCACGTGATACATTTTCTAATTTTGCATACGAAGAAACGAAATTAATCCTGAACCATAACATTTATTTGATTTCAATAATTCCCATCACATGCATATTTTGGGCGTAGGTCCGCTCGTATCTTCTTATACGATATCTCAAAAAGTTCTCAATGGCTTTCTATCAAATTCTGCGTAAATATAAGGCACATTATAAGTAAGAAGGTATTGAATTTTGGGTCGTATCCAGGAACTTGTTTCTGATCGAGAGATATTTTTGCATGTTTTTTTCTGTATATTTCTGTATTGGTCTCTGTCTGTCTGCAGGATATCCCAAACGTTTTGAATAAATTACCATGAAATTTTGCGAAAGAATGGGTTGTGTGTTGAGGGAGAAGTGATTAAATTTGTCTGTATCTGGGAATTTGTTTATCTAGTATGTGCTGCTGTATGAAAACATCCAGTACGTCTTTTATACGCAATGTTGAAAATGATACCTCTCCAGTGGTCTGACTATGGTTGACATTATGTGTATGACTTTGAGCAGACTGGATTCCACAAAACACAGCCAAGGAACCTTTTTTGTAAAAACTCTAATAGAATTGATTTTTAAGTAATTGCTGGAAAAGATGATTTTTTAGCACCCGTTATTATTAACGGACAGTTTGGGAATGTCTCCATATCTGACAATGATCAAAGAATATTTGCCAAATTCCGTGCTTTCATTACCAACATGGGAATTTTTTCACTATCACCTTGACAATTACAGATTGTCTGACTGAGTCAGTACCTCTGCCAAATTTTTGTGGATCCTCTAGGGATGGTAAAGGTCTTTGGATAAGTAGTTATACTAAGTAGACATCATTTTGGAAACCAATTACCAGTTTCAGTAATATTTTTCCCACTCATCCCCAAATATGTTTATACCATGTTTTCTTTTCAATAGAAATTTCTAAACTAATTTGATTGGAAATTATTGTTTCCTTGCTTCTAAATGTTTTATTGACTATTGCACTTCATTGGCTTCAAATTCATTTCCAAGGATAATTTGACCCCAAGATTAACATAGATATATGGAATTCATCTCTGGTGACCTCCAAAGGTCATTGAAGTCTCCAGAGGTAATTCCTAGCCAACATCTCCAGTCTTAAGCATCGGAAACGAATAACTTTTGTATCAGAACTTTATTCAAGTATTATTCATGCGGATAACAGAAAGAGTCCTCACAAAATAATCATCTTTATATGAATATGGGCGTTTCCCGCGTCTAATGTTGACGAAAGTGACTGAAAAAATACTTGTACCACAGCATCAGCTGAACCAATGTTTATGGTTCATACTGATGAAAGCAGCACGCTAAAAAGGTTACGTGTGCGTTTCTTGTGTTTACGTATGTGTGGCTTTGTGTACTTACAAATATGTGCACATATATACGTGTCAGTGTGTGTGTGTGTGTGTGTGTGTGGATATACATGGTCATACCGGCGAGGATACTAGGAAGAGATTGAGATGTGGAAAAGGGAGGTGGCATTTGAGTTTTTTTTAGTGTGTGTGGGCCCAACTAGGTGAGGGTGACGCAAGCTCACCTCCTTATTTGATTTCCCTTGTAGACTCATTTGAAGTTTTTTCCCTGTGTAAGGGCCTGGCCAGAGTAGTCCCACCTTTTTCCAATTTTATCAAATATGTATGAAAAATAACGAGTTTGTTTTTCTTTATTGTTATATTATATGTTGTACCTCATCTAGTAATGATTATGAATTACATACTCACGTACCCATACAGCCACCCCCAACACACACACACACACACACACACACACACACACACACTCACACACACGCACACACACACACACACATATATATATATATATATCATTGAGCGAATCCATTGCATCTCTGATAGCATCATCAGGCAAAAACTGTGTTCATGGCATTATCTGAAGAGGAGTGGACGGATAATCTATGACATGTACAAAATACTATTGCTCAATGACTTTTTGTTAAAAAGAATGATGATTATTATAACTAACTTGACCCCCGCCGTAAATACACGAGTGTTATCCATTATCTCATGCCTCTTCTCTTCTATGCTTCGTTCACACCTTTACCAATGTTAAAAGAATGAGCAATTACTATTTAACATGGATTCTACTAGACTAGTTTCTTCGTCTTTGATTTCTTTACCATTACTTAGTGAATTCCCTTGCCTCTACTTGTCATTTGAGGGGTCATTCTGGGTGAATTTTACAACTCGTTGCCATCATTTTCTCTTTTTGATGGCACTCGTTGTCTCTCCACAGAGCCAATATATATATATATATATATATATATATATATATATATATATATATATACACACACACACACAGTATATGTGGTACAGATCAGGCTAGCAATATAACAGAATATAATAATATATCAATAATATAAAGCCACTTCTGAAATGTAATGGATTTATTTCATAGAATGCTTGATACATACAACATTTTACTCATGAAGTTGAGTTGTTTTAGAGTAGAGCTGGAAATAAATAGTAGAATGTGGATTCGCTACACAAACTAGCTCATGTTTCTGCCCTCTTCGGGCTTCATCAGGTGAATCATTCGCCTAATATATATATATATATATATATATATATATATATATATATATATATATATATATATATATATATATATATCTTCCCTACCCGACCTCAAGATTGAATCACGATTTCCCAAGGAACCAGGGGAACTCTACCAGAACTCTCATATGTAGGAATCCTACATAACGGTATTTTGTATCTTTGAACCTTACGGCTGTCATTTTCTCAACAGAGGTTGCCCATAGTGTTTGTATTTATGCTAGGCATTTTTTACAGTCACTTATTACCAGTTCTACGGACAAGTCCTCTGAGAGGAATTTTTTAAGGCCATGCACAACACCCTTGTGATGAGGGCCTTGCCCTTTAATCATCCCATGCTACTATAACCCGTTCAGTAGGATTTTCAAAATTAGTTTCGACACTCAACTTTCCTACCCCCTTGGACTTCTGTTGCGATACAATACACCAACATCACTCACAACTTAGAGACCTTTCCGAACCAACGCTCCAAAAAAAAGTTTTATTGCTGGTTATAAGCATAGCATCGCAATGCAGGCAATAAAAGGTGTCTGCTGATTGAAGTTTATTGCCGTTTACTGCCAACAATCTGAGTTCAAAGAAACATTTTCGGCTGAAGTCTCCGCCATTCGTTTTGTTTTTTGCTATTATCATTAATATTATTATTATTATCATTATTGTTTTTTTCTTTTTTGCTGGACGGATTATAGCTGTTGAACTAAAGGTAAATCTCCTATCGATAGAAACTCCCCCTTTAGTCTAATCCTATGATTTGTGCACCAATCTTATCTTCAATTCATTTGGGGCACATGAAAAACGTTCTCGAAAATCTTATCTGTTGAACGGGTGACAAATTTGGATCCTAGAATTTGCATAACTTTCAAGATATTTAGTAAAGTTTATCATTTGTAGTTGATTCTTCAATATCTATCAAGAGACGCTAGACTTTAATGAAAGTATATTTTTAATGAAAAATATTTCCTTAAGAATTGGGGTCTAAATTTCAGCTGATTTCTGTATTATGTTTCCTTTTTTTTATCATTATCTCACATTAATATATTTGTATACACACACACACTAATTGAGCTTTTTTTACATTAATAATCACAGTTGACAATATTTTGTATATAACTAAACATGATGTGCGTATGAAGGAAATGAAATGCTTTATTATTGATAGAAAAATATAATTAAATGGAAGAATGAACGCAAAACAATTAAGAATTTACACATACTTTACTTTATTCCTTCTGGTCTCACCTGTGAGGGAATAAAAACTTTTCTTGACTAATGACTTTCACTCATCAGCGCTGGTATCTTGTGGTCATTCTTGAATAGCTTTAGACTTTTCACAATCCTTGGTTTGTAGGATGATGTCATGTGCTTTCCTGTAATAGATCTATCTTGCTATGTTTTCACTTCTTGTTCTTACTTTCTTTATAAGATCATCTTATAAATAATTGCCCAATCCTTTCTTTTTTTCTTTCATTTTTTGCTCTTCGAGCTAATGTCCTCAGGTCTTTAATAGATATTTGATTGCTTCCGTTACTCTCATTATGAGAATTTTTTGCGCATTGAGCAGACAGATTATTGGCCTGTGATTGGTCGCCATGAGTGCCTTCTTCTGAAATTCATTTTTCAAAAAGAAAAGGAAACTTTTAAGAATGACATTTTTGGTTAAAGTGTAGAAATTGAAAAAAAAAGTGAAGGGGGCGTAAAATGTCCACAGAAATTGAATTCAGCTAGGCTGAAAGGGATTTGAAATTTTATTTTCCAAAAGATCTGGAAATTATGTAAGTTCCCCACGTCCATTGCAGTTCTCTCTTGTGCACAATGTTTTTTTGTTTTTCTTATTGACGCTAAATAGGACAGATTTCTCTTGTTCCCAACCCTGGAAAAAGAGTCTCTGCTTCATTTATGTCTTCGAATTTTTACTGTTTGTTTGAAATCTTCTATCTATTCCACGCGGTGTGGACTATGCTAGACTGGCCGTAATTTTGAAATAAGGATTTTTCGTTCTTGAAAGAGTTAAATTTTACTTTTAGTTCAAAATCTTTTGGTTGAAAATCGATTACAATTTTAGGATTAAGAACGATTCGAAATAACTTAAAGAAAGATATTTACTCACTTAGATGAATTGAAATCTTGGGTGTCTGTTTGATTATTAGACTTGCTGTATATTGTTGTCCTCGATTTGAATTGCTGCTATTATTTCCACCAAAAGGT
The DNA here is from genome assembly GCA_963457665.1 of Thysanoteuthis rhombus. Classification (NCBI taxonomy): domain Eukaryota; kingdom Metazoa; phylum Mollusca; class Cephalopoda; order Oegopsida; family Thysanoteuthidae; genus Thysanoteuthis; species Thysanoteuthis major. The sequence continues at coordinate 26,502,742 of OY735214.1, read as the reverse complement.
CGAACCAGATTACAACACATTTCTCCACATAAAACAGTGGCCTCCCATGGTTTTGCGATTTCAAAATAAAAAATTGATGCGAAATTTGTTTTCAACGGAAACCCAACCTTTTAACCACTACAAGGTATACACACGCTACTGGAGATAGGAACCCTTCCCCAAATATATACAGCATACTAATTAATTAATTTGTCAATAAATTAATTACCTAATCAAGTCTCGATATTCTTTTACTCCTGAGTTTGTCTCATTCCCTATATATTATATAGAGAGAGATAGACACAGAGACAGTGACAGAAAAATGTGTGTGTGGGTGTGTATGTGTGTTTATTCATGCCAGCTGATTGCATATATCTGATGTGGAATTTTTATATACAATGAGTAAAACACAGATTGAGTCAATGAGTATTTATTCACGGACGTTTCGTAGGGTGTAAGCCCACATCATCAACTAGAGGGAGAAAAATTGAATAACATAACCATTATGTCGGATATAGTTCCTATCCACCCAATAATTATATTCATTTATATATGTGCATGTGTATATTTGTGCATCAACTTGTATGTATACAGTGCATTTATGCATATATCAATGTACACGTACAGAAACATGTTCGCTACTACTTCATAATTGTACCTTTCATAATTGAATTCTAATCTTCACACATGCACGCTGTCAAACACATTAATGTAATCATTATTTTATACACATACATACACACACGCACACGTGTGTGTGTGTGTACATAAAAATGCACACACAAAAATTAAAAGGAGAGATTATGAAACGAACTTTGCCTGCAGTAATTTATTTCTAAATGACGTAAAAGCATGTTTCCCAGTCATTCCGACGCCATTAATATCTCTGATATAAAATTACTGGACTACTCAGCTGCATTTGGCCCGGAGTGGCACGGTAGCAAGTGCATTGAACCTTAGGTGATAAGGTGTAGAGTTCAAGCCTTGGCGCCGGTCGGGTGAATATTGCCTTGAAGTTATATTTAAGCGCTTGCTTTATATTTTACAAACCATTCAATCCCCGAAGAAAGCATTTTTCCAGTCGATTAATGATTGTAGTCTTCCAGTGATACTACAATATTCAATAATTTCATATAATCTTCACGTAGTTTTGGAAACGATAGTTTGCTGAGAAGTTGAATTAGTTACCGTATCATTTCTTAATGTTGGTCCCTTATGTCTGTTTTACTGTGAAGAATGATATTTTCATTTTGAAGGTCATAGATTGGAAGACGAGTTAGCATCAGACTTTAATAGTAGAGTATGCAATCTGGATCGAACCCCGGTTCAGTAGCCCTCACGACCAGTTTGTTAACCATTGCAGTGACAGGTGCTTATAGATATAGGTTGTCAGTTCTCTTGTTGAGTGATACTGAAAGTCTATTGCAGCCATATAAGAAACATTCAGTGGTGAAAACTTCATTAAAAAACACCTGGAATTAAAATGAGAAAAAATTATTTGTCGAAAAATTCAATAATAATCGACTATGATTTCTCTGTGAAATTCAAAAAGTAATAAAATGAAGTTTGGGGAAATTATATTTTCTCATTATTTTTGGAGTCGCCCTTACTTGTCTATAAGAGGTATGTCTCCGTATTGTTTCTCAGCTGTTTCAAGTCAGATTTACTTGAAACTTGGTAGAAAGGTATTTCTGAGTGAGAGATTCTTACCGTGAAAAATCTAAAATCGATTCCCATAGCTGTTACGAGTGAGATCTACTTAAAGCTTGATAGAAAGATATTTCTTAACAAGGTGCTTCTCACCCAAAGTATCTTCTACTCATGGTCAAGTGATCTACCAATAATGGCATTTAAACTTTATAGTGGATGCTTCGTTGAATTATCCGTGTCTTGTTACAGAGACGTCAAATATTAGCGGTGTCTTCATAACATTATTCATCACAAAGACTGTAATCAAATACCACCTGGATAAATGTATACTATGAAGAATATCAAATTGTAACCAATGAAATGTCATATTTTCAGCAAAGATCGTTGAAAAACTATAACTAAAAATATTCTTTTAAATAGGATGTACTTATGATTTTCATTGAAGATCCATTGTCCCTTGCAAGAAATTATACGTTTCAGAAACGGTCGATTATTGTTACGAGTAGGCAGTAACTGGTTATTTGACTGTGTCTGCTGCATTTTGATTTTTTATATTTTCTCTTTATCATGTCTAGAAAAGCATTTTGTTTTTTCAATCTGCCCCCAGAAAATGGTATTTTATATGAAGGCTCCATATACAATATAAGTTCATGCTAAATTGGTATTTTGAAAATTCGGACTTTCTAAGCGAGAGGAATAAGTTGATCATTTATCATCCCTACTCCCAATTTTTTAATTGATCTCCCCCTGCCGTTGGTCATGTGATGGTTTCTTTTGAATTACTAAACAATCCAGTTTGTCAATCTTTTCACTTCTTTTGCAGCCAGTCACTCATAAAGTGTTCTCTAGGGTTATCCTCCACAATTTTTTGTGGTCATTAATGGCATTCGTGAGTTTCCGTTGAGATTCATTCTGAATATTTTCATCTTCTGAGTGAAATTTCTGAAATCACTCTGTTATTGTTTGTTCATTCGCAGTTCGTTAGCCACAGGCCAAATAGATTTTTCTCCCCACTTCAGTTATATTTTACCCCAGTTTAAACTCGCTGAAAGCAGTTGCGATTGCTTTGGTTTGTTATACCTCCTTCTAATCTGTTATCAGCATGTAGGCTAGGGGAGTCTAGGGCCCCTCCAAATCCGAGGAAAACCTGTTTAACTTTGGACAAATCAGTGAAATCGCGTCAAGTTTTTGGTTTATCAATCCTTTTGCTCTTCAAATAAAAGAGTTTCCATAAGGCCATGGTTATCAGTTCTCTCAAGGAACATTTCTCTTTCTACATTGAAACCTTACATAAGCTCTAGAATAAAGAAAAAATGGCCTTGTACTAATTGGATGATTAGCGGTTAAGTAAGGAACTAAAAGATAAGTACTATCTAAAATGTCTACTGGAATCAGTTCTTGGTCCTTGCTGTACAAACCCGTGTTTACCATTGCATTTTTATCATTCAATTTTGAGATTTTAAAAATGAAACAACCTGGCGACTTGTAATACTGAAATAGAGTTTGTTGGATTTACAAAAGATTAGCAAAAATAACACAAATAGTGGAAATTATTTGAAAATTGGCGAAGGAATATTGCGTCATGATGAAGCGAGGAATATTAAGAATTGGATACGTGAATGCAGAAGAATTGGTTGAAAAATTGATCGGATAAAAGTCGAACAAATACATGAAAGAAGCCTTAAATGAAGATAGATTTGGACAATTTATGGCAGAATTGGAAGAAAATTATGAAATATCTAATAATTATGAAATTAATCTCATCCATACTAATTTGTATACATTTAAGTTCGCCTTGAAACATTTTTGAAAATAATTTAACTCAATCATTAGCGTTATGATAGGTAAAAATTTAGTCAAACACGTATGAATATAAGTGCAATTTTGTATTTTTTATTCCCCATCATAACTGCTTCGTTTTAGCTTATTTGACCAAACTTGAGTGGTCGGTGGCTCTAAAATGAGCTGTTCATGTATTCGAAATTCAGGTCTGCGAATATGTTGTGAGTTCATCTGCTGAATAGTTTCAGTGCATTTTGTGTGTGCTGCCCAAGCTGCTCTTTTATTCTTCTCAGTGTTGTCAACGTGTCATTCCCCACGCATCCACTTGCAATTCTCTCTCAACAATTTACTTCGCAGTCCAATAAGACTAAACCTTCTTCCTCATCCTGATACTTTATATCAGTATCTCCCTTATCCATTGCTAATCATTTTCATGAGTTCCCTGATACTGCACACATGTCATTCAAATTGAAGCAAGCTTTAAGGGAATTTAGAATCATTTGAAGGTCAAGACTGTAGTTTCTGGTTGCTTGATGTCAGAATTTGCTTTAGAATATCACCAGCTAAAATTTCCTGCATGCTTCATCAGTTACAAAAAGCAATGTGTGACTTTGATTTTTCCACTCTATTTCCACAATATTTCATTTCGCTTTCTCCGCCCATCTTTAGCTGTTATCATTCTCCCCCTTTTTTTCATTCTTCTTTTTCCTAATTTTTCTCTATTTTTCAATTTGTGGCCTGTGATTTTCGTTTTTTTCCCCTTCATTCTTTCATTCTGAGTTTCTCTTATTGTTCTTTTTTTTTTCTCATTTCTTGATCTCTTTTTGTTACCACTTTACTTGCTCTCTTTCATCCATTCTTTCTTTTTGTTTTCACTCTCCCTTCTCTCTTTCATTCATTCTCTCTTTTTGTTTTCACTTTGCCTTTTCTCCTTTATTCATTCTCTCTTCCTGTTTTCCCTTTTACGCCCCATTTTTTTTTATCGTATCTCACTTTATTTTATTCTAGATTTTTTTAAATTTTCTGTTTTCTTCATTAGTTCCTCTTTCTGTTTTGTTTCTTTTTTTTTTTTGCACAAAATCATTTTACAATCCTAAGAGTTGTGCATGCGTACGCACAAATGAACATACGCACACGCACTCACACGCATCTCTAAGACAGTGTGATTTTTTTCACACGTGAACATCATTTCAAGATGAGGTTTATTCAGAATAAAATTTTCTTTGGCTTCCTGTGCATATATGTATAGTTCATAAAAAAGTCATTCGCATTCTCTAAATGTAATTTAAAAGATATATATTAATCAGCTGAATATGGGTATAAAAGCGCATGGGTAAGTTTTGAAAAAAAAAACAATGAGAATTTCTTTACATCCAATCCTGATAACGTTCATTCACATATTTGATGATTGTACTAATTCAATGGATTCAGACCATATGATTTATCGTTATGATCAATACTTGCACAAAATTCATGAGAAGTACTATGTTTTGTTAGTCTCAATTTTCAACGTTACTTTCAACACTGGTAGGAACAAGTGTCTGAAAGAAGGAAAGCAGTTATAGCAAAATAATCCTGTTTTGCTACATTACGTATTTATTGATTACAACTAATACAAGAAAAATTATGGATCTTCATTGATTGTCTTTATAGATTGATGCTACAAATTTTGATATTTGTGTGCAAAAACTACGAAATTTTAAATATTAACGTGCACACACACACACACACACACACATACACACATATATATATAGAGAGAGAAAGTGAGAGAACTTGAAATCTGTCTGTCTGTTTCACTTTATAGGCCACAATTTTGCATGCAAGAAGCTGAAATTTTGCATTGCAGTGAATCTTTCCAGACTGAAGGACAGAGGATGTATGATTTTTAAAGGTTTCCTCACTGGTGCTCTGTTCACAATTGAATTATAACGTGATATATTGATCATGTTACGACGACAGATCATTTCAAATGAGTTTCTATATAATATAACGCAATTTATAATTCTTTCTGTCGAACCAAATATGACCATTTCTCCATACATAACCGTCGCATTGAAAAAAGCGAATAGACCGAGAAGAAACAAAATGAGAATTTGGTGTGAAAGCAGTTATTCATTTGCATCACCGATACTTGTTTAGCTCAATGGTAAGAACATCGCTTTGTCGAAGTGGCTACCCTATCAGTAGTACGTTCGATCCTTGCAGAAGTCCTATTTTCTTTAATTGTTTATTTCAAGTACGTTGTCCAAATTGAGTTATGTATTGACCGTGTAACGATGAGAGATCATTTCAAATGAGTTTGTATGAAATATAATGCAATTTATAATTCAGCTAGATGGATAGATAGAGTCGAACTAACTTCGCCAGTGGGATTTTCCCCAGCAATATACGCAGTGTAATGATGGGGAAGAATTCACTTTATTCAACCTATATTGATGTTTCAACGTATTCCTCCTAATCAATGCACTCAATTCACTAGTGAAATATTGAAACATCATATAGTGGAAATTCAGGCAAAAACTATGTTGGGCAACTGACGTATTAATACTGTATACATCATTTTGATTATTGTTTTCTGAACATTAATCAAATACTAGGACGGCATATTAAAACATATTTTGGCAGGAGCATTTGCAAAATGATATATTTTATACAAAAAAAAACTTGTTTTGAAATGGCAAGAAATGAAGTAATGGTGAGCCAGTAAAATAGATTTCTTTATCAAGCCCTCTCTCTCATTCGTTCTCTCTTTTCTCTTGCATACGCAGAAATATGGCCAAGTATTGTTGTGGATTTTGGCTAGTTTGACGATACGACTTTTAAAATGACAATATTGGAAGAGAAACACATTCCATGTTTTCTCTTTATTTTCTTCCTTTTTTTCTTTCCTTTGCTTATCTATGGCTGGTTTCTGAGGTACACTCTCATTTTTCAAAGCACCCGTTGTCAGTGTCCATTCTTGTGTGTCTGGTGGTCATCGCTAATATTTCCAGCTCCTCCAACCTTGGCAGGCTCACTTCCCCTTTTGCAAAACCACCAGATCTGAAGCTTTCTTCCATCCATGAGTGCAACACGCTGTTAAATGCCTTTCTGAGTTGATCAATACTATTGATGGGTTCATTTTCCTTGAATTGACCTCTATTGCTGTATCGCCTAGAATGAGGCAGTCGGATTATTTCAGCATCTCTACGTATTTGTGGAAGTCCTGTTGTTGTTAGAACCACGTAGCTTTTTTGTTTTGTTTCTTGCTGCTTTTCAGAAATTTCACTTCGGACTTTTTCAACCTCGTCAGTAGTAGATGGTGCTCTGACAAATATGTTTTTCTTGTCCACCTCTTGACGGAATCTTTTGGCATCATTTTCAAAGATTTAGCTTTTTTTTCCCAAAAGAACTTGCCCTCTTTCGTCAAAATCTCTGCACGGTCGTTTAGTTTTGTCTTCTAGCGTCTGGTGATATATCTCCACTTTCACTATCGTTTAGTTTGCAATCCAGATGCTTCTTTTTGTCATCTCGTCGTTGAAATCTTTCTATTTCACCCAACTGTGGGTATTTAGTTCTCGATCCAGATTCTTCCTTTTTGTCTTCACGTTGTTGAAATCTTTTCAAATTATCCCAAGTGTGAATATTTAGTTTTTGATCCTGATGCTTCCTTTTGTCTTCACGTGGTAAAAATCTCTTCTACTTCGCCCTTGTGTGAATATTTAACCTTGCATTCTTTCTCAATTTAGTTTTCGTTTTTCTCTTTCCAGGCTGGTTTTCATTTTTGTTATTTTGTTGGTGTTTGTTTGTTTTGTTTTTTGTTTCTTTATTTTTTATGTTTTTTTTCTCCTGTTTTGATGGCAGATACAGCTGGTTGATTTCCGTCCGGCCCGTATGTTTTTTAAAAACTTGCCCTTGATATTTTGGATGGCTTCATTGATGTTAAAGGTGTTTGTTACGCTAGATAGTGAGCCGATTCTTTTGACTTCAGGCATTGATCACTTTAGAATTTATAATGAGAAAGGATCGATAACGCTTTCTTTGTTGATATTTTATAAGAAAGAAAAACAAGACTTTTTTTACATTTTCAATATATATTAGAAAAAATATAATATAACAAAACAGAAAAAAATATTGATAATTTGTAAATATCCATCGGTTAAAATTCAAGTGTAAAAAGAAACTTTCAAAGCATTATTGGTGCGTTCTGCAGTAAACACCAAAATAGAATTCAAACGTCAAACATTAAAGTTCTAAAAATGTTTTTTTCAAGTTTGGAAGCTGAAATGTATGTGATATCTTGGTAACGAAATATAACTTGTAAGTCACACATTAATGCTTCGAAAAATGAGGTGTATTTTCAAATCTTTGGTGATCAATTACCCTGTTTGTGATCTGGATTATGAGTTTTTAGTCTTAGCACCCACTTACTCTCGAGGTGTGCTAGAGCGTCAAGAACTGCTTCCACTTTCTCTAGGACGTGTACTGGGAGGTCATTATCGAAACTGCATGTTTCGTTTTTACTGTAGTGCTTTCTCATTCTTCACCTTGCTGCGATTCTCGTTGAAACGTTTTCTCAAAGTGGCAGGTGTAAATTCCACAGATAACAGGTCATATTTTGCAACTTCCACAGCTTAGATAATATTTTTAGATGGACCAGAACCGCATGAAACGTTACATTTATTGCCACTTTTTTTCAGTGCTCCTGTTTGCCCGTAGGTTGACATAATTTGATCGAGCGACCGCTTTTTTTTCCCCCGTCTGCATCTGATGCTTGGTCTTGATGATTCTTTTAATTTTTGTTGTCAACACATTTAGATTGATCATGAGTTTCAGTTTCGACGGCACGAAATCAGTGGAGGCTCTGGGAAGACTGGAGCGAATTCTGAATGATCCTCGATTATTATCTGATATTCTCTTCGCAGGGTGGGAACAAGTCCTTTAAACCTTCAATGCCAGTTGATTACTAGGGGCATTCCATTATTAGAGGCTTTCTTTTTTTTCTTCATTCGAAGATCTTAAAAAATCTTTAGCGATTATTTGCCTCAACTTTTCTCCCATCTGAATTAGTTTAACTTGAAGATATCATCTGTTGACATGAAAAAAAAATTATTTGTTGGTATGCTTTCGGTAGTCTTCAGCAAGACTGCAAATCCTTCAAATTCTAATGAATTGCGAAAGTAGATTCGGTCTGATAATGTGACCTGGATGATCCGAATGTCTGTGTAGGTATACCTGCGTAGAAATGGGTTTGCAATATAATAATGCTGTAAGGGGATGTTTATGGATTTTTACTCTTGTATGTAAAGAAAAAAAAATTATTTGGAAAATTCACAGATGAAATTTATTTTTGATCTGTAATAGTTTCTTTTGATGAAAGAATTACAATGTGAAAGGAAGTAGCGCCTTTCCATTTGAAAAAAAAGACATCAATGTACATCATAACATCAGTTGCATTCCATTATCTTTTCAGACGTCTTCGAATTGTTCTCTTTCAAATTGAGACAAAACCTAGATTAGCGAAATTTACTGCCATTGGAGTTCCCATGTTCTTTTTACTTGATGGAAAATTCCCCTTGAAAATTTAGGGTATTACATACGAGAATGAACGGGTTTACATGAGGAATGTAGTCCGATTGTGTTGAAAACCCTTCCGTTTATCGAGGGCTTCTTCACAAGCACGTACACCTTTCTGGTCAAAGTCTCGATGTAAAGAAGAAACATCCATGGTAACAAGAAAATTTTTTCTCAAATAAATTTTGAAGTGCTTGAATTAGCAATGTGTTTTCCCTTGGCTTTACGTTTCGAGTAGTTTTGAATATGTAATTTTTCAATGACCACTTTCACGTGTAATCATCATCATCATCATCATCATCATCATCATCATCATCATTATTATTATTATTATTATTATTATTATTATTATTATTATATGCAATTTCACACCAGTTGCTTGGTGGTTATCGCTGGAGTTTGAGTGACAACAAGTCTCCTCAAGTCTCCAGCCTTCTCTCCTAGTACTCATAGGTCGCAGTAATACTGCAATTTACAGTTTCTCACCGGTTGCCCAGTGGTCATTGCTGAAGGCTGAGTGACAATAAGTCTCCTCAGGTCTTCAGCCAACGTCTATTCTCTCTTTCGCCTATCATGCCAGTGCTGCAGTTTGCATTTCCGTTTTCATTTCCCTTCCTCTGTTGGTTCACTGTTAACAATTAACGTTGCAGTCTTTATATTTCTAGCACTTTCCTCAGTATCCGAGCAGTTCCTAGCAGTGGTCTGTACAGTTTCAATCCTTCCCCTTATCCCGATCTCCTCCAGTCTCGCCCTCAGTGTCTTTGAGACAGTTCCCAGTGTACCCACTATGACTGGCACTACCCTAACATTCATGTTCCACATCATTTTCAATTCTCTCGCTAGGTCTTGGTATTTTTCCTGTTTTTCACTCTCCTTCCTCTTTACTCTATGGTCTGCAGGTACAGCCACGTCTACTATTTGGCAGGTCTTCCTCTTCTTGTCTACAATTACTAAGTCCGGTCTTCTTGCCTAGATGAGGTGGTCAGTTTGGATGTCAAAGTCCCAGAGTAGTTTGTGGTTGTCATTCTCCAAAACTGCCTCTGGCTTGTGCTGATACCACTTTTCCACATAGCTGAATCCCATTTGTTTGCTTAGTTCCTAGTGTATCATCGTTGCTACTCTATCGTGTCTATGCTTATAGTCCTTCTGGGCGAGTTGACTACATTCACTAGTTATGCGGTTTACGGTCTCATCTCTTTCGCCGCAAAGGCGGCACTTGCTGTTTGTCTGTGTTCTGTCGATTTTTATTTTTATATAATTTGTCCTGATGCTTTTGTTCTGAGCTGCCTTGATGAGCGATTCCGTTTCTCTCTTCAGGTTTCCTTCTCGTAACCACATCTTGTATCTGCCTTTTAAACCCTCCGTACAATTTCCATCATCATCATCATTATTATTATTATTATTATTATTATTATTATTATTATTATTATTATTATTATTATTATTATTGCTAAAAATACATTTTTTTTTCTTTGGGATATCACTTTTCGTGTTGATACTTATGTCTATATTTCATTTTTATTTATATTTTCAGACGTTTAAATGATAACTTACTGACGGATATACCGGATTTGCTTTTTGCAAATATGCCAAAATTGTATCGTCTGTGAGTATACTATTTTTATTTATCATCCTCTAATATGGGATATTTGCACCAATTAAATTTAATAAACTAATATTGCAAACAAATATTGCAACAAATTAATCAATGATTTTTACACGATCAATTCTATTTCAAAAACAGTGCTTCGGTAATGCTTGATTTTAACATTTCAACATTACCATCAACATCAAAATAATAATAGGATGCACAGATAATCGTACGCGGAATAATGAATGAAATGAACTTATAAATTGCCCAAAGCATCAGTTAATTAATGTATTTGTCTTTCATTTCACTTTCACGAAACATTGTTCTCTGTTCATCTATAATATCATCCATCATGTATGCTTATATGCTTGTTCATGTATGTATGTTTGAGTGTATGTGTACACACATTTGCAAAAATATAAGCGATGTTTCATAAGTTTATTCATGTCTCAGTAATACATCACACACTCTATTCTCATGCTTGTAACTACGGGAGTATCTACATGGATATATGTATGGGAATAAAGTGTACTACGAAGACACGAATAAACATTTTTTTATATATGTGAGTACATACATATTAACTCTCTAACGTAGGTACATCAATATGTCTACTGCGTAATGATCAAAAAAGCATTCATTCAAGCGTGTATTAACCTTTTTAGGCATAGCTCCAATACAGTTAGTGCAGTTAGTTTTGGTAACGGCATTTTGCTGAATTCACCCAGTGCAAATCAAGAACAGGTGGAGACGATGCTGGACGTGTGGATGATACATGACCCTGAGAGCAGGCTCAGTAAAGAATGATGGACAACATGATAGTTTTCATTAATAATATATGATTGTTTTGTTTTTGTTTTTTTCACAAATATGCGTACACATTGGAAATAATTGACAGAAATTGATAAATTATATTACGTCTCTAGTGTTTGAAGCAGTAAAATTTTCTTTAATAGATATGTATCTATTCCTCTTCCTCTTATTGGTTTCCCTCCTATTTTTTTTACTTCAATCCTTTTCACTTTTGTCATTTTCACTTCTATCCTTTTTCCTTTTCACCCTTTTCCATTTTATCATTTTTCCTTTTATCATTTTCAATTCTATCATTTCCCTTACATCATTTTTTTTATCATTTCTGCTTCTATCCTTTCTGCTTTTATCATTTTCACTTTCATCCTTTCTGCTTTTATCATTTTCAGTTCTATCCTTCCCCCTTTTAACATTTTTCCTTTTATCATTTTCAATTTTATCTGTTTTGCTTTTATCATTTTCCTTTTTATAATTTTCACTTCAATCCTTTTCCATTTCTATTATTTTTCCATTATTCATTTTCAGTTCTATCCTTTCCCCTTATATCATTTTTTTATCATTTTCATTTCTAGCTTTTTCCCTTTTATCAATTTTCATTTTATCATTCTCACTTCTATCCTTTTCTTTTTTATCATTTTTCCTTCTATCATTTTCACTTGTGGCCCTTTCTCTTTCATCATTTTCTTTATATCACTTTCACTTCTATCCTATTTTATTTTATCATTTTTCCTTTTATCATTTCAACTCCTATCCTTCTTGCTTTTGTCATTTTCATTTCTGTCCTTTTATATTACTTTCACTTTCATCCTTTTCGTTTTTATCATTTTTCCTTTTATCATTTTCATTTCTATTCATCTTGATCTTATCATTTTTTTTAACATTCTAACTTCTATCCTTTTTCCTTTCATCATTTTTTTATTGTTTTCAACTCTACTCTTTTCCTTATTATCATTTTTTGTTTATCATTTTAACTCTTATTCTTTTTGCTTCCATTTCTCCTTTTATCATTTTCATTTCTATCCTTTTCCCTTCTATCATTTTTCCGTTTTTCACTTTCACTTCTATCCTTTCCCTTTTCATCATATACACTTTTATCATTTTTCCTTTCATCATTTTAACTTCTATCCTTTTTTTTAACTTCTATCCTTTTCCATTTCATCCATGTTCAGTAAACTAAGCGAAACGTAAAAATTAAATAGAATCAAAATTCCCCGTGCCGTGATTTTGACAACTAAAAGCGAAAAACTGAAGCTGATTTTGTAGTCAACTATGAAAGGAAAAAAATTGCCAGAATAGTGCAAGTCTGAATAAGGAAACATGTTATTAAATATCTGTCAAAGAATAAATGTGAGTGGGATAAGTGTTGTAAAATGACATGATAGTGTTTTCCGATTTGAAACATGAAGTGGGGGACAAGTTCAGTATTATAGTTGTGTAGTAATAGACACCCCTCAAAACTCCTTAAAATGTTACAAATCACCCCAATTTTTTGCGCGCTCTTATCCTGAAGATTTTTGTGGTACCTAGAATCATTAGCTGTGAGGTATTGGGAGGAGGAAATATTTGCAGAATTATTTATTTTACGCAACAATTTTTTTTTCAAAACAATTTCCTTCCTTTTCAATGTACTTTATTCAGATTTAGATCATACATAATACATTGACTGCATTGGAATTCAGCTAATAACCAACCAGGCCTTGGACGTTTGCATCCCCACCGTAAAAACTGTTGTAAGAATGAAAGACAACTGATGGACATTATGACTCACAACATGGATCCCCAGTAATCACATGAGAGATCGAGGCCGACAGAATACATGATGGGGGGACGAACTAGACAAATTTCTTTCTCTCTCTCTCTCTCTCTCTCTCTCTCTATATATATATATATATATATATATATATATATATATATATATATATATATATGCGTGTGTGTGTGTATATATATAAATATATAACAATATGTGTTGTATAGATATATAGAATAGTAGGCGTTGTATAAAGCAATATGCCCTGTATATATATATATATATATATATATATATATATATATATATATATATATAGTGTGTGTGTGTGTGTGTGTGTGTGTGTGTGTGTGTGTGTGTGTGTGTATGTATTATGTGTGTGTGCATGTGCGTGTGCTATGTTTGTACGAGCAATAACAATGAAAAGTGAAGTTTATGGTTTTATTATATATTATGAACTGAAGAGATCTAATTATAGATGTCACAACGTGTAGATTTCGTAACTAAGCGGATCCATTGCTATGCAATGATACATGACACTGTGTAATTCTCAACCCCTGTTAAGGAACAATATATCCGACGATTTAAGACAAATTATACGCCAGTCATCACTTTCAGCAGAATGTTCCACTTGAGAGTGAATGCTTGAACTTGTAGGTGCATGAAGTATCGAAAAAAATCATTAATTCTCTCTCATACAATCGACTGGATTCACTGTTGTTCCTGAATTTTTAGCAAATGACCAGATGTAGATGAATTCATGTATGAGGTCAGCTATTTACTAATAATGTGTCGGTGTTTGTCCCGAAAAATCACAGAGATGAGTTCAAGTGGTTCAAGTTTGTTTGTTGTTTTTTTTTTTTTCACCCCCGTCTGTGAAACAAAGCAGAGTTTTATTGGAAGTAGTAGATGAACGTGGGTGAAGTTCGAGTGAAGTTTAACGAGAATGTTGTTATCGTCCTCCGGCATTCCGTTGCTCGATTGACGAGATATCAATTACTGTAGATGAAATTGGAAAATTCTCTTTTTCTGTTTTCTTGTAGGCCAGAATTTACGATTATACTTAAGAAGAACTTATTTTGCTACATTTTGATCTGACACTAATAAGCAATAAGCAAGTTATTTTTTCATGTCGTTTTCTTTAAAGTTGAAATGTTTTTTTTATTTTTTAATTACAAATTGAAATCTTTAAAATCAATTTTGCTTTAAGAAATCTTCTGTACTGAACAGTACCAACGCATGTTTCTCGTCTTATGACATGATTGTTTTCTTTGGATTTTCAACTGTGAAAATGAATGTTCAGCTGTCCAATTTGTTCCGTTTAAAATAAACGCGAGGCAATTCTAATTTTCTGAAATGCGTTTCATCTTCTAAAATTGCGTTATAAAGTTTAGCATCAATGAATCTGGTATTCGCATTATTATTGCAAGGAATTATGGCGCACGAGTGAATCTCGGTAGAAAGTTATACGTTTGAGGATGAATCAATTAATCATTGAGGAAATTTAGAGAATCTTTTAGTTTTAGCGAATGGGTCACTGACACTAATGAGGTAGTGTACAATAGTGTTAATGATAAACAGGCTCAATATTCCAAACTGCAAACACAGCCATACTTCTCGGTCTCTAATAATAGTACGGCTTTGTAGTGTTGGTTCTTTTATCACAATGGTTTTAAACGAGACTCATTTACTCTGAGTGCTTTCAAGATTCAATTAAAAAGAATTAGTTGTAATTTCATTACATTGCCTCAACTTACTTTTAAAAGAGATTGTTACCTACTATCGAACTTTGAAGGTTGCAATCTTCAAAGATTACCAGTAAATGATTGCAAGCAAATAATTGTTTGCTTGATGAATGTTTCACCACTTGTCCCTGAAAGAGATATTGATAACTTGAAAAATGTAAGATATTTTTTCATTATTTATATATGTACGTTTTCTTTTCCATTACCAATAGTTAGGGCGATTAAACGTTTCATCCTCTATTTGATTGAATTATGTAATAACACATTTGGGTCGACACAATTTTTGCAATATTCTGGTGAATATCTACTTCAGGTTCATGAAATCCATGATATTCAACTAGCTCAATTTTTCCAAAGGAGATAACCGATAATGCTGACATGCGCTTACAGCTGCTGTTGAAGTGCAGATTCCCAAGACAATACTGAACTTTTGAATCACTACTTATGGGTGCGTATTCATTCGGAGAAACGGTATCAGAAATAACAAGGAAAAATGTTTAATGATTTTATCTCATTATTAGTTACAATGTCTTTTTTTGCTCTGTGCTTTTTTCAAATATGAAGAAAATATGTAATATTTTTTGTTGTTAATTGCGACCCGAACACTAACCCTTATCTCAGTCTAAAAATAAACATTGATCTTAATCCTAACTGTAACACTAACTCCAACCCTACCCCCAATCATAACCAAGATTAGATGGGATTTATAAGGACTAAAACTTAAAAGTAAATCTACAGAATGGGCCAGTAGCAGTAAGCACATGTCAGCGTTATCAGTTATCTCCTTCTGAAAAATTGACCTAGTCAGTATTATTGACTTTACGAAGCTAAAGCAAATATTTACCCAAATTCTGACTTCAGATTAAAAAGTCCATTTTGAAAGCGTCAGTGGTGGGTCGTGGCCTAGAAAAGATTGCTCAGTTCTATGACCGATTTATGTTCATTCATGAACATGCAGCTAGTCTCATAAATTCAAACTGAATCTCAATTGTTACTCTTCTAATTACTGAAAGTGACTGTCATAGCTACGGTTTTTAATTTGAATTTTGGCATCCATTTCAATTTATTTGTAGTAAATAAAACTTGAGGTTGAAAAAAATGGGTTTTATCAAAAAATTTTCCCATATTTCGAGGGTTTTTTCTCGAGTAAATTGAGCAGTAAATTGAAATGAACATTATGTGAGAATTGCCAACTATTTCTTTAATACAACTTATTTACCGGAGTGCTAGTATTTTCATCTAGTATTTATAAAAATTATTCTTTTTCTTGGCATAAGAATTTTATGACAATGGATTTTTTTTCCATAAAAGAAAGAGGTCTAGGTACATAGCCGAAAAGGCGAATACGTTGCAGCCAGGCTAATTTATAAACAAAATACTGTGTAGTGCGTTAGATAATTGATCAATATAGTGAGTGAATAAAGAATTGCAGATTTCCAGCATAAATTAAATTGCTTTATAATCTGTGCGACCTATTTAGTGTAATTAAATGCAAGTGATCAATACAAACACATATTTTTTCATCTATGTGACTATATAAATGCACATATGTATGTAAGCTCGTTTTTATTGAATAATAAGGTTAGCCTACGGTAGAATTTGGCATTCAAATTGACCTTTTACAAATCAAAGCAGGATTCAACATTCTCGTAAAATACGCGAGCATCCAGGACTTTCAGAGACCATGAAATGGCATAGGCATTCACCTATATTTCGGAAATGCTACTGAGTAATACGAATGTTCTGCCATCTGGAGGAAAACATGCCTCACCTGTTCAGAATGTCTCAGTCTTTCGAGAGAGACATGAATTGAGAAAGATAAATTGAAACATGTACAATGAGTTGAAACACATCTAATGTCTTCTATATTTTCAACAACTCAGTGCAAATTTCAGACAAAATTTAATAAGCTGAATGCTAAATATATGTTGCAAATTCTCAGAAGGTAGCGCTCCATGCAAGAGCTCATTTTACCGAAAAGCTTTTTCTATCAGCTAAAACTTACATAATTCAGATTTGCTAAATATAATATGGAAAATATCTAAAGAATTTTAGATGGATGAAGATGCTGAGATACTAAGAACGGAAAATAAATAAGAATAATTTTCCTACACGTCACCACGGACATAGTGAGATTCAATTCTGGTTGCATTGCACTTTGTGCCGCTTTATTAATCTTGTCTCAAGACCACTTGCGATCAATCAGGGGTTAGCCAAGATTATCTTGTCGTATATTATTGGGAAATAAGTTTACAACGGAAAGTTAATACAATCAGATCTATGAATGTCGGCATGCTTTACTAACTTTTTCTGTCTTTATAGAGTGAGTATATGTATTTGTGTGTATGTATTAGAGTGTGTGATCATATGTACATAAATGTGATTTTTCTAACCCATATGTATTAACAATATATATATATATATATATATATATATATATATATATATATATATATATATATATATATATATATATATATATATATATATCTTGGTATGTCAAATACTTTTAAGACATAAAGGATAAAGGTCGGTCTGAAATACACATTTGCAGGGAATCGGTAGTCTGTGAATCAATGAAGTTGCATTAAATTGTCAACGAATCCCCCGTGACTCTTTTTAATGGAATATTGATTACCTACAAATATGTTTTTCAGACATCTTCATTTTCAAGTGATTTTTCTTCGATATAAAAGATGGAATATATACATTAAAGTATAACACATTTGCGTTAGTATTCACAATGTATAATCAGTTGCTATGAATTCTGAGTTAGATTACTTGTGCAGAAAATTTTATGTACCAAAGTAATGGTCTAAAGTTCAGCTATAACATGAGGTAAAATATTGAGAAAAGACGGTACTTGATTTCAATTTGGCACAGAATATACTAAGTATAATGTTTATACGTACAGGCATGAAAAAGATCAAATGAGCACCCATTATCAAAGAAGAGTCCTTATTCGATGGCTTAAACAATGGAAAATATTTTCTTAAATCGAAATCTACTGGATTACTCATAAGTAGATTTTGAAAGTTTTTTCATATCAGATCTGCTGCCCCTAGAGGGGAATATCTGTCCAGTTTGCACACGATGTACGAAATAAATCTTTTGTGTCAGAACATTTTCTTTCAGATGCGCTAAGCATCTATAGCAGTGATAGTGGTCATTGACGAACCAACATACCACCACCTTCACGAGGCATTCCTTTCAACTCCTACTATGAATCTGATGTTGCAAAAGGTCCTCTTTAACATCTTGCATTTCAACTGACCCACGGCTTAATTGGCTGATTGATTACTTTCTGCTAATTTGACAATAAAAACAACTAGAGAAAGTTTTGTTTGTTCAATAAGTAGGTAGATGAAGCGAGAGGAATAAATTGAGAGAAAAGAAGAAAGGAATTTATCATATCCCTGAAATAAAGCTAGTTTTTTCTGTATGTATGTAACTGCAACCCAACAAAAACGGCACATTATACGGAGAATATTTTTAGCTTTGCATCTTCAGTTCTGGGTGGTTTCCTCGCGTTACATTATCATTTGGTGGGGGTCAATTTACTAAATAATCACTCTGTGGAACTGGACACTGCGTTTACGGTCATGGTTATGATGTCGAAAAAAAAAATTGATGCCAAAAAGATCATTATGACCTCTTCCTATACTGAGCGGTCTGCGATATTGTACTGTTCAAAGACACATTAATTATATTGGCACAAGGCATGCCCCAATATAGCATGGATCGTGATATTGTGAAAATCAAAGATGTATTGATTATGCTAGTGCAGGTATCCCCCTGTATAGCACAGTTCGCGATATTGTACAACATTTACCGCATAAGTTGAGGCGTCACCCGATATATTGAATCTATTTGATTGAACTAGTGTATCTATGGTCTGATTTCCCGGCTTGTTGAAATTTCCCTTATTTTGCAATCCAGAATAACCCGAGAGTGTATGTGTCATGTCTGGCAACTGATTTAGACGTACGCTGCTTTGCACCTCTAAAAAAGTTCGTTTTCTTTGCTCTAAGTAATCAAGCTCGGTTCGTCAAGAAAACTGCATTTTCCATCCGAATAACCATCAGTGAATTTTGGATGTGTATTTTTGTGAACTAATTCCCAGACACCCTCAAACGTTCAGTGTTTCAATCTTTTTCTCTCGGCACATGACTGAAAATCGCCATTATTTGATATTCAGCAGCAACTGTTTCGATGAAAATCTTGGCTAAGCGATCTCCAGATCCATAACTGTGTGCTTTTTTAAAATTAGGCAAGAGAGGTTTGATCTGAAAAGATGACTGTGCAAAATATCCAGGGATGTATCCAGCATTTCAATAGCTGTTTTCTTTGCTGAAAGTTGACTGGCTTAAGAAGTGGCTTTCATCTGGTTGTTCTCTCGCAATAGCCACTGGATTAACCAGCAAATAGAAACATAAGATATTTGGTGAGGAGGAATAACATTAACAATAATGTATTATGTCACCACAGTTTGCATATTCTCTCTAAGCTATGTGTAAATATTGACCAAATGTGCACCGTCGTAAATATTTACATACACTTTTTTTATATACATTTTCTATATTCCTCTTTTTCTTTCTCCTATTTTGTTCTTGTGCCTGACTTATTTTATTTAGTGATATTTGATAAATATGTATTCATTGAACTATATAACAAGTATTTGTATTGTCATTTTGAAGTGATTCCGGCACAGTTACATGTACCTCTTTGCATATTTTGGGATTTGTACGCTCGTGCGGTTTAAATTAATGCTATCTGATGATGGCTCATTTGACCTTCTTATCGACCCACAAAAAAAAACAAAAAAAAACAATGGAAATCTGACAATTTTCGTGCTCCAAGGGATCATGAAGTTATGGTGCGGTTATTTCTATCGTCTTTTCATTAGAAATTGAATCAAGGAATCAATGTTTTTATCAAATATCAAAGCTGAGTGAAATGATAGTTGTTGGGAGAAAGAGAGGGCGTGGAGTGACAAAGAGAACGTGTAGAAGGATTTAAGAGTCATTAAGGATTAAGAATTTTAAAGCATTTAACAGTTATTAGAGGGATATTGTGCAACTAATTCAAAACCTGTCTTATTTATACACTTTTGAAGAGGAATATTGTTCGTATAGATCCAAATAATTATGAGAACAAGCACCAACATACATATATTCATACATAGGAAATAATTTGATATTGTCAGCCACAATTTTACTCCGGAGATTAGAGGGACTGATTCACACAAGTATGCCAAGAATAAAGTCTTCTTTTTCTACGATCAAAAATCGTGGCTTTAGCGCTTGTTCGATAATCGGTACTTTCTCTCTTTATCTCTCCCTCTATCTCTCAATCCATCTATCTATCTATTCCCCTCTCTCTCTCTCTCTCTCTCTCTCTCTCTCTCTCTCTCTCTCTGTTTTTCACTATACTGATCCTGTTGAACGACTCGTTCCAACAGATATGACTCAAGTGAGGTCGAAACTGATGAGTCTCAGATCTCATTCCATGAGTCTAAATGGTACCAGGTTTCTATGGGCATATTCTTAGTGCTAACATCAATGATCGAATTCAATGGAAAGTAAGATATCAAATATTGACTTTCAAAGTGGACAAACACTTTCAGTCAAAAGATCAATATCATCAATCTCAAAAGTAAACATTTACGTGCATTAATTTTCTTTAAAGGTTGCAAAAAAGCTCAGGATCTGAAGGGTGTCAGAATTTTCAGGCTTTGTATTTTCTTGATTCTGTATGAACGCTCTCAAATGTTGTAAACTTTCGAGTATTTTCAACGTTCCGTTCTCTGCCTTAGGAACAAGAAAAAGAACAGACTCTGCTCAAAACCTACAATGTTGTTTATACAGTTTTTGACAGCATTTGGAAACATTTGTTTCTGTAATAGAAATATAAATATTATTTTATTTCAAAGTATAAGTTTCCTTTTTATTTTTCAAGTTATTTCACGTTAAAATCTCCGAAACAAAAACTAATAATCATTATACAAAAAATAAGAGGAAAATATATCTCTCCAACCTCTTCAGGTCATTTAATTTCTTGCACACGCTGTTTTACCTATTCAAATCGGGTTTTGACATGAAATATGTCGTTCTTCGAACTGTCGACTTGCGTTGCAGTCAAAAAACAACCACGTGTGTGAAGAAGATAGCTGTAACATTTTCTTTCTAATGAATATTCTCGTTTGTTTTAAATATTAATACATGAAATCATAGATTTTATCACAAGCGATCAGCTCGATAAACATCTACACATGCAGTGTGTTTTATATAGAAAGGGAGACTCGTATTTTTTACATATTGTGGTTTTATTGTGTGTAAATGTATGGGAGGGATACGTACCTCTATATCACATATATATTGATGTACACGCGCATATATATGTGTATATGCAAATTACATGCTTATCTGACTGATACTTACACACACAGGGCCACTGCCCCTGAAATCTCTGCATGATGGTAGTTATAGCGCAGTGCTACCTAATTATTTTAATTAGGTATTAGTGCGAGCTGTAGTTGCCGTTATTCAACAATTTCTTCACTGTCGAGCCACCATATGGTGCTAATGTCAGCAAACGAGAAAAACAGAAGGAACGAAATGAAAGAAATGCAAATAATTAGGAGAAACAAGACCGGCGTGTGTATGCATGTGCAGGAAGATGTTCCTCGTTATTTTCACTGGGTATCTTTAGCTGTTTACACATTAAGAAATGTGTTATTTTTGCATCGGTTATTCTTAGAATGCGAAGGAAAATCTTTTTTCTATATTAACCCTTTCCTTTCTTCGACTGTTCACGAAGAATCTACATAACTTTATACGCTCTTAATGCAGGAATTTAAACGTGAAACCAAACATAGCTGCGTATAACTCCCTATGACGTTACTTATTCAAATTAATTCTAATTCTAATTTGATTCATTACCCAAGTCGAATCATGCAAGGGTGGATCTTAGCTGTCTACCAGACATAGAGTTATTAGCTGAATTTTTATTTGGAATGTTCAATCTATGTGATTCGTATTCATCACCGAGTTGATTGCATTGAAAAGAAGGGAGATTACGTTAAAAAATGTATATTTGTTGTGCAAAATAAGTGCTTTCTTATCAGTAGGTCGCGGACTGTTGTAACTCTGTAAACATAGTTATCGCAAAAGAGGAAATTTAATCCCTGAATAGTGAAAGCTATTAGTGAAAGAGTACCAAGTAAGAATCAAAACCGCGAAGTAGTGTATCAAAAATGATTGTTTGCATTCTTTTGAAACTTGCTGATGTAAAGGAAACTAAGAAACGCATCCTCATTGTCTACTATTGCAACATAGAAACATTTCAATTCATAAATTATGAAAATTCAACAAATCAAACAAACTATAATTTAGGAAGTTTCTAAGACATTATACTCGAAATTAGTCTTTTCCCAACACAGGCACTTGAAATATTGAAACAAGGGTTGGAAATTATAGTCAGAATAAAACAAAATTATTAGATGCGATTCCCAGCATTGTCTGGTGATTAAATAATCCTTGCACATAAGTACACTCCTGCATACATTGAAACAGTATTTCCTCTCAAATGTTATCAATCTTGGGATTAGTTTCAACCTTTCATTTTTTATATCAGTAATATTAATAGTCTTGCCACATCTCTGACGTATTTTTCTCAATGGTTGAATGTTCATGTGATTTAACCAATCACAAGAGAGGACTTTTTCATATACAGCATTACTCATTTTATTACTATATGAATTACTCAAATCTAAAAATGATGAGGGTCAAAATGGAGGGATGATACTTCTTTCTTCTTTAAGGTGACAAAATCGAGTGGAAATCTTTTTTCTACTTTTTATGAGGTGGGGGCCAAAATCAAGGTGGTATTCTTTTTTTCCCACTTGAATGGGTCAAAATTGAGGAGGAATTCAAACTGTTGGGGAAATCCTTTTTTCCCCTTTTGATTGTCAGAATGGTAGGGATATTTTTCCCACTCTTAAGGGGTTAAAATGGAGGATAACTTTTTTTCGAACTTTAGGGTCTAAATCGAAGGGGGAATTCCTTTTTCTATTTTCAAGGGGAAAATGGAGGGGGAATCCTATTAAGAACTCTGAAGGGTCAAAATCGAGGATAACAATGATCTGATTTTCCCTTATTCGTTCAATTTTGATCTCTTTTCAAGGATAGATGGTTACTGTATCCTCTATAATCATTCCTTATTATATATAGAATATTTCATATTTTCTTTAGAAAAGAAACAGGGGATAAATCGAGGCTAGGTAGTTTATTGGAGGAGTGAGAACAGAAAGGGAGGAAAAGAAGGAGAGTTACGTAGTTTGATAAAAGGATAGAATGAGAGCGAAAGGGTTAAGTAATGTCTTATGGGGTAGAGATTGAGAAATAGTAACTTGGATCAGAGCACAGAAAATGAGTGAACAGAAAACAAAAGGGTTCTCAACCTTTTTGGCGTCAGAGCCCTCTTTTACGAGGAAAATTCTTCGACTCAACCTGTGGAGTAAATATTCAATGGGATACCAAAAATATTTTGAACTCTTCCAAAGCCATAAAAATGAATAACTTTCGCGTTACAAGATTTTAAATGAAAGTAGTGTGAAGCAGTAACATTCAATGTCTGGCAAACACATACCGAGTTAAGATATCAACGTGATACCTATGTCTGGTGTGAGGTAATCTTTCAAGAGTGTTGCACGTATACACGTACCCTGTACCTACCTACAGAAAGTGTAGTACAAACTTATGTCCACCTACATTTATGCATTCCTCTAGTAAATGAATGTTAGAAAATGTTGCTCATTTTTTATTGGTGATTAGAGACTGATATTCGAAATCCCATATTGCCCATCGAAATTTTAAAACACCCACAATTTTTCTGCTAAGTTTCTCATCGCTAGTTGAAATTGCCCACCGGTGAGCGATATCGACCAGATTGAGAAACCCTGAGCTTGCATCTTTGCTGTCGGTGTGCAAGAAGAATCTAGCTGTTGTCTAGGGAATACATGATTGCACATCTGACAATACAGAAATAAAACATGTTCTTTAATACATGTCTTCTTAAATAAGACAATCATGTGGGGGGGGGGTGATGCGAGCTAAAAAGTTGATGAAATTTTTGCGATCGAATCTTGGCATGGGTGTTGGACAGCCTCGGGCAGGTTCGAACAGACTCCCGGGCAGACTGCATAGGCTTCCAGACAACCTCGGAAAGGTCAACGTTATGAAAATATTTGAAAGTGGAAATTTGTGTTCAAGATTCGGATAGCATGGAATTTGAAAAAAAAAGATAATTCAATCTCAAATGATATTTGACAATCTTTCGTTCTGAGAAAGCAAACATTTCAACCATTGTTGAAATCGACTACGGTTAAAGAAGAGAGCGAAATTGTCAAGTCCCACTTACGCACTTAATGTCAAAAACTTCAGCACGTCGTTGAATGGGCGAGCGTAAGGAAAATAAGTTAAAACATGAAATTTATTGTTATTGCTTTGAATATCACCCGGTGTAACAATACTTTCTGCCTTTTCCTGCAATAGTAGTAGTAGTCAAGCCAACATTAAAACCAACTCCTGAGAGGACCTCTCAGCTGACTGAATGAGGTGGAGGAGTACCCTGAGAAGTACTCTGACCCAACAGCAGAAGGCAGGGTGAAGAGCGA
Source organism: Thysanoteuthis rhombus (assembly GCA_963457665.1). Lineage (NCBI taxonomy): Eukaryota > Metazoa > Mollusca > Cephalopoda > Oegopsida > Thysanoteuthidae > Thysanoteuthis > Thysanoteuthis major. The sequence continues at coordinate 26,478,203 of OY735214.1, read as the reverse complement.
CTGCTGACTGTAGCAGTAGAGGAGAAGAAGCAAAGAAGGAAGCGTAAATGCGACCTCTGCAGTAGACCATGCCACTTGCGCTTAGGTATCTTCAGTCGCAGACGGTACTGTTCCCACCGTAAAGGCAACAAGAGGGACAAGGATGCATCGCCCATAGTCAGAAGGGTAGATTTACACAAAATGGAGGAATTGCCCAATATGTTTCTCACAAACAAGTAAGTAACTGAAAGGAACTGATGATGACCAATACATGACGGATGGAAAATAAGGGTTCAGGTTAGCATTGTAGTTACAATGTATATACGAACCCATTTTGGAAAGATCTATTTACTGACGACGGCATCAAGATGGTGGCTCGATTTTTTTTCATATGTCTCTAGGAAGTTCCACGGCACAATTCAAATCAAAGTGCAGTCACAAAAAATTGAATATGCCTTTGCTTATAATTTGATCATGTGTGCGCACAAACATTGTTACAGAGACCCAAATTTCCACACACACACACACACACACACATATATATATATATATATATATATATATATATATATAAGGGTTCATACAAACGTAAGTCTTTGAGAGATAAAAAAACAAGTATATTTTTTTAATCCTCATTATAATTTGCAAACTGTCTGTCTGTGAAAATAAACATAAAGAGAGGGTGGGGATATTGCGAGCACGTAGACCCAAAATGCTATTCTACTGAATTTGATTTGTGCACATGTGTTCTAATCTTTCATAGTATAAATATACTGACACAGACACAGCTTCAAATATACCTTAAGCAAAGCAAGGGGCAATTACTAGTTACGAATAATTACGAGTATATTAATATTACTTGTGTTCTTTCGGTATGAACAATCATTCTTTTCCTGCATGAATAATTATTTCATCGTAAGGATTCAATTAAAAGGTTGTTTTGTTTTTGTTTTTTAATCACTATTGAAGCTGTTGGTTTAGTTGGTGATAACTTTAAGTAGTTAGAGAAAAAAATTTCTATTCTACAATTTAATTTCAGATTGTAGAAAAGAAGTGATTGGGGGATTCGACTATCAAAACTTCTGTATTAACTTTTCCCATGAAAATAGCCATAATTGCTCGTTGTTTGGAACATGCAAAATCGTCTTTTTTTTTTTTTTTTTACTTTTTCGATATTGTATATTTTTTTCCATGCCATGTCATGACAAAACATTAATTCAGATAGGAAGTGAAAGGAAATCCACTTAAGATGTGCAAGTTCACTTCAGTTTTCTGTGCACTCGCTACACCTGATCTCATTTGTCAGCATACGTTTGCGTTCAAAGTATTCATCTCTTCATTTGGTTTCTTCATAGAACTGGCACATGGAAACTAACTCTCGTTTGATTTCTTTCCTTATGTCTTTGTACTTCAGTGAAATTTCTTGAAAACACCAAAATGCATGGCAAATTACACAAACGTGCATATGCATACGCATTGAGTACCCTGAAAGAACGAAACCCTTATTTTCATGGGTACTCTTTCTATATCTGGCGCTAACTTTTAAGGTTTTCAACATTCATAAGTTTAATTGATCGAAACACTAACATTCCGTGAGAAATACCTGCCTATATTCATCGTACGTTAACCGAATTTTGAGTGCAAATCGTCCACATTTTATGTCACTAAATGGTAAGTCTATTTGTCGACTGATTTATATTTTCGAGTCAAACAAATACAATCCAATTAAAGCCTCTTTGGTAAATTTTATTGTAATTGGTGCCTTTAACAATCCAACATGTTATGGATAATGAGATCAGCCCCAGAATCGTCGAGAAAGTAGAGTTAGCCGAAGATTCCTATCTTCGCTTTTTCGGTATGTGTCATTCTTGCCTGACAGGAACATTTCCGGTGCAACCGGAAGTGGTGCTACAAGCAATAAGTAAAGGCCGACTTTGATTGATGAGACAGAATTTGTCTCTGAGCCGAATGGAGGTGGATAGTAGAGAAGTAATGGAATCTGGAAGAATGTTATAGAATGGAAAGACGATTGGAAGGAGACGCCAAAGTTGTTTTCTCCTTCTCGCATCATCCATTCTATTATTCTCTCGCCATCACCATTTCAATCCAAATACAACTTTAGCTCATCAATCTCTTCCTCTCTGGGTTGCCTCTGGCTTGTTTTGTTTCCCTATTTTTTTCCAAACCTTCGTATTTCATACTCTTCATCTCCAATGAACACCCCAATATACATACACACCATATATTAATCGGCTGTCTGACTCGTAAGAGATCCTTATACATGAATCTCAACATTTTGTTCTCTTAATCGATTTTCTTTACTCATCCCAACTATCCCATTTTTTTTATTTATATTTCTCTTTCTCCCACACACATTCAATTCTTACTCTCTTCTTCCACTATACGCCAGTGTAGTTGTTGAAAAAGTGTAGCAAAATATCGTGATTAAATAAAATGAATAAAGTCTGAAAGCTATTTTTCATAGCAACAATTAGGTGCCCTAAAAGAAGATGCCTGTTGGATCTGTACTGTTATGTCGTTGCTTTTATGAATGAAATATGGTACGATTAATGCATGCTCACATATAATAATTAACAATGTGCGGTTGTCTTCTGTCTTGTTAAAACATGCAACCGGCCTAGTAAATTAGGATGTAATTCATATTTTAATGACGTTATAAAAATGTTGAATTTGAAAAATAATATTAAAAAAATAAAAAGTAATTGAAGAAAAACAAAGAAAATCCGTTTGTGGTCAACAGAACGCTATTCTCTAAGGTCATAGCAATGCAAATTTCTATAATCCATGCATATAAATTGCAATGCGTACCCATATATTTCACTTGCCCGTTTTTTTACGCTCAGGTTAATTAAATTTGATCAAATAATTAGAAAAAAAATCAACAAAGGACTTGATTTGGTTGGTGATAACTGACTGCAGATGAAAGATTTATTTTATATTGATGAAAAATTTCAGTAATTGATGGTTAAAACTTTTGTAATATTATTTTTCATTGAGACATTTATAAGAATCTTTTAATATTTTATCTCATTTTCAATCTTTTTATTTTTCAATTTTACAGTTACATCATAAAAGCATAATAATTCAGACAGGAACTGAAAATGAAATATACTGTATTTCATTCATTTCAAGTTGGGAATAATTCTGACCAAACCTTCTGTAACAGTGTCTTTCACTGTATCACCAGAAAGAAAATTACTGAAAAGAAATGGAAACATTATCCTGGTGTAAAATGAAAAAATTCAAATTTCAATGTTGCAAAAAAAAAAAAAAAAACAACAAAAAAACAGATTCAACGAAGACAATATATTCAAAAACTTGATACTTTTAGTTCTCAGTTCTGTTAAAACCTTGTATAAATCTATGTTGGTCTACATTCGGAGAAAATTATGTGACACAAAATTAAAACATCGATGTATTTCGAGTGAATTTGATAATTTCTGTGGAACCATTCAAACTTGGTCCACTCATTTGTCTTTGACTCATTTCAACAAGACATTTTATAACGTGTCGTTCTTCCAGTTGTATGGTTTGGGCATTAAGAGAATAAAATTGTGATTCTCATTCAAATGGACCGTACTCTCTTCCACGTGATTTCATCAGCAGAATTATGTTGCCTCTCTTTTCTTGACCTCCAAATGAAGTATCAATGATATTTGGTAATAGATAATATATCACTTGATGTGATGAAACACATTGGAGGATAAAGACCTTGAAATTGGAAAACACTTCTGCTGGCCCATTTTTTCCAAATTCTTACGAAAATGTGGATAAATTGAGATTATGAATGAATGGAGATAACTTTCTTCTGGAATCCATAGTGTCATTTCTGCCACCCCATGACTTTCTCAGAGTAACTTTAGAAGACAATAAAAGTGGCATGGATAAATTCCAATGTGTTCAGAGATAACTTCAAGCAAGAAGTTGAGATATTATTTAATTGTATATTCATAGAAATACTGATAAAATTTTGGAAACACGGTTTGAATACAAGAAAAACAAGAGTATTTTTCTTGGTAATTGGAATAAATAGTGAAATGTTTTCATTACATTCATACGTCGTAAAAAAACAAATAACATTATCGTGACACTGTTCGCACTTCTAAGATAAGAAGGTCGGCAATTTTGCGCCATGATAATGCAAGCATTGCTACGTTTACATGAGTAAGAAAATAAAAAATACTACAATTATTATCATTCATTGGAATGGTTACCTGGAGTTTTCCAGGTTATAGCAACTTCCAAAAAGTATTCTACCAAATAGATCATATTGCTTTGTATTAAGTCACAGTGGTGGGCCACTCCCTAAATTCATTTGACATGCTATTCTAACTTAATATGAGTCAATTCGTTCGTTTCCCACTGAGCTGCATGTGATCTCAGAAGTGAACAAATAATTTTCTCGTATTTCTTCTCCCCTGAATAGAAGACAAAATCTATGTCAGTCTAAAAGTAAGGCAAGGAGTACACTTATTTATCCCTCGAAAAACATTTACACACTGTAGAGCTCAAGTTTGGTTATTTTCTCCTCGGTTTGATAAAATCGGGTAACCTTTTCTGATTTATTTATTTATTCATTTATTAGACTTAGAGCCTACGAAGTTATTTTTGGTCTTTTTTACAATTCCACTTGCGCAACATTCTCTTTAGAAAACTCTTGACTGGATTGACAATTCAGTTTTTTTTTTTTGTTTGTTTGTTTGTTTGTTTTTTGTTTGTTTGTTGTTGTTTTTTTTTTTTTGAGATAAGGTAGGACTATTTTCTCCACTGAAAGACACACCTTCAAGCCTGTCAATAGACCATTTTAAAAACACTTGAACTTTTTTCAATGAAAGATTTTAAATTTCTAATTATCATGCTTATGCTCTCTATCATTAAGAGTTTTCCGTGACTAAAATATGCTAATTCCATGGATGCCAACACACTTATTTATAAATACAAGTTCATATAACGCTAAATGCATACGTAAATTATCAAGGATAGTGACTTCTTTCACGTAAACATACTGCAGTCTATACATCGAAATTGAGATTTGCTCGTAGAGACATATGGATATTTATACAAAATATGGCAATGCGCATCCGAAATCTAACATGACCGTGCATATTTTTCATTATTTATGTGCCGTAAGTGATGCAAGTTAATTTTAGAAGAATTGCTTCAATTATGTTGGACTATTAGGATCTACTTACCCTGGCTTACACTGAAAACTTTTGGAAATATCATGCATTTACTTTCTCATTTCATAGGCACAGGAGTTGCTATTCTGACTATGGTTCCCAAATTTCATGTTTCATACCATTTTTTAGACAGCAGAGATACACTGATGCAACAAAATGTCATTTGTTTCGCACCATGTATAGGATTGTAACACGACAAAAACCTCAAGACGTTTATTTCGTACTCGTCTGTTCCTTCTGATTTTGGAATTCTCTTTCTTTCTGAACTCTACTATCCATGTTATATAAGAATTCAATGTCAGTTGAATGATAACCATACGTTCAACGATGCGTCTGTGGTAGCTGGAGTGGGAAGTGACAGAAGAGCAAATTGTCTTTCTTTGGGTCAATTGATCTTATTACTTGTAAAATATTGTGATATTGAAATATTCTGCAAATATTATTTTCAATAAAAATCGTAAACGGCCATTTCTGACTTTTGAGGGCGATTTTTGGCTTTTTTAAAAATACGTTGACCTCGGAAATTCTATTATGACATCACACCAGCTGATGAAAACTATCGAAATAGATGTTGTTTCGTGAACGCACCTAAAACATCTCTGTTTGTCTTGATGTTCTTCAATTATTATTATTATTATTATTATTATTATTATTATTATTATTATTATTATTATTATTATTATTATTATCATTATTTGGAATCTCACACCAGTTGCCTGGTGGTAACCGCTGGAGTTTGAGTGACAGCAAGTCTCCTCAAGTCTCCAGCCCTCCTCTCCTAGTACTCATAGGTCGCAGTAATTCTGCGATTTACAGTTTCACACCGGTTGCCCAGTGGTTATCGCTGAAGGCTGAGTGACAATAAGTCTCCTCAGGTCTTCAGCTGACGTCTCCTCTCTCTTTCGCATATCATGACAGAGCTACGATTCGTTGCAGTCCTTATATCTCTAGCACCTTCCTCAGTATCCGTGCAGTTCCCAGCAGTGCTGTGGTCTGTACGGTCTCTATCCTCCCCCTAATCCCGATCTCCTCCAGTCTCTCCCTCAGCGTTTTGGGGACAGTTCCTAGTGCTCCCACTATGACCGGTACTACCCTGGTTTTCATGTTCCACATTTTCTTTAACTCCCTTGCTAGGTCCTGGTATTTTTCCATTTTTTCACCCTCCTTCTTTTTTACTCTATGGTCTGCAGGTACAGCAACGTCTACTATTTGGCAGGCCTTCCTTTTTTTGTCTACTATTACTAAGTCCGGTCTTCTTGCCTGGATAAGGTGGTCAGTTTGGATGTCAAAGTCCCACAGTAGTTTGTGGTTGTCATTTTCCAAAACTGCCTCTGGCTTGTGCTGGTACCACTTTTCCCCATGGTTGAATCCCATTTGTTTACTTAGTTCCCAGTGTATCATCGTTGCTACTCTATCGTGTCTATGCTTATACTCCTTCTGGGCGAGTTGGCTACATTCACTAGTTATGTGGTTTACTGTCTCATCTCTTTCACCGCACATGCGGCATTTGCTGTTTGTCTGTGTTCTGTCGATTTTTGCTTTTATGTAGTTTGTCCTTATGCTTTTGTTTTGGGCTGCCATGATGAGTGATTCTGTTTCTCTCTTAAGGTTTCCCTTTCGTAACCACGTCCATGATTTCTCGTCTGCTATATCTTGTATCTGTCTTTTAAACTCGCCGTACAATTTTTTTCCTTCCCACTTTTCTTTTCTAGTTTGCTGTACTGTTCCATTGTTTTCTACTTTATTGTTTGTTGCACGATCCCTCGCGCTCTTTATGATTTCTTCACTATTTGTTTGCACATATCTATCTAGGACTACTTTAGCTCTCTGGACACAATCTTCTATGCTGATGAGCCCCCTACCACCTTCTTTTCTCTTAACGTATAGCCTATCTGTATCATCCCTAGGGTGTAATGCTTTATGCATCGTCATAAGTTTCCTTGTTCGCCTATCCATTGATTGGAGCTCTTCCTTTGTCCATCCTAGGAATGGTCCTGTATACCTAACTACTGACACAGCCCAGGTGTTCATTCCTTTTATTAGATTTCTGCTATTTAATTTGGTCTCTAATATTTTCCTTATCCTTCTGAGGTATTCTCTCTTAATTTTCTCCTTCATCTCTTCCCGTTTTATCGTGTCACATTCAAGGACACCTAGGTACTTGTATCGGTCTTGTGCAGTCAATGCCCTAATCTTGTTGTTGTCCGGGAGTTCAATTCCTTCAGTCATTGAAAGTCTTCCTTTGTGCATCACCATGATTGCGCATTTTTCTATTCTAAACTCCATTCCTATGTCCTCACTATATTCCCTTACTTCGTTGAACTGAGTCTCAAGCTCTCCCCTGTTTTTTGCAAACAATTTAATATCGTCCATGTACATTAAGTGGTTGACCTCTCCTTTTGTTTTAGAGAAGTGGTATCCTTTGCTGTTTTTCAGGATTCTGTTAAGCGGTATCATTGTTAGAACAAATAATAGTGGGGACAACGAGTCTCCTTGGAAGATTCCCCTTTTCATCCCTACCTCTGCTAGTTTGTCCCCTGCGGCTGTCAAATCTACTTTCCAGTCTTCCATTGAATTACCAATGAATTTAACCACCGGTTCGCTAATTTTGAACATTCTAAGGCATTCGAGTATCCAGCTATGTGGAATCATATTGTATGCCTTTTTGTAATCTATCCATCCCATTGCGATATTCTTTCTCCTTTTCCTTACTTCTTTTAAGATCATCTGGTCTATGTAGAGTAAATCGTTTGCCCCTTTGGTTCCTATCCTACACCCTTTCTGTTCTTCTGGTAGTAGCCCCCTTCTATCCATCGACATGCATATTCTCTCTGCTATTTGCCCGGTCAGGATTTTCCACATAAGTGGTAAGGATGTGATTGGTCTATAGTTGCTTGCTATGTTCCCCTTTTCTGGGTCTTTTTGGATGAGGGTAGTTCTGCCTTTAGTCATCCATTCTGGTGCTTTGCCTTCGTTTAGACAATTTTGGAGTAGGTGGGTGAGTCTGCCGTGTAACGTGGTGAATTTCTTGAACCAATACCCATGGATCCCGTCGGGATCCGGTGCTTTCCAGTTGGCTACTTTCCTAAGAGTATGTTTCAATGTGGTTTCATTCAGTACTATTGGTTCTCCCTTGTCTATATCTTCTAGTTCTTTTCTCATGTTTCCTTACCATTGCGGTGTTACGTTGTGTCTTTTTGGGTGCCCCCATATGCTATTCCAATAGTTCTTGGCCTCTGTGGCATCTGGTTTCATGTCCTGCCTTCTTTCCCCATTTAAATCTTGGTAAAACTTTCTCTCATTGTTTTGGAATGTGTGGTTTTGTGTGTATTGGGCCGTTCTTAGTCTGTATCTTTTTAGTCTTGCCTCTTTAGCTAGTCTTTTCTGGTGTAGCTCTTCGACTACAGTTGCGATGTCTTTTTTGCGTTACTTGTATTCGTTCCAAAGTCTTACTCGTGGTCTGTCCGTGTGTGGTGTATTTCTAAGCAGTACTTCATCTCTCTGTAGTTGGAAGATCTACCTTTTTAGTCTTCTTTCCCAGTTGGGTTTCTCTTCCCTATTATTGCTCGGGTCCTATTTTGTGTTGTGAAGCTTTGTGCTACCATTTTCACCCCAGCGTAAATTAAGTTGTTGAGTTCTAGGAGGGTGTTCGTTTCTATGTGCTGTAAGAGGCAGTTGACCTGTTCGGTCACTTCTCCGACTTTCTTTCTGTCTTTGTCTCTTAGGGAGGGGAGTATAGTTTTCTCTCCTCGCATGACTTCTTTCAAAGCTTGTATTTTGGTTTTCTCTTCTCTCATTGGTGCCTCGTTGTCACCCTCTGGTGCATGCTTTACTGTGGGGGTCTCATGGGGGGAATTCTTCCAGTTTTGATGTTGGTATTAGTTGTGCTGGGAGGCATTCTTCAGATGTGTCACCTGAATCTCTCTCTACATTATTGCGAATCTCTAGTAGTTCAGTCTCAGACAGCCATTTCTTCTTTCGGATTTGTTTTACTTGGTCAGCAAGGCGTTGGTTCGATACTTCCACAGCAGATTTTCCCTCCATATTTGGAGCATACGCTCTCTATAAGATCGCACCGAAGGCTTGCTTTTAAAGTAACAATACATAACTTGTCTATCCTCCTCCCTTGTCCATCTCTTTCTCTTGATCTTTATAGCAGTCACTCCGTGAGGACTGCGCCTTCCCTGGGTGTCATTAGTGGTATATGAGTTTTGGCCAATAGTAGCTGTGTGACGACTGTGTCCCTCCTGAAGGCCATTAAGGGTACACGAGCCGTAGTTTTGGCCAGCAGTCACAGGATGACGACCGGGTCCCTCCTGGTGGCCAACAAGGGAACACCTGCCGGTTACGACACACAGATCATGGATCTATGCCCCGTTTTTGGCGGTAAAATGGTTTGGTTGTACTGTCATGATTGGGAATTTTGGTTTTTTAAGGTAGCGCTAGACCTTGGTGGGTTGGTTCAGACCGATGTGATTCAGAAGTAACGTAAGAGCCCCACCGGCCCTTTTGGTTCTTTCAAGGTAGCGCCAGACCTTGGTGGGTTGGTTAAGACCGATGTGATTCAGAAGTAACCTAAGAGCCCCACCGGCCCTTTTGGCTCTTTTGAGGTAGCGCCAGACCTTGGTGGGTTCATTGAGACCAATGTGCATAGTGATAACCTAAGAGCCCCACCAGCTCTTACCACCCAGGGTATAGCCTCACAAGGATAAGCCATTCGGGTGTGCAGAGATATCTATTTAGTGATATGGCATTCACCTAATTGTTGACCTAAAGAGAAAAGACACACTGAGCCTCGTTCTTGGGAGGGGGGGTTACATGCATTCAAGATCATATGTCTCCCTTAAATGTTTCAAGTCTTGACTTAGTATAAGTCTCTGTATCGGTTGTTTTTTTCCCAATGCTGGATGGACAAGGCAAGACAGCCAATTTATACACGAGGGTACGGGGGAGGGAAAAGTTCATTCATACATACATACATACATACATACACGAGGGTTCACCTCTCACATGAAAGAAGAGGAATTACTTTTCTATACTTCTATGGGACAACTCATTTGTAAATTTGATTTTAAATTTAATTTTAATTACACTTACCCACGTGCAGGTCCAAAAAACAACTTGTTCAACTTGGCAGTGGCCATTTCATCAAAGGAGAAAATTTCTCAGACTTACAAAGAAAACCATCTCAGAAGTAAAAAAAAATAAAAAATTAATATTATTAGCATTTTCACACCAGTTGCCTGGTGGTTACCGCTGGAGGTTGATTGACAGCGAGTCTCCTCAAGTCTCCAGCCCTCCTCTCCACACTCTCATAGTTCACAGTAATACTGTGGTTTACAGTTTCACACCAGTCGCCTGGTGGTCATTTCTGAAGGCTGAGTGACAGAAAGTTTCCTCAGGTCTTCTGTTCGCATCTCATCTTTCCCTCACCTATCACGCCAGTGCTGTGGTTCACAATTCCGCTTCCATTTGGGATTTTTTTTTCCTTCCTCCTCTGTTTGGCCACTGCTACGACTTAAGGTTGTAGATCTTATATTTGTAGTACTTTTCTCAGTATACGTGTAATTCCTAGCAGTGCTGTGGCACTGCATCATGGTGTAATGGTTTGCAAACGTCTGATAAATTATTACTATTGAGTAGCGAATTTGATTTTTATTGGATACCTCGTGCTTTTAGCCAAAATTAAGCTAAGCTTAGTGTGTATAAATTATGTAACTTTCGCTCTCTTTTTTCCTGTTTAGCTAAGACTGAATTATTTTTATTTGAATTGTTTTTCTTCTTCACTACTTCTGGCCTTTTTCTGCCAATCACTTACCAAACACGACAAGTACAACTTACAAGTAGAAGCAACAGATACTGCATACTTCGCGGAGGAAAATAAATTTCTAGTGCGATAGAAGCCGGTATCATAAGGGTCCATGTCTTGGCAAGTAGTTATTGATTTTTACCCATATCTCTCTCTCTCTCTCTCTCTCTCTCTCTATATATATATATATATATATATATATATATATATATATATATATATATATATATATATATATATATATGTATATATATATATATACATATATATATATATATATATATATATATATATGTATATATATATATATATATATATATATATATATATATATATATATATATATATATATATATATATGTCATGGTTGATCTATCTATCTCGTGGTTGTATTACACTTCTAATAAATATCATAAATTCATAACCGTTATATCGTTTTCGTGCAAAACTGTTATTCTGTTGGCGAGTCCTGGTCGCCGATAGTTGAATTGGTATCACTTATATGCAGCTGATAATATTATATCTGTAACCTGATATCCATATCGTCAATTTTTATGTTTCGGAAGTTCATATATCTTGGGGTGATAGGAGTTGATACCTTGGCACCAAATTACTTTTGGATATTTTTCAACATGTTTGGAACTTTGACTAAGAGTTGTTTCCTTATTCGATTAGAATGTTCTTATTTAGACAAATTCCATCCCATACAATTCGTGAATTGATTTTCTTCCATCACTGCTTCCAATTATCATTACCATTAATGATTACCGCCCCTGCTGTAATTTCTACCTCTTTTGTAGGGTGAAATGCGTCAAAATGAATACAAATTCAATATAAAGTAGTATTGCTTTTTTGATCTGAGGGAAATTTACTACTGATCTATTTTTTTGATATGTATTTTATTTTTCTATCGAAGAATACTTCTCATACACCGATATCCGTTAACTAGTGCATTGCAACAGAATCCTCTATATGATATACTACAGCAGCGGTCAGCAGGCCCTTGAATTTTTAGTGCAATGAACGGGTGCTCACTATAACTGACAATTACTTTATGCACACTTGTGTATGTTTTTAGATATTTTCGTTTGCACAATGATATCAACTTATGCGATAGAATACGAAAATATTTGCATGTCCTATTCAAAATGTTCATAATACAACTGTCAGTTCAGACGATGATGTCATGACAGAAATGCAAACCCCACAAAATATATTTAGTAATCTATTCAGTAGAACAATCACACAGAAGAAAAACTTTGAAAAGAACATCTAGTACAGAATCGATGTATTGATTATGATTGTCTCTGGGAACAGATGATGACCATGGTGTTCAGACTGATATATTTATGGTTGCAAGTTTCAAGCATACGATGATAATGGTCAAGTTTGTAATTCATTCTGATTATATATATGTATTTATATACATATGTGTGTATATGTGTGTTTATGTGTGTGTTATATTGTTTACAAATGAATGTATTTTATGTATGAACCTATGTTTCAGTGTGAATACTTTTATGAGTTGAGGTTATCGACGTTGCAACTTAGAAATCCGTTCACTTAATCCATGATGTTAGAGCTTTTGCCTGCTGCTGTGTGGAGAATAGTTAGATGAGAAATCCTATCAAAAAGTACGCGAATCAAAAGCAAGAAATTAGCTTACTCTCCTGTTGAGATGCGTATGTTTGCGGTCATCAAAAATTAAAATGAGCTTTTGTTTTGTTTTTTCTACCGGGCAGATCCAGATCAATACAAACAATATGACTATAATGAATGAAAAGACTAAGGTAAAGATGATTTTCTCCATTGCATGTATATGCAAGAGAATTCATGTTTGCCATGATCGTCCCTAAAGATAATTCATGAAGCAAGAGTTCGTAAAATGATGTATAATTTTCCATAGAAAGCATTCCATTAAATAGGGTTACATTGAAAAATCACGTACAAAATCTTTCATTTGTGATTCTTTCCAATCGACTCTCGTACTTATCAATTCTAATGTAGTCGATACAAGTTGTCATGATTTTTTCAATTTGCATTATCAAGCTCATCTTAGATAGGGAGAGGGCGTGAGGTTATGGGTCATGATCTTATCAGAAACAAGCCTGACACTCATAAACACAGATACAAACACTCTCTGAACCTGCATCTCACTGCCCTTCCTTATTTCAGACCAGACTTGACTCTCACCAACACAGATACAAACACATCCCCTCTCACTCCCACTAAACAACCAATTACACAGAAATATCCCGATTTCCTCCCTTTATCTCAAATATGTAAAAGGCATACATCTTTCTCTGCACCTCTGGAAGTTACTCTGAAAAAGATGACTGGCAACCATTGAAATGCATCGAAACATGTTCATATAATGATAAATATTTTTGAGATGTAACACCTGCTTTTCTGTTATTTGTTTCTCTATACCTTCCAATTGTCATTTTCATTTACATTCAGTCGGATCACCTCACATCCACACAACATACTATTGTTATACAATACATATACAATTATTCATTTTAAAATTGTTGATGCCTGAATGTTCTCACCAGCTACTATGTTTCTTTCTATTGGATGACTTATGCAGATTATATAGCTATAAATTCAAAGAGATGGGGAGGGAGAGGAGAAGAGAGAGAGATAGTTGGGATTGAGGGCCACATTTTGGTGTATATATGTTCAGTTCAGTTTTTTCACCCTGGTAACATCCTTAAATTTGCATCTGTTTTGTGCTTTTAAAGAATGCAATTTTTGTATGTAACAGAATATATTATTATCCTGTTACATGACCATATGAAACTAGAAACCGATAAACTCTAAAAAGATTGTTGAATCACGCTACGATTATATTGAGGATAGAAACAAGATAGAGACATGTGTGGAGTTACATGATAATACTGCCTGATAGGAAGGGTGCAATGACGTTACACTAAAGAGACATAATTGTATCTCTAAGTATCTTTATTAGTTTGTTGTTTAGTAGTGTAAGTATTAATATGGTCATAGTCCGAGTCATTAACCGTGAGTGAATAACTATGACTGTTCTCTGTCATTGATAAATTCGACTCCTTATATGCACGCATAGGTTTTGTTTGAGAAAGGGGTTCAAAATATCCTTATTGTGAAACGATACGCGGCAAAATACTCACGAGTTTTTTTTTATATCCTTTTTTGACGGTATTACTCCCAACGAATTAAATAATTCAAATTACCTTCTGAAACATCCCTATGTATTGCATGGAGTGAGAAATTGATTATTATCTATGCAGTTTGATGGGCACAAATGATAGCTGTTTGTACATGTTTGTATACGTGGATACATCAAATGTGTGCATACGTATCAAGCCAGTGCATTTATTTGTATTTGCTTGTTAGATACTGTGAATTGCTTTTACGTATATTTGTCATCATGGTTTAGATGTATACTCGCAAAGTACTCGTAAAAAATAACAGGATTATTTACGTATGGAGCGGCACTTCTGAGTATAGAGCCTTTTGCATGGAATCCAAGTGTCACTCTCGGCTCCCTTCTGTCTACCATCAGTGTGCAGTATCTGTTTGCAGAATATGCTGTGGCTTTGCGCCGTTGCAATGCCATGACTGATGATGGCTCACTGTGGCTCGGTATTTCTCAACTCAAGAGGCCTGGGATTCGTCCTATGGCCTCAAGAATTACTTGGCCTAGTCTTAGGGGAGCAGTACGCCCCAGGCTGTGCCACCCAATCGCACTAAAAGGGATGGGTGTGGCTTGCCATTACACCCATGCAACACAAGTCGCAGGGACGAGATCAATTTTTTTAGCTTTCTGCGCGGAACCCCACTCTAAACTGATCTAATGTCACATCTTGCTCTAGTGGGAAAGCGAGTAAATATTGCTCAGAGTTTAGTATCTTTGTGCTCACTGAAAAGAGTTACACAAAAATATACATGTATGGATACTCATTGCCTATGTAAATATTCATCGTTGTATATATATTTATGTATATAGGCGTATAGACTAAACTAGATAACTTCCAAGAACACCTTAATTCCAAGCACACTTGAATTTTTACCATGAAAAATAATCAAAACCCATTACTTTCATAGATAAACTCATATCCATTGATAACAATAGACCTCCTTATATGCTAAACCCATCGATAACCACAATCCGAATTGGCTTGCTCTAAAGACTTTCAGGAAAACTCACCTTTCTCACAGGCACTTAGAATTGGAAGACTCTGCTCTGAAGATAAGGAATCGAAGATAAAATGAAAACTTCGTCTATCATTTCACTAGGCAGGTAGGTATACACGTACACTTTCATCTAGAATCAAATCAATAAAGTCACTACAATACCAGAGACAACACTTTTAAATTGACAAACAAAAATGAATCAGTCCGCATACCCCTTATAACTAAATCCTACGATACATCCATCACTTTTTTCAAATTATCAAGAATAGGTGGGATATCTTGAAACTGAATCCAAAAAGCTGCAACACCATTTATTGATAATAAAGTATTCCACAGAAAGAGCATCCCTGAAACTATCAAATTCTACAACTATGCAGCAGCTGAAATATCCTACGCTGCAATCACCTTAAAATACTAATTCTCTCACTGGCTCCATAACGAAAAGACTTTCAATGTCTGATATCTACCATAGTTTAAACTGCAAAAATAACAATTTTATCTATCCCATGTGTGTACGCAATGTGAAGTGCAGTACATAGGCAAATCTGAATGAACGTTTAACATCAAACTAAACAACTACAGACACAGAATAAAATCATCCAAAAGCAAAAATTTACTCCTTATAGAACATTACTTCCGCCTACCTCGCCACAATTTTAGCTCTGTTATTGGAAAGATAGAGAAGAATACATGTAACAAGGTCACTATCATTCTTGAACCCCGTGAAGATATGTGAACGAGATGCCTCAAAACACCTTATTGATCTAACATTACAAGACAGCACGTTATATTAGGGGAAACAGGTGTCTAAAACATCGTAGTATCTATTATAAAACTCAAACGACAATGGGCTAGCCATGTTGCAAGAATGACAGACGACTGCTGGATTGATCGCCCATGATGGA
This sequence comes from Thysanoteuthis rhombus, assembly GCA_963457665.1. Taxonomy (NCBI): domain Eukaryota; kingdom Metazoa; phylum Mollusca; class Cephalopoda; order Oegopsida; family Thysanoteuthidae; genus Thysanoteuthis; species Thysanoteuthis major. Next base: position 26,462,130 of record OY735214.1, on the reverse strand, counting down.
GAAGTGTAGTAAATCTTGGAGAGGGTCTAGATCCAACGATGGACGATAAAAGACTGATGATCATCATCATCTGAAAAAAATGTGTTAGGTTTGTTTTTGTTTTTTTGTTGTTTTTTTTCAAACCCTCAATAGATAATATAACATTTTTTCCTTACTTACCAACTTACGAAACTTTGGGGGGGGAAAAACACGTTTCATTCTTATTCGACATTTTTTGTATTGAAAACACAAAATATTGCATTTTTCTAATAAAAAAATAACTTGTTTTTCTGAGCCTCAAACTTTTTGCACCCCGACATAGACCAGAACATATAAACTTTCGAAAATAAGTGTTATTTGTTTACATATGTAAATAACGTCCTAAGGTGTCAAGAGAAAAAGTTTTTGACATTGATGTCAGGGTGCGAAAAATATCATTGGTTGTATTTCATTTATTATCCAACTTCATTTGTTACTTCTCCACTTTGATGACCTCTTTGGTCTTCATCGTGTCACTTGCTCAATGGTGTCCTTTGGTTAGTCATGTTCCTGAATTCAGAGCCATTCAGAACGAATGTATTCATTCTAAGATCATATAACCGATCATGTGACAGCTCGATTGCACACTGATGGACATTATTTAACTAATTATGTGACCTTAAGTTGAAGTTAATTGGTTGCGCCAGATCTCATTTACTTCTCAGTTTGTGTTTTTCAGAATTTTTTAAAACAAGTTTTTCTTTTAATTTATATCAACAATTTAGACTTTTTGTGTAGACCCTTTACATAAAACTCAAATTAAATTCCATTTAAATTTCAAGTTGCAATGCAACTAATTAGAAAAAACACCTTGGGAAACGGATATTTTCGCAAAGCACTGTACTTTTTAGCAGCGGTGCATACATGAGTATATGTCAGTGTTAATGCATGTAGCTTGTGAATGATATTCATGTGTGCCTACGTACATTTGCGTTTACTCACGTTATTGGCAATAATACATGTTCATGCGTATTTCAAAACCCGTGAATGTATGTGTCAAAGTACGCAATCGTGCATAACATCTGCCAAGTGTTTTCGAGATAAAGTTAGACTCAAGTGCAAAACAGAGTGTCTCAGTTGTTATTAGATACTGTTGTAACTCAGTAAAATCTCTACTACTTTCTCTTGCTACCTCTACTACCTGACAAATAGAAGGACGGGAGGAGTGAGGTGACGGGGGAAATAGCACAAAATTGAGATGAAGGCAGAGATGGAAGGAAAGGTGATAGAGCGAGAAGTTGATGAGATGATCGTTCGATGTCAATGGCTGGCACAGAATATGGCAAATAATGAGTGGATGCGTCAACTACTGAACAGAAATGTATGATAACACCGATTGGGGGTGTTTCGCATCTTTAAATGTTCTCTATGTGCCTACATAGCATGGAAGAAAAACAGCAACAGAACCTACTCTCTGAATGAATATTAAAAGAAACATTGTTAACAGGTGTGTAAAATTGAGATTAGAATGAAGCAGCAGACAAATATACATTGAGTTTCTATCTCAATATACATAGACTGATATACCTACTGGTGTGTATGAATTCATATTCGATAACAAATAAGGGGTTCAGTAAGGCGAGAATACGAGCGTGCCTGTGTTGAAAAGAGACAGGTGATTTTGTCCTTGTAATTCAGTGCTATTTTCTAGGTGAGGTATTTTTTGTTTCCTTTATTACAAAAAGGTTTAGTGCTTGTGTGTGTGCCGTGTGAATCCTTTTATGCATACAGAAATGTAGGTTAGTAAACTGGTAATTTGAGAACGGGTTATCAGTTAAAGTCACTGTCTATATGGTGTCAGTAACGTTGTAATTATGCATATACATATAAATACACACACACCCATATATATATATATATATATATATATATATATATATATATATATATATATATGTGTGTGTGTGTGTGTGTGTATTTGTGTGTGTGTGTGTGTGTATTTTTATGTATCTTGGTAGCTCATATTCATTCTTTATTTTCCAATCAATGCAATTCGATTATTTTGTAGATAGATCGGTTCTAGCAAAAACTGAGTTCTCAAAATGTCATTTCTTCATCATATATATATATATATATATATATATAAGAGAGAGGTTGAATACAGCTAATATATTTTCCAAAATGTCTCTTTCCGAGAGCACTCAATATTTTCAAGTAGGGCAAATAAATCATATTCACAATGGGACAATAAATTCATCGTACATTTGTGTGTGTGTGTGTGTGTGTGTGTGTGTGTGTGTGTGTGTGTGTGTGTGTGTGCGCGCACGTGCATGCTCATGTTTTCAGATTGAAACAGACAGCAGAAAAATAAAAGCTGTGCGTGTTTTGTATCAGTCTTTTAATGGGTTGAAAGGTGTGATAGACCTTACTCTGCTACGCTGGCTCAAGGCATATTTAAAGGGAGGAAGAGAAGGATAATCCCAAGGGCATTAATGCTAAGTGACTGCTGTCTCAGTCGGAGTTTGTGCTCGGCTCGCCGATCCCATTCTACGTCCTTAAAATGTTGAAATATCAAACTCAAAAAAATCTTATCTACCTGACCTGCTATTCTATAACATCCACTAATAATGGTGTTCACGACAATCCATTGCATATTTATGCTAAATATGCGCTCAAGCGACAATCATAGAGAACAAAGCAGAAGCGAACGTATTCATTGAAGGCAGAGCAAGTTTTCTTTTCCTTTTTTTCTATGAAGAAAACCAACGAAATAACGGCTTGACAAAACTGTACGAAGGAGAGCAGGGCACAGGTTGACGAGACAAAGGACGAAAATGGTGATAAGAGACAGAAAGGGGGTCTCTTGTCTCTCCACATTTGTTGTTGTTATTATTTACATCAGTTAGAAATGCATGGAATGTGGCAGGTTAACCTCATCACTAGTGAGCAGAAGTGCCGACGACTCAGAAAGCGGACAAGTTTGATCAGGCCTGGGTGGGATGACAGGGGTAGATGCATGAATAGTTGAGTGTTGCTTTGTGAGTAGAACATAATATTAAGGTATATGCACCCATATATAAGCGAGGGATGGAGAAGTACATGTTGAACATCGGCAAGAGGGTGTTTTGGAGTTTATTTAATCATTTTTACTCGAGTGAAGCAAAGATCTGCTTGCAGAAACCACTTGACCAGAGGGTCTGCACAATTTGTAGTTTATTCCAACAAAATCGCCAAATAGATTGTTGGATTGGATTGAGCGGAAATTTGTTACTGGAGACATTTGGATGAAGGTGCAACTTTTGCATAAACGAGCTATGAAAAGCGACCTTGTGCTGGTTATGGCTTCAGAAAACTTGGAAAATCGACCCCGTCATTCTAAGTGCAAACGTCTAAACAAGCTCTTTAGTACTCTGAAATATTTGAAGATATCGAGATAATTTTAAAAACATTCCTTTTTAAATTTATCATGAGATAAAAATTAAATCTAAGCAAATCAGTTGACTCCACCTGTTTGATATACATGAAAATGTTACAAAGAAATTATGTGTTCGATTGACATTGTTGACTGTGCTGCTCCAAATTGCAGCAAAACAACGTAGAACCGAAAATGCAGATTTTGAACTCCAATCCTGCGAAGAGGCCAACATTGAAAGCTCCAGGCCTGCATTTTATACACTAGAATTGCCAAAAAGTGAATATAAAAAAGTGTCTTCAAAAAAGTAATTCTGTTATTCATTTTATGAGTTCGATTCACAATCTCAAGTACAGTCAATCTCTTTTTTTAGCAACCCCAGAATAGTTTGAACCCAAGTCTTTGCAAAATTTTGCTGTTGGCCGATTTTCATTTCACTGAAGGTTTTGGCTTGCTTACTGATTGCAGAGCTACAATAATAACTGAACAAGGTGGAGCTGATGTTGTGGGCGTCTAGTTTAGATATTTCTTTTTTCTGTTTTTTTTTTTAAATTAGTAATGTTGAACAAACATCACGATTAAATAATGCTTTCATGAATAAATAAGTTGATAGCTATTAACGTTTACTTTGGAAATTGAGCTCTGAAGATCATAAAAAGTATATCCTCAGATTGTGATATCTTCATAATTTGCGGGAATAGATTAAAAACTTAGGCGAAGAAGTAAATAAATATGTAAAAGAATTACCACATTGAATTCTGCTAATTAGATTTACACGCCAAGTGAACTTATACCCACCTGATTTAATTATCCACCTCAACGGAATGTCAAATTGCACAGAGAGCGAAATAAATGGAAAAGCAGAATAAACGTAAGTGATCGAATTTATACTATTTATATACATATATTAAATAGCTTTAACTTCACAGAATCAATCACCCTAAATATGATTTTAGAGTAACAGGCTAATTCTCAAACACTGAAAAAGTATTAAATAGCTTGAAATGTCATTTCAGACGATTTTATTCCTTTTTCCCGCCATACGAAGGTGTATAAACAAGTTCTCAAATCAGCGATCGATGAAGGGCTATTAATCATTGTGCCATTAAGCAGACCGTGACAATTTCTATCACTTTTATAACCTTTCGTATGCTCTTGAAATTAAAATTGAAGTGCACCAACAAAAGAAGCTGTTATTTACATTTTTTTAATTCATATTTTTATACGCTCACGTTTACATATGTAATCGAACGGTTTCACTCACGTTCACACAAGATTTTGCATAAATGATAAAGTGAAGGCTCAGTAACTCGCAGACTCTTTCCAAAGTGGGAAACGAAAGAGAAATGATTTATTTATTAAACCAGTGAGAATCGATATCTTTAAAAATGCTTATTCTCGTTATTCCAAATTCAACGATATAAATTTAGCAATGTCAATCGGGCTCTGGCAGGGTTTATTCGAGAGATCAAAGTGACTGAACTCACCAATTAGATAAAAAGAGTTCTAATGAAAGTCATCTTAAATTATTATTTCTTACTTTTTGCATGTATGAATCTATCTGGGTTATACCACTGCTGACACATAGACGCAATTTTCTCAATTAAAACGCTTATGATAAGAGAGAGAGAGAGAGAGAGACAGAGAGAGAGAAAGAGAGAGAGAGAAAGAGAGAGATGCACGGTGTCTATTTATGATCCACAGTAGATCCACTGTAGATGCAACTCTCAATTCCACAAAAAGCATCGAAATCGTGCTTGCCCATACAAAATATGTACGAGAAAAATACTGTAGCCATACATAAGGGGTATCGGTAGAAACAAGCGACATCTTTCTTGAATTCTCTTCTAAAATAAAACAAACGTGGGAAGTCTTTTGGGCAGCCAAGAAATCAAAACAAGAAATGCAATAAAACCTTAGCTCCAAGACACAAGAGACATGAGTAAGTATCATTTTTTAACTCGAGTCCACTATTAACACGCAAAGAAGCAGTTTTTCATGCATGCGTATTTCTGCTCATTATAGTGCGCAAACAGGCGTGTAATGGATAGACAATAAAACACAGCAAGGCAAAAGAAAAACTGTATCACGTGGTTAAACCGACACTCTCTTCGAACGATCATGCAACCATATGTTAAGAGGCATTGCGGATAAAAATTTATTCTTTTCTGTTCAGAGAATTCCGGCATAATTTAGCAGCCAAAGACAGTATTTTATGTGGGTATATTTGGATCTATAAAAGTTGAACATAACTATTCTCGATTATTATTCTGGGATAAGCACTAAGACTCTATTTTTTGGTGTATTTCCCCTTCAGCGTACGTGAGAAAACATACCATTAGACCGTGGGAATAGCTGAAAATTAGTTACCAGTCAGAGTTTTCGATAAAACATGATTCATTCCTGATATTGTTTTCGTTTATCACCAGCAAAAATTCATTCTTCGAGATAATTATTTACAGTTTCATACAATTCATAATTTATTTATGTATAATAAAACATGTCTTTAACTAATATTAATTTAGTGTCGGGTGGAGTTTAGTTTCCATTGTGTGGTTCCACTACATGGTCAACATTTGCCAGCCATAGCTGTATGTCTTAATAATTGAAACTGATGAATCAGTTTCGATCTCAGTTGCCCTCTATCACGACTTATTCACTCTATCTACCTTTAAACGCACTAATATAAGGAAGTGAAGATGACTTTCATAATTCTGTGTTATGTCGTTTGGGAATCAAGTCATATTTGATAACAACAAATTGGAAACATGTGTCAACCGATATTTTCCACACACACACACACACACACACACACATATATATATATATATATATATATATATATATATATATATATATATATATATATATATATATATATATGTAGTAATGTTGTAGTTGCAGTAGTGATGCTGACGTTTTGCGAATAACTATTGACCGATCGAAATTGCAGCGGATCTAATTTAACTTGGCATTATTTCCGCTGGCATTTTAGAGCTTTTATAATCAAGATGTTTACAAATATGTCAACTATTTGCCTATAACAAAGATGTAAAAAGTATCACCGACCAGGTATTTGGAACAAAACATAAATTTTTGAAATCTTCATTCATTTCAAAAAGTAGTAATTCCGTATTTAGCAACTATCATCATTGTATAGTTATTTGTAAATATTAGAATATTTGACAAAATCTATTATTACTGATAGAGTTATTAAATTTTTTGTTGTTAATAGAACGTTTTGGTCTATCCATTCCACAACCTTCTTCGAGTATACAACCCGGTTCCGTTTTCTCTCAATCGTAGACTGAAAAAAAAGGAAAAAGGGATTGTTGTGAACATATTGATTCAATTGGTATATTTTTCCACCATTTTGTCAACCATTTTCTGACATTACTCACTACCATTCCAAGTAGTTTGCCACCGGCAGGTACGTTTGCGTTTGTCTTCCGATGACACAAGCTAAAAATTGACTGGATCCCATTTTAAACGATCCACCTTAAAATGCTACATTGAGTCGTGTACTATATAGAATGGTTTTAATATATTAACATATTTATTAACATACTTGAAAAAAAATATATTATTAATATACTAAAAAACTAACCATGTGTCACATTTTGACTCTGTGGTGCAAATAAATACTGAAAAGATAACTCTGTATGTATCTGTATGGATTGTATACCTAAGAAAGGCAATCGAATTGATCGAGCAGAACCTCGTGGTTTCAACAAGAGCAACCAAAAAAAAAAAGAATGAATTCAACAGTCCGAATAATTTTTGGTATGATAATGCATATTTTATGCTGTAAACCAATTACAAACAAATTACACACTTAGTTTTTCCAGCCGCACCTGAAGCTAATTCAAGCGCACATTTTTACCAGAAAATGTCGTCTATTGATGATTACATCAAGAGCGATTAATGTCTAGGAAGTGATTTGAGATATACACGGATAGCTATGCATACGATTGAGAATATTTGACTTATGCAATCCTGGATACATCGATACAGATTTGTAGAAATTGAGGAGGTAGAAATTGAGATATTACATTTCATTGTTTAATGAGTGAACTGTTTGCATGCTCAGTAAATGATCCATGATATCGATGTGTGTTCAGGGTTATCAGTTAGATCTGATTTAACCAATCAGAATTTTGGTTATCCTTACAAGACATATATCAAACGAAATACTCTCCTCTGTAAAATCATAGTCAGTGATTTCTTTTCTCAAATAAGGGTATGCACCTCTTTCAAAATGAACCATTGTATTTCTGTAGCAAGTCTTACAACTTTTATTCATTTTGTCTTTACAAAATAAACTTGTTATGTACTTTTTCGCAATTTTGCACCTGAAATTTTTGACAGAGGAAAACATTAAAATCTGTCAACTACAAACTCAATCCACACACAATCACACCAATACCATTGACAATAACAAGCTGAATTGATATGATAAATAGAGATTAAAACACAGTTCTTATATATTCATGACGTACCATATTTCAATGAAACACAAGTTTTTTTTATAAATAAATTAGAGATATTTTCAAATTTCATTGATATCTAGAATATCTCACACATATAGACGCGCTGAAGTTGGTTTTTTTTTCAACTTTCATCAGAATAACGTAACTGGAAGCATGTTATGATAAAAAGATTATAACGTTATTGAAAATTTTGCGAAAATATACGGCACAAATCCATATTGCTTTGATTAGTCTGCCAAACTTTACTATTTTCTCCTTTTGAAGCTTCCTGTACACTTTTATAAGTAAAAATCACAGGCGAGTAATCTCTGTAAACACCGGTGGATCAATTTTGGTGAGAAACTGTGATTCAAAAATATGAAATAGAAGAGAGAAAATATTTTGGTTTGCATTTTTCAATGCTACAAAATGTGTAGAATAATATTGCAGTGATAGTAATACGGTGAGTCTTAACTAATGCAACTTGTAAGAACTTGTATTCCACACAGCGCAACCGTAGCAGACGGATAAAAATCACTCCTACACAATTTGTGTGCTCTATGTTTTTCTGGAAAAAGTTTTGGGTTCTGATGCTAAAAATCTAATAATTAAAATGACAAATTACAATGGCCACTAAAGAAACCTTTGCATTGAAAGGTATTAAAATGAAACAAGCAAAATTTAGGTTGGATTTGGTTCCCCGGAAGGCAGAAGGGAATCATTGTGTATTTGTAGAGCATTCACACTTCCAGACTTGCTGCTAAAGCAGAATTCATCAAGATTTGTTCACCTGAGAAGATATACTGTTGACCAATCGATCTGCAAGTTTTTAGGAACCGCTATGGGATGGCATAGGTTTACAACTGTAGCTGAATTCCATACCTTTGTCAAGCTGATGGAAAGTGTTTTTGTGATTATAGTGACGCAAGATATTTGAGTCACATGCGGCAACTGATGAAATGTAGCACTCCCAAGCGAAACTTTCAGCTACTTCACTGAAGGAAAGATTAATTGATCTTTGGTATGATGTCGCTGTCAATACAGCATCGTCTACACAAGCTTCCTTAGGGTCATAAACTTCTTTATTTCAACAATATCTTGCACAGCAAGAATCACTGAACCTCCCTTCTCTAGCTAGTTCAAGGCATGGGATGTGTTTTAGTTGCTTGCATGACTGCACTCAGAAACGGAATTATAACGCTCTAAATGTAGGTAAAGACAGCAAAAATGCTTGCAGATCGAGTGGTCAACAATATGTTTTCTCAAATGGACAGTACTTGGTGCACTGGGGCAGTGTATAGAGATGTGAGTGTATTCCAGGAGTACGATTATGGAAATTCTAGTTCAACCCAAACACACTTAGTTTTGATTTATTTTGTATTTTTGGTGTAAAGATTAAGGGCCACGGAAGACAAGTTTCCAGTTTCAATTTCCAATAAAAAGTACAGCTATAACGAACTAATGGTGGAGAAGGGGTCGTCATTGAAGCAGAAAGTTTGTCATACCCGACAGTTGCCACCCTCGTTCGGTGAATGAGGAGGAAATTTGGTAGTTTTTCGCATTTAATGAACATCGTTCGGTAAATCCAGATGCAGTTCGGTCTGCCTTCGTTCTATTTTCGACCTTACCGTGCGGTAAATATAGAAAATTTGTGGTACTATCCCAGTCTCATGGTCGAGCATTTTGCAACATTCAGTTCATGAACAGAGTGTAGTATCTGTCCTAATCACATCAGCAAAACATAACATCAACTTCCCGTTTTCAATTTTAAGATTTTTCATGAATTTTAATTTAACTTAATTTGCATTTTTTCTGCAACCGACTGAAAAAATCCCAATGTTATGGTTGTATTTCTCGAATGTTTTTCCTTGAACTTTGAAAAACGATAATTTTCATACTGAACGCACTATAAAATAATTACAAACGAACAATAATTTATTATAACACAAAATTTTATTATATATCATGTGTTATAATAAGTTGAGATGATTTAATGAAGTCAAATTACTTGATTTTTTCATAGTATGAAGTGTGACTGGGGTTAACTGCTAAATTACATTGTTTTCACCGACGGCAATAGATAGAATTCATAAGGACTTTTGTATTGTCATTTGGAAAAACATTGTAATTGAAACCCACCATTTATCTACTATTAAAATTACTATCGGGTGTGTGGGTCTCTCTCTCTCTCTCTCTCTCTCTCTCTCTCTCTCTCTCTCTCTCTCTCTCTCTCTCTCTCTCTCTCTCTCTCTCTCTCTCTCTCTCTCTCTCTCTCTCTCTCTCTGATAAGAACATAATTCCGATCTATTTTACCAGCTGCTAATGATGATGTCATATTTTTTTTCATCAAAAAAAGGCAAAAAGATATCGCCGGGAAATGCATTTTTCTATCGAAAGTACTTGCAGAATAAGTATGATCATTGATTGACTCAAACAAATACTATTCATTCTCCATCCTGTTGACATATGGTTGACGAATCGTTGAACTTATGATTCTTGCGTCAATAAAAAAATACAACTCATTTTATAATGGAATAAGTTATATTTTTGATAAAATGAGTTCCTTCCTGCGACTTTTTTTTATATTGCTTGACATCAGCGATGTTTTATTCGTACATAATATTTCATCTTGAGACTATCATCCTATTACTTTTTACGATGACTTGAATTGAGATTTTGTAATGAATCTACAATAAAATACTTGAATTATTAAAAACTAGCGATAATACACGGCGTTGCCTGAGAGGAAATGACTGCAAATAATCCTGTTGCTTTAGATCACTAAAAAAATTAAAGGTAAAAAAAAGCTCTAGCTTTTGCTCCATGGAAGGAGGAAAAGTTCCCCCCTTGATTCTGACACCTGTATGAAAAAATGTCCCTGTTTGAATTCGACTCTTAAAAGTGGAAAAAGACTTAATCTTGATTTTGACTCCTAAAAGAGAAGGAATAAATTCTTCCACCACGATTTGACACCTAATTGTGAGTATAAAATGCCCCTCGACTTCTTTTGCTAAAATTGAGTTACAAATTCCCCTCGATTATTATCCCATCAAGAGAAAAAAGATTCCCCAACCCCGAGAGTGAAAAATGAACTCCGGTCGATTTTAATTCATAAAAGTGAGAAAAAAATTCTGCAACATCAAGCTGAAAATGTTTTTTAAAAAGTTCCCCGTCGATAAAAATAAAAATTCTTCCACGATTTTTATCCTTAAAATAGAAAGAAATCTTCCATCTCGATTATGAAACCAACTTTTTTTTTAATTAGCCCTAGATTTCGATCCCTAAGTTTTAAAGAGAAATTCTTCGTCGATTTCGACTCCTAAAATTAAAGATATATATCCATAGATTTCAATTCCTAGGATTGAAAAGTAAATCTTCCCTACTGTTTTGACAGCAAAGAATGAAGAAAAATATTTCCTTCGATTTTTATCTCTAAGAATACTGCTCGATTATAATTTTGAGAAAAAATATTTCCGTTGATATGAATAGAATAAGTTTCTAAATATGACGTCACGGCATTTTCCACTAGAAATACCAACCGCATTCTGAATTATTTTCAGGTAGTATATACAAGCCTCCATTCCCTCAAATAATCTTCAAATGTTATAAATCAATTATGATCATCTTTTTTTCTTTGCTCGCTCTAATCCTGCTCATTTCATGGCTACCTGGAATCATTAGCTCCGGCTGCAATGCATCGATTAGGAGGAAAAAGCAAACGTATTCACAGACCTTTCGCAAATATGAGTATAGAAGAAGAAAAATCAGCTTCGTGATCCTTAGTGCTATGTATGGTTAACCAGTTGTTTATACTGGTTATGTGCTAATTACATAATAGCTCCAGGCTTCTTAGTACCGATCCATACATAAATATCTCCGTCATTTTTCACAGGTATACGCTCGTACATAATAAAAGGAGGGCTACACAATATCATTTTTATGATGAAGTTGACAAAATAAAAAAAACAAATAGTATTTAGTATAGAGACCTTCCTTAGCAATAACAACACACCGACGCCCACGGGAAATGACAAGTTTCTTGCACAAATTTTGTGCTATTTGTTCCATTCATCTTCCAGTTTTTCTCATAAATCGGCTATAAAACTTGGGTTTCGTTCCCTAACATTGTCTCCTGTTATCGTACATAAGTTTTCAGCGGGAGTCGAGTCGGGACTCAGTACAAGCCATCTCATGACTTCAATTTCTTGTTCTTTGAAAAACATTTTTTTCACTCGTATAGCTGTGTGACACTGGACTCTGTCCTGCATAAAATGGCTGTGGAATGGGAATGGTGTGTGGCTTTATTAAATTCATAAACACATTTGCATTTAATGTCCATGAACAGAAATTGGTACAACACATTCAGAGGATAATATCCATTACACCATGACATCTCCTCTTTTAAATTTAACTGACCTTTCAACACTGGTTCAAGTCAGCCGCTTGTACAACGTCAAGGAAACTATCTGCCGTCAGAACCAACTGAATTGAATTTACTTTTTTATACTTTTTTTCCCCGTGAGCACCTGTGTGTTGAAACCGGTAAGGAAGGTCTCTATGCTAAGTACTACTTGTTTTTTTTTTTTTGTTTCGTTTTTTTCGTTAACTTCATAGAAATGATATTGTATAACCCTTCTCTTATTTTATTCACAGAATTTTCTTCAAATGAAAGTTTTCCTTTGATACCTTTCTTCTATAACCACTTTCTATAAAAGCTTTATCATAAATGAAGTCTCTACCATGAACAGCAATTCCTATGAATTTCAATATCCTGAGGCAATTATTATTAATTAGAACCACATATGAATAAACTGTTCTCTCATTATGACCGGTTATGTACATATATATACATATATATATATATATATATATATATATATATATATATATATATATATATATATATATATATATATATATATATATATATATTAATATTAGAGAGAGAATTCTAGAGATAACATGGAATTGTTGGAACATTTCCTCCATGCCATTTATAGGAGAATTCGTTCATGTACTAATAGAAATAACGAAAATCCATGGTATCATGTGAAGATTTCTTGACGAAAGTTAAATGAATTATTAATGAAAATCTCCCAGGATCTTTCAACAAAATCACAATGCTACTTTATAAAGCTGAAAAAGATAATGGTTAAAACAGAGCAAATGCATAAAATGGCAGTATATCATTATGGTACAAATACATACAAGATTTAATTGATACTAGATTGAACAAAGCACCAACTAAAAGAGAAATTATGATTTTAGGAATGCTTGTGTTATATAGCATATGAATACAATACTAATAAAAAATGTTGAAAATTATCCAACAAAATTGACATTAAGACATATTCAATTGATAATCTATGAACTAAGACAAAATGGAAACCACGGAGGAACTAGATGATTGCATTTAGTCTATGGCAAATAAATACAAAATAGCAGAATCTTGATTCACTTAATGGAAAGAAAAGATGATTAAAACAATTAAAAAAATACATCTAAAAATTTAAATAAAACTTATAAAATGAATCCAGTTCTTAGATATCCCCAAGTATTAAGATATTTGGAGAATTTTTTTTTTAGATATTGTAAATTGACGAAGCTACATTGTGTTTTTGCTCTGAAGATACTTTATCCAACTAATATTTCTAGAGATAGGAGTTCTTGGATAACCAACCTAGACATGAACAATGACTACAAAATAAAATCCGGATGAAATTATATTCAATAACATTAAACTATGTAATATTTTGAAACTAAAGATTGAGAATACGTCAGACATATTACCAATCAGTATTAAATACCTAATCTACGTAAAATATGGTTTATTATAGCCTCAAAAACGTATTGTATCAAACATCTGAGTGAAGCAATTTCGGAAGTATTTGATAAATTCCATGAAAATGTAGATTTTACAATAACCTAAATCTATCCTTGGTGGTAAATGATTCCATTCAATTCATAGTAAAACTAAACAAAATAAACGCACGAAAAAACGCTGTATCAATTTCAAGGTATGTCTTTAATGCTCTATCTACAAAATTTCTACATACGGACATTATCAATGATCTAAGCGATACAATGGACTTATCATTCACTGGTGATCAAAGCCAATATGCTACTGTCACATATTCTGAAGCTTACTGCTCAAAAAGTAAAGATGATAATAAACCATACTTCATCTATACTACCCTAAAAGAAGAAATAAACAATCATATCAGAGATAGTCACTTCAAAATGGGTGGCTAAATATATTACAAAACATAGAGATGTCTATGGAGATTGACTCTGCACCATTTTAGACAAACATATACCTACATAGACACGAATACAAATTTATGTCATCAATAATTGATAAGGATATAGATAGAGCATATAGATTCCCTGATTGTACACATTTTAACGATTATATGTGTTATTTGAATGATGGAGACGAATTCAAGATATCGTATAGAAATATATCCGAAAGAATTGG
>OY735214.1:26312813-26442813 GCA_963457665.1 Thysanoteuthis rhombus | reverse complement strand
GTAGAGCCATTGTCGAGAATATATGTACAAACAGATGACAGGAAATAGAGGAGGGAAAGAAAAAGACACACCGATAAATGCCTAAATATATATATAGAGAGAAAATGAGTTGAAATCCATTACTTGGATCAAGACAACTGCACTGGTGAGAACTCAGAATAATACATTTCTAATGATAGACAAGAGTTTTCTCTTCTTACAAGCCACCAACATAATGGCACAATTAAGACCAACACTAAATTGAAACCACAGGAAAAAGCTTCAAAATACAGATATATTCATTCATTTCTGTTGTTTTTGTCTCTTTTTTCTGAATAGGATAACTTCGTTATTTCTTGGTGAAACGTTGAGATCTATGAGATTTTGTGCGTTGGCTTGTAGAGAGATTCTACCTGAAGGATGGTAGGTTATGACCGATCCCATTCTTTGTTTACATTTTATAAGCGAAAAGGAGGTATCCAAGTTCACGGCCCCAATAAACAACGGATATATATATATATATATATATATATATATATATATATATATATATATATATATATATATATATATATATATTATAAAATGGATATGTAATCCGACGGAAATGATTATGAATCGCGTTATATCATTTTGAAACTCTATTTGAAATGATCTCCCGTTATTGTCCAGTGAATATATGACTTCTAATGTTTATTCTATCTACATTGTCTAGGCCAAATGATATATTCACCATATGATAAATGGTAATAATTTCAGATAGAGTTTCACAATAGTATATATATATATATATATATATATATATATATATATATATATATATATATATATATAAGTGCTCAGCAGCTGCCGGTAATGTGAATATGACTATTTTAACTCTCAATTCTCATTTTATTAATTCTAAAACAGTCGCTGTTGATGCAATGATAAGAGCCATGATATAGACCGTGAAAAAACAAACTGAGAGTTTAGAGTTGAAGTAGTTATTTGGGCCTTTGCATTACCGGCGGCTGTATAGCTCAATGATTAGAGCAACGCTATGTTGCCGTAGCTAGTGTGTGTGTATATATATATATATATATATATATATATATATATATAGAGAGAGAGAGAGAGAGAGAGAGAGAGAGAGAGAGAGAGAGAGAGAGAGAGGGGGGGAGGAGAAGAAGAAATAAGAAAAAATAAGACAAGAAAGATTAATATGCAGCAGCACCAACAGCAATCATTAATACTGGCGAGGACAAACCTATTAATCTTTTACCGATGAATTTCTACAAACCAGCGCTTCGCAAACTCCATACAAATATTTACCCCTGTTGGTGCCCCCTGTTCATTGACTCAATTTCATTCAATAATTTTATGAATACAAATTCCGTTTCTGTTCCATTTTACCATTTTTTCAAAATAGTAGAATCCACAATAAACAGTAAACACTGTAAATAATACTTGCAACTCTTTTATGGTAGGGCAGTAATTTGTTTCAATATTCTGTATAGTAAGACTCCTAAAGACTAATTGTATCAGTGCCAATTGCTTTTATAACACAGGGTGAAGGGCCTCGAAAAAAATTTTTTCTCCGATAGTGAATAAAAAAAAGATTGAGAAATCCTGCTGTGAACCTTTATTAATCATTTTTGACCGCTTCTTGCTTTCATTTTATTTGTTTAATTTATCCTTAGATATGATTTCTGTCAGTAAAACCAAGAAACAAATGAAAATTTCCATCCAGAATAATTTTTTGTGCTTTCAGTAACACCTGTGTTACCTTTTAATGAATGTCAGTTGTAAAGAAAGAATTATTTGGTTTGGGGATGCTATTTACAATGATATTTATGAAGTACTTTCCATCTATCATGCGACCATCTGAAATCATTTTTTGAAAACTAAGAAATTTATCTGATCTACGAAATAATTTATTTCATAAGTGATCTAAATACTTCAAAGACGTACTTTCGTAGAACTGACGTGAAGTAAGTGTCCGAGTCAGCATTATACTTCCAACGTCCCAAATTTTAAAAAAAGTATTTTTCCAAAACTGATACAGTCCAAAAGGTAATGGTAGTCTTGATTGTAACCATTGAAAGTTTATTCAGGAAGAAAAAGAAAAAAAAACATAAGTTCAACGATGCGTTCACCATCTGCAATTTTCGATTTCAAAGGGATTCTAAACGAAGTAGTAGTAGCAGCATAACTAGTTGTGGTAGTAGTAGCAGGAGTAAGGAATTAAAAACAATTAGTATGTTAAAATTAGAGTAAGTGAACAATTTTCATCAATAACTTTTTCAAAACTCACACTGAATCGTTTATTTTTCTAGAAGTGTTTTGAATTTTAGCAATAAAGTTTGCTGGAACTTGAAAAGTTTAGCCTATTTTAGCCATTGTTGCAAACAGTTTCAGTTATTAATAACAAACAATATCTGGCAACACTGTGATAAGGCAAACACTTGATACAACATATCGTTGAAATCATGCTTCTTATGACAAAATTACAACTGGAAAATAAAATAGAACACAAAAAACTCCTCTTTTCTGTTGTTTATCATAACTGGGACTGACTGACTGACCGACCAACCGAAATGCATTTTATAGAGGTGTGGACAGGACACATCTGAAAAAATTACTTGAAAGGATTTGCGCTTTTAGTATTTAAACCTTCTTTAAACATCCTTCAATACAACTTAACACGGGTCGTGAATCTATGACAGTCATTAAACAGAGCAAATTGGAAGTAAAGAATAAGCCCTTGTTGTAAATAACCTTTTTTTTCTCCATTTGTTGAGTTACGTAGAAAGAAACATATAAAGGACATACTTTCCACTTTGCGTGGGTGTGCGCAAATGTATCGAAGGGTTTGAGACACCCATGCCAAGAATCGATCGACTAATCTGCCAGTTACGACCACCACGCCACCCACTTGGTTGCTTTGCGTAAGAAGACATTTATGAAAGAACATGTTTTATTTTGTATTGTTAGATGTTCAATTATACCTTGCACTTATGGAGGTGTAGGTGGGTTGCGTCTCTATGTGTGTTTCTGTCCATACACTCATTACTTCGTAATATAATAATGAGATTCATATTTGAGTGCCCGTGACTCTCTTTCGTATTTATCTTTATCGGGACTATGCAGACAAACGTGCGCGCGCACACACACACACATATGCATACATACACACACATAGGTAAAGATAGGTAAGCGGATTTATTCAGAACGTCCTGATAACGGGAATGGAATATTTTTTCTTATGCAATGAATGCCGCTACGTGAGAAAGATACTAACCCCCAAGTCGATATTTTTTGTGATTTCTTTCCAACCTTTTGAAAGTTCATTTTCATTTTCCTCTAAAATATTTTCATCGTGTCCATTTGGATTTAGAATTGACACAAGCAAGAAAAATGTGATGTGAAGAAAATTGATATTGATACATATATGTACGTTTAGATAACTTCATCTAATACGTATATATGAATGTACATATGCATTTTGTTTTGTGCGTATTATATGACATAGGAAATTACCACTGAAAGATGTTTTTCTTTACAAACATACAAAAAAGCTTGAACCACACGAAGAGTCGCATACACTTTGGCTCCGAATATAAAACGCAGAGTGATATTTCAGTCGTTCATTTTTATTTTGTTCCATCAACTTACGTGTATATATGGCTAAACATGCGTGCGTGCAATGTGCCTACCTACTTTGTGTTCTTGTATCTGTTGATGATTTGTACGAAAACAAAAGTTTATGGAATCCTGCACATGAAATCCTTTCAAGTCATTTTGTCTTACTGCTTTGAAATGTTATGCAAACTAATTGAGAAAATTAAATACAATTTATACATCCGTAACATATTACAAATCTGTGGTTATGTATGTTTTTTATCTGGCTGAAATTGAATAAATGTAAGAAAGGATTTGGGTACTTTGGTGCTTTCCGGTAACATGAATAGCCCAATTCTATACTGTAACAGATGCCAAATAGTCCCGCTCAAACTTGGCCTGCCTCCAAGTAGTTCAACAATCCTTATTACTGATTGATTTCCTTGAAAAAAAAATGAGTGCAACTTTCGCACTATTTAACCTAGGAAATTTGTTTCACCGGCATTTAATTAGATCCTTTTCCCTTTTAATGATGTTAATTATTGATTAAAATTAGATTGCGATCTTGAAATTCGAACGTAAATTCGCTTAGCATAGTTAGGGTTAGTTTCTTTCGTGCTGATGTTTGAGTGAGAACACAATTGAGCTGTCCATTGGCATATATGAATAGACGTGTCCTTACTGAATTGTTTCATTTTGACAAATCTTTTGTTCAGGAATGCTTAATATATTCAAACGTGACTCTATCAACTTTAAAACAGGAAAAGTTTACAGTAGTATGAAAATTGAATTAATAATACGAATATTTATATTCAATATGAAAAACCATGATGTAAACATCTCTTTTGATATATTTTTTAAAACATTTGAAAAAATCCTTGATAAGGATATGCCACTCAAAAAATAACATGTAAAGAATTTTAACTAAATTCATAAAATACATAAATTATGGATTACTCATGAAATCATAACAACAGAGGGAGAGATATAATTCTGTAGAATGATAGTGAAATTATAACAACAGAAGAAGAGATATGATCTTTGGAAAATAAGAGTAAAACTGAATTCAACAAGACTTTTTTACATAGCGAATACAAATAACTCCGTAATACAACCGTATATATCATCTGGAAAACCAAAATTGATTACTTTGAAAATTACTTCCGAAAAGATTCAAATAACGTAAAAATATCTTGAGAAATAATAAATGCTAAATCTAAGTCCTATGACTATTCAACATACATGGAAGATGAAAATGGTGAACCAATCAATGATCTAACTAAAATCTCAAATAATCTTGATGATTATTTCTTTAGTGTTGCAGAAAACTTTCTGAACTGGGAATCGACAGCTTACCGAAAAATAACCTGAAAAGATCTCTGGAAGACAGAACCCCACCATCTAAAATTTTTAGTACAGTAGTTATATGATGTCCTCGTGGGTCCTTTCAATGTATTCAGCCGGGATCCAACAGACGTACCAACTTGTCTTCAGTTGTAACTTGGAGAATCAGCTGTATCGTTGGCGGGCAATAGCCGAGACAATTTGCCTTGGAATCAACCACAGCAGCTATCAGAACCAAGCAAAGCGGTCCATAACATTAGAGTTTGAAAAAAAAACAATTCCAAGGGAAAAAACAGGGTGGACTGCACGTTAAAGCTAAAGATTCGAACTGCCTTGCTGCCTCACTGACTTGGATTGACAATGAAAATTCCCATAAACCACCGTGTCAACTAGATTCTGACCAGACATGGTTTTTATGTCAGTGGTGACTGATAGAGTGGTTTTTGTGAATCCTACTTTCTCCTGAGAAGACTGCATAGAGGAGGCTCAGGAAAAAAAGAGCCAAGTATTAGGAACTGGTGGCGTTGTCGAAGAAAGGTTCAGAAGGTCTGCTGCAATCCCATGGAAGTTGCCTGCAAAGGCTTCGCAGATCAATCTGTTCGTCGAGTCTCTTGAGGATATGTGGATTGCAGGGAAAGTAAGCGATCAGAAAAATCTTGCTGCTGAGAGAACTTTACAATGGCTCTGGTTGAAAAGGGGGGGCGTTACAGGCCACCAGGACACGTGTCGGTGCTTGATCAACCTCGGCTTGCATGGTGATAAAAACCCGAAATAACTGAAGACCCCGGGTTTCATCACTGACGATGTGTCCAAGCTGCATGGAGCGGTGTAAAAAAGACTCTGGTGTAACAGAAAATATTCTAAACAAACAGAAATACGCAAATGAAAGATAATTCGAAATACTTTGAAAAAGACCCTTCAAAATTCTATATCAGTTGGCCCATATGTTAATTATGATATTTTGCATATTATATTTACATTCAAAGTCAAGAAATCATCGAACTCATATAGTATTCTGATTGACGTATTGAAATTCATAGCAAAACAACTCTTCAAAATCGTTAACATCTCTCTAACTACAGGCATTCCTCCAAGCATCGTAAACAAAGCAGAAATAATCCCAATATTTAAAAAAAAGTTCCAGATCGAAAGCTTCTTGAGATCTATTTCACTTCCATTAGATATAAATTAAATCTTTGAAAAGCTAGTTTATAAATTTCAACATAAATACAACAGTTTTATGAGCTACAATTTGGATTTCATCCAGAACACTCAACTGAGCATGCACCAATAAACTTCACAGAAAAAAATCTGAGAGACAATGAATGTTCTTATTAATTCCTATTGCAGAAAAAAAGCATGTACTATATTTGTTGATTCCCAAAAAGAAATTTACTTTCTCACTGATGACATACTTATGGAAAAACTTGGTCATTATGAAATTAAAGGATCTAATAAGAACTTATTTGAATCATATCTGAATAATAGACAGCAATATGTCCCAGTCATCATCATTATCTAACCCTTAACGTCTGTTGTTGAACATAGACCTTCCCCGTGATTCGCCACACTTCTCTATCGTGGGCATCGCGGAAACGGTACTTTTTGAATTTGTCTAGCTCGTCTCTGCTGGCCTCGGTTGTGCATGTGATCTCTGGAGATACATGTTGTGAGTTGTGATGTCCATCGGTTGTCTGCCATTCTTGCAACATAGCCAGTCCACAGCCATTTGAGTTTTTAAATGGATTCTATGATGCTCAGACTCCTGTCTTCTCCCGGATATATAGTGTTGGTGTCTCTCAGTGTGAGGTCGATCATATTTCTTTCATGTACACGTTGCATGGTTTTCACTCGGCCGGTCTGTCTCTTGGTTAGGTTCAGCTCCATAAGTGACTATTGGGAGGATGCATTGATTATGTACCTTTCTTTTTAGGATTAGTGAGATCTTCTTGTTTTTGAAGGTTGGGCTTGCTCTGCGAAAGTTTGGCCACCCTAGAGCGATTCTTCGCTTGATTTCTTCTTCTTTTGAGAGTCTCATGGAGATTAGTTGTCTTAGTTCAGGTGTTGGCCAACTTTCTTACTTTCTCCATTTAGTTCACCTAGCTGGAGTTAAAGGTCGTGTAAGTTCTCTGCGAAGAAGGCAATGTCGTGCGCAAATTAGAGGTTGTTCAGATATTTGCTGTTCATTTTGATTCGTTTATTTTTCCAGCCCAGGTTTCTGAAGGTCATTTCGGGGCTGGCCTTGAAGAGTTTAGGTGAGCTGGTATCACCTTGTTCTACCCATTTTGGAACTGAAAGGGCCCTGAGTCTTTACATAGCCTGATAAAGAAGCTGCTGTGATTGTATATATGTTGCAGTACTCTGATATATGCAGGGTCTACACCTTGCAGAGTGATGGCCTTCATGACCGTAGGGATTTCCATTTAGTTGTCAAAGGCCTTTTTCATGTCGATAAATGCTACAGCAGGTGGCAGCTTGTATTTTGCTGCTTTTTCATCCAGATGATTCATCGAATGCAGATAGTCAATGGCCGAGTAGCTTTTTCTAGAGCCAGTTTGTTCCGGTGGTTAGTTTTCATCCAGAGTTTTTTTATGATTCGGTTGGTGATAGTTTTTGTGAAAAGTTTATAGATGCTGTTGAGTAGGGTTATAAATCTGTAGTTGTTGAAGTATTTTGGTTTTCCCTTTTCATATAAAAGCATTATGATTGCAGTGTTTCAATCTTCATGGACTTTACTTTGTTTTAGGTGTAAGTTGAATTGAATAGCCAGTCTCCTAGTGAAGATCTTACCAGTTCTTTTGAGTAAATCAATGGTCATGTTGTCTGGTCCAGCGGCCTTTCCTGTCTTCGTTAGTTTGATTGCTTGTTTCACCTCCTACGGGGTTACTTCTGGGGAACCCTTGAGTTGATTGCTCGCGTCTTGTGTATCCTGTTCATTGTTTTGTAGTCCTTGTTCGAAAAAGAAGAGTTGTTAGTAGATTTCTTGGGCAAGTTCGACTATCCTGTCTCTGTCTGTTATTAGGTCCATTTCCCTTGAGTATAAAAAATCCTATCAAGCATAAAGCAATACTTGCTTGAAACAAAAATTGGATCCAATGAATATAAGTATAAACTTTCAAAATAACAATCAGAAAATATACGATTGAATCATATTCATGAATTATTGTCTTCTCAATTGATTTGCTTTTGTTGTCTTTTCTGCGAGTGTTGCATCTGTATACTCAATAAGTGTTAAATGTTGATTTCATTAATTTGAAAAAATGTGTATATCATACAATAAACCGTTTATATGAATATTTAAAGAAGGATACTGCTTGTTAGGAATTGAGCCTAATTCGTAGCCTCTCCACCAATGATGTACAAAAATTGCATGTATGTCATTGTTTATTGGTAATTTTTTTTCTTTTATTTTTTTCTTTTCATTTTCACACCAGTTACCTGGTGGTCATCCGTCAAAGCAGTGCTGTGATGTGTACCGCCTCTCCCATGCCCTTTCTTGGCTGCTTGGCCATTGTTACCTTCTGGGGTCTCATATTTCCAGTACTCTCCTCGGTAATGTGCAGTCAATCCTCCAACAAAGACTTTCCTAGAGAAGAGTAACGTTTCACTATCATGTTCAGTGTCAGATTCCACACAAGAACCACCTTCATCATGGTGGGGGGGGGTCAAAAATATCTGAGGGATACTATGAATCCTTCTGGACATGTCAACCAGATTCAAGCATGTCCAGCTTTGAACTTGTCTCCTACAAATTTAAGAAGGGGTGTGTTGAGAACTGAGTTCTTTTTAAAATGGCTGGCATGGGCAACATATCGAAAATTCATGATGGCTCCAAATCCAGATTCTTGGGCGAACCCTCTGGCTATAAGTGTACCGAATTATATGCGTATCACAAAATGCATAACCATTTGACGAAGCGGCCCCGCTAACAGTCCGATTAACTCTTGGAGGTCTTTCTTATCGTCAACTTGAGTAAAGATGAAATTGGGAAACATTCACACCGAAATTATGAGCGTGGCTGTTTAAAATGAACTTGCAAAACCGTTTGACTACTTCAAATCTTGCCAATCTTTTGAAAATGTGCTGATGAAGCATTTCTATTCCAACAATTACCATTGAAACCATTTACTTTAGCAAATTACACATGCTTGGTCAATGTGCCACTTATTGATCTGCATGCACACTGACAAATTGTTTCGATTATTTTGATTTAAACAAACTGATACAAAGCTATATACTATTAGCGACAAACTTGAACTTAGAATTAGATATTTGCCAATAGAGTCAAACCAAACACAAACAGGTTGACCAGAATACTTGCTTATATATATATATATATATATATATATATATATATATATATATATATATATATATATATATATATATATATATATTGTTTTTTTTTGTTGAAATAAATTCTCAAAGTTTTTTTGACGGATACTTCTCAAAGGAAAATTCGTCTGAAAATGTTTCAATATATAAATATTGTTTGTGTGTGTGATAGGTTGGACTAAATTTTGAATGTTGCTGGGCACGGTACAATAAGGCACGAAGAAGGATTACGATTACGTGCAGTAAACTACGTGCATGATAGTCGGGGATCAACCACGCTTGAAAATGGAGTTTATTTAAAATGGTTTAAGTGCAAAAATAAACTATTTCTTTCTGCACTGTCCTTTTTTTTCAGTTTTTTTCAAATATATAATGACTCTGAAATGCCAACGTGAAAAGAAGAGCTGGCTAAACTTACAGCATTAAAATGTTAATCTTCATGTGCCTTGGGACAACTGGGATTTGTCAACAGGTGTTGGCCAATGGGTAAATCCATTTTGAGAAAAATCATGGATTGGGCCTTGACATAATGTAGGTAAATAAGTATAATAAGAAAAAAATCGAATAATCCTTAGAAATTATGAAAGTAAGCTTAAAAACACAAATCTATTTGGTTGGTGTAAAAAATAATTGCGGTTTTAGTTATTTTAAACTTCTTTTAGAATCAACTATTATTTAATTGTGCTCATGTAATATATCATTCTAAAGCGCGAATTTAGCTCTATCTATTTAAGCTGAACTCTTTTTTTCTTTTTTCGCTGTTTGGTCTAGAGACTTCATATCAATGATGGAAAGAAAAACAATTCCTTGCAATTTTTTTGTATAAATTCAAAATTGGACGTAAATCAGCGGAAACTGCTCGCAATGATAGCCAGGTATTTTGCCTCAGGACTGTCACCGAACGTGGATTGGTTCCCCAAAATTTGAAACGGTGACGAGAGCCTTGACGATGATGACGTCCTTCTGTGATAGACGACGTCCAATTGAGAGCCATTATTGAGATAGACCTACGCGAAATAACTCGAAGGGTTGCTGAGGAGCTAAACGTTCACCATTCAACAGTTGTTCGACCTCTGCACCGAATTGGAAAAGCAAAAAAAAAAAAAAATTGACATGTCACACGAATGACCTTGATAGCAAAAAAGCTATCATGTTGCGCGGGTAATCCTGCGGAAATTGAACGTACTAGGCAACGAAACTCTACCTCATCCAGCTCACTCACTAGACTTCTCTTCGACAGATCACTTTTCAAGATCTTCTACCCCAGGGGAAGGTCTTAAACTACCTGGTAGCAGTTCGAAACATCCTTGAAAAATTCTTTGGTTGTAGGACCTCGGAATTCTATGCTTCCGGTATAAATTAACTTATTTTTAGTCAAGAAAATGTGTAGATTCTCAGATTTTTTTATTTCGAGTAATATATATTATTCTAAGCTGAGATATACTGCTTTAAAGCTCATGGTGAAAAACAGCTATTGATTTTTTATCAACTTAATATAACTGTTTTTCATTTAGATAAATGGTACCGCCAAACGCCTTTGACGAAAAAGCTAAATGTGACGATAGACTGTATAAAAATTAGTTACATTGGAAAGTTGTGTACACAGTGTAAAACAATAAGACATAATAAATGTTCAAAATTGTATTGAAACGAACATGTGTGAAGGTAGTTACCTAATAGATGAAACGCGTTCCGTGTGAATCGTTATAAATTTTGAAATAAGGTTTCTGTGGTAAATGTCTTGGATTGATTGATTTTTTATGCGTGTATTTCTGCCCAATCTAGTGCAAAAAGCCAGTCTAACTTAAAGGCAAAACTAAAAAGGCTTTTTGTATTGAGCAGGAAAGAAAGAAATGTATATATAACGAGAAATGAGCAAGTATAATGAACTATTATTCTATTAGAGGCTGGTGACTTTTTTACCTAGAATTACATGCGACTGGAAATTTGGCATGTCGAGAAAGAGAGAGAAAAAGAGAGAGCGAGCGTGATTCCATTTATCTGTCACGTCTTACCGGCAAACTTTTTTTTAGTCTGGTCTTTCCCTACTGCATTTACTGTCCCACAGGCAACAGTCGGTTAGCCTTTTTGCTCTTTCTGTATACTCTCCTCTACCCAATACTTACCTACCTACCTACCTACCTACATACATACATACATACATACATACATGTAAAGAAGAAAGAGAAACGGATACAGTTCACTACTCTCTCTCTCTCAGTCTCTCTCATTCATAGCTGTCAGGCAACCAGGTAAATAGACTTTTCTCAAAGCGACTTGAACAAACACAAGTAAAATATTCATGCTTATTCACTTTCTTGTTGACCTATTCCACTTTGGTAATGTTTTCTAAACGGTGACAGATTTAAGAACTGAAGCCTTGTATGAGTTCTTTTTGTTGCAGACAAAAGTTATATTTAATGTCAGTCGTCTTTTGACCGCCAATGCACAAATCCGGGCTGGAAATCAGTCGGGGTTCTACTTTTGTGCTCTCCTATTAATAACTGCTTTGTTAGCCTGCCCGGTCATCTGACTTTGAGCAACCCAGGACATACCTATTGCGATTGTGTATATGTGCGTATGAGAAAAAGATATATATATATATATATATATATATATATATATATATATATATATATATATATATATATATATATATATATATATATATATAATCCCCGTGGAAAATTCACGAATGTATTTGGATTTCTCTTTAATTATTTTTTTTGAAAAGATAGCACTGAATCCGTGTCAGTGGAAGAATCCATTGTTTCAAATGGTTGGTAGGTGGTATTTTTATCAGCAAAAGAATTATCTTTGAATGGGAGAGTCAATTATTGCGAACTGAGACAGAACAATCACACTGTTCATTATACAAGTAGACAGATAGAACACTGTGGAGAGGTGGTTAGCAAACTAATAGACCCACACTGGAGTGAATTCACTTGATGACACACACTTTAACCTTGTGCTATGCTAAGCTAAGCTTAATGAATATCCTTACTGCTGTTTGCAAGTACTTGTGTCACCAAACTGTTTGAATCTGCAAGTGTGAACAAGCAAGCATTACTTAGTCTGTTCCAATACAGTACTATTTGCTGTGTATCGGTTGTGAGCTATCTCTTAAGGCACATGATTTGTTGCCACACATTCATGACCTTGTGCCAAAGTAGGCTCAATTTAATAAATACATTTGTAAATCGTTATATGCACTAGAAGTCGTCTCATTGCAGCACCTGTAGATAAACTCACGAGCGTGATACACACACATACTCACACGCCAATACATAGTATGCTAAACTGCTGCAATCCTTCGTGCCTATTGACGTTTAAGGAATTTAAACAGTTTACTCTATCCCAGTTTTTAATGTGAAAAAATCGATGAAAATAATAGACTGCTTTTATTTACTTTCATAAAATAACATTGTAATATCTTCATTGCTTTCTTGTTAGGCTCTCGTTCATACTCAAATGCACCATTCTCATCATCTTCCTAGTTCTTGGGTGTTTTTGGTGGCTTGTTGCAATTTGTCAAACAATTGCCTCATATTTTGAGTGCTTGGAATTTGGAAACACTAAATGAGCCATATAGTTGTACATGTACCCTAAAAGATAGCTCTCAACCTATGCACAGCAAATAGTACCTAATTGAAATGTAATGCGTGTTTGTTCACACTTGCAGAGTCAAACGGTTTGGTGAGTCAAGTAATTATTGCATATAGCAATTTCGAGATTTGGCTCAAATGAAAAGATGCCTCGATTAACCAATGACTCAATCAATTGAATTTTATTCAATATTTATATGCAGTACTTACTCTTGAGGTGTATGATGAATATTAAAGAAAAAATACACATTTAGTTTTTGACGGAAAATCCTAATTGATGTCCCCTCTAAAATACAGATTATACCCAATACAACACAAAAATACCTGTTCGCTGGTTTATGAGAAATTATTCTTTTGGTTTTCAAACAAAATAACGCAAAGAATAATATGTCCCCGTTCTCCTAATTCTAAAGATAATTTTGTCAAACTCCAAGAGTTGACTTTATTATCGTGAATTTGTTAGACATTGGAATAGAAGACATGAATGAGAGAGAGAGAGAGAGAGAAAGGAAGGAGGGAAGGATGATGCTATGACGTCATGTTCTATCAACTCGCGTTTTCGAGTTCTCGGCATTTCTTTTGTGAATATTGAATTTCTGTCATGAAAAATATAATTATTACATAACAAGTATATATATATGCGTGCATGGTATTAACAATCATTTGTTACTGTGTTGAAATAGTAAGATTTTTGACAGTTCGTCTTATTGATATATATATATATATATATATATATATATATGAAGTCAAGAAGTAAAATGCCTTCATTATTTCAGCAAAAGAAGCCAGTTTTATAAAATAAGATATTTTTAATAAATCTGTAGTTTTTGCGACCAAAACAATTTTGAATTGTCAAAATTCAAATATTCATATGCCAATATTCATTTACTTTGTATGCATTGTACCACAATTTCAAATGAGTTTAATCTTTTATAAACTGCTACGTATGCATATCTACAAAAGTCCCTTTCGATAAAATTTAATCCTTAGTGACTTCTAAAACTAACAACTTTTAAATAGAGCAACTGGTGTACATGTATACATACACAAACACACATACATGCACACACACACACATATGTATATAGGTGCTTGTATGTAACCACACATACACACACACTAAGGCCTATTGTATCAGATTATCTTTTTATGCGATTATATTCTTATTTGATAATTAATATAAGTAGCATTCCAATGTATGAACATCAATTTCTTCATTCCTGCATATACGTAAAATATACATATATAACTATACATGAGTATTCATACATGCATTAGAATGCGTCTTTGCTTGTGTTTGCGTATGAAAATGTTCAGCTTTGTGTGTGTATGTGTGTGTATGTATGTGCCCGCGCCCCCGCGCGTGAGAATAAGATTTTTTTTACCTATGATTCCAAGACAATCCTTAGGGTGACAAATTATGCTGACACTTCATTTTGATAATCCTCTCTTAATTAAGCTGCTTATTTGATGAATGTGTGTCAGCCGACCTACGGGTCGACTCTACGGTGTCAGGTTTTGCATTTGGTCGAACTTGCTTTCTGTCTCAAATATGTTTCTCTCTGAGTATCTGAAAAACAAGCACATCTGACACGTCTGACAGTCGTATGTAGACGAAGTATAATCCAATATAACAGATTACAAATCCAGAAATTATATGAAGTTAGACTTCAATTTGAAATTGCGAAATCTCAATCATGGATAATTGTTAAACCATTTCCTTTGTCAATCAAGTCAATTTGATATTCCATTATTATTACCTAGATTTTCGGTTATTATGTATATCCTACCAAACAAATGCATTTCACCTGTTAGTAGTTAATGTTTACATCTAGGTTACAATCAGATTCCTAGCCAAATGTTGCTTCATAAATTTGGTCTGTAGTTTTCACCACTAGTGTATTTTCATCGAAATCAAGGACTTGGAAAAGAATACAAGGATAATAACTCTTTCTTAAAATCTGATTTTATTAACAAAAAATAACTGAAAAATATAATGTACCTACTAAAAATTCAATAAATATTCATTTATTCAAAAAAACCATTGTGATGATAAATTCTACGAGGGGTTGAATGAAACCTCACAATTCTTGTCTTTGTATAATTTGACTGGAATTTAACTCCGCCTGATTTTTATCAAAGCTGTTCATTGAATCAGCATATATTTCATGAATTAGTTGGATAATTTCCACGGCTGGGAAGCATTGAAAGCTCTAATCTGAGGTTGATCCATGAAATCAAGTATGACGGATCACATATAATGAGAGAAAAGGCGTATCTTCTCTTAAATGAGATTAAAATAACAGTCGAAGAACCAACCTAGAAAGCATGAAGGTGTAGGCGACATACATAATCAAAAAATCTCATCCGTTGAGCAAATAGAGAAATGAGTAACATGATCACACACACACAAATACACATACACACATTTACACACATACACACTTATACACACAGACAGTTTCTTTTTTCCTGTTACTCCTATAATGATATTTTCCTTTTGTCGACAACTGAGTGCTGCTTTCAGAATACCACTTGTTGTTAGTGGTATATATACATATATATATATGTGTGTGTGTGTGTGAGAGTGTCTCTGTGTGAGAAAGGGGGAGATCCTACTCCAGCAGATTGTTTCAAGATGAAAGTGCTGAAAATCTTTATTAGTGATTAATATTTGTTTTACGATGAAGAGATGCGCTAGTATTTATTGTTGTAAGCTTTAATCTAAATTGAATCATATGATGATTAATAAAAGCTTTATGACTAGAGTGAATCCAAACATTACCGTGTAACATGTTGCAGATAAGATCTATAACATAATTTCGATTTAGTATATATTTAGTTGGGGTGAATTTGTTCAGAATTCTTGAGAACTACTACATTTCAAACATCAGAAAATCCCAACGGTTTTCCCCATCGTCTTAATGATTTATTTTATCTATGTTTTAATTCTATCGCCTCCCCTATCATTTGATTCTATTTGTGTCCGAACTTCGCATTGATGTACTCTCACAAATTAAGAATTATCCATAATTCTTAGAGAATAATGAAAAGAAACACAGAAGTCAGCCATAAATCTCATTGATTTTCTCACAATTATGTTTTGCAAAGTTGCCTTTATATTTTACACATTCATGCGCACGAACAAACACATGTACTATTATTAATTATTATTATAATTAACGCTCCCTTCTTCAGTACTCTTAGGTAGGGCAACTCGTCTATTATAAGCTACTATAGCAATGCTCTTCCAACTCTAGAATGGAGCACTCTAGTGGACGGGGAATTATACCTAAGTTAATGTATCACTTAAATTTAGTACAACTGGCCGTCTACGGGCAGAGGTAAACTGCCAGGTAAAAATGAGTCAAGTTAAGAAAAATGAACGTGACATAAACAACAACCCCAAGTAACCGGTTTATTTATTTTTATCAGATAGATCATAGTAAACGAGCGATTCTCAAAGTAGGTGTTGAGACGCCTCCCGGGGTCGTGTAAATGATATTAGGATTTTCAGAACTATCAAAAATAATTATGTGTCTAGAGGTTTTTCTATTCGAATACAAATATATACTCCCATTGGTGCTTATTGTTAAATGACTCAATGCCATTCAAAAATTTTTTGAATATAAATTTCGTTTCTATCACAGAAATACTTTTTTTGAATAGTATTTTACATAATAAGCAGTAAACACCGTAAATGATATTTTGAATTTTTTTTTCAAAAGAAGAGGAGGTAATTAGTTTCCATGTTCAATTATAGTAAGATTACAACAAAAGACCAATTGTACGAATATCTATTGTTGTCATGACACTGAGGGAGGGGTTGTGAAAACACTTGTCTCAGGTCGCAAATAAAAAAACGTTCATTTTTAATTATTTAGCTGATTTTAGGTTATGATTTCTGTTACCACAGTCTGTTTCACAGCAATTCTAACCGCACTCTGCATTGATCGCCTTTTACGAGACCGATACTTTTCGATTTAAACAGATAATTCTGCTCTCTCTCTCTCTCTCTCTCTCTCTCTCTCTCACACACACACACACACACACACACACATACATACACACATACGAACTCCAATTTTCTTCAGCTTCTTTTCTCTCTCTCCCACTCTTCCTCCCTCTCCGTTTACCTTTTAACACATAAACTCCAATCCAACTTTCTTCCCATCCCCCCCCTCTATTCGTTGCACATTCACGTCTGAAACATCCTTTGCTCAATTTTCTGTCTTTCCTTTAGAGTGACATACAGTCTCTATTTTGCTTGACAATAACATTGAAAAGATATCGTATCCTCCTGAATTCTTACTCCATCGCACACGTCAACAAAGATATGAATGTTGGTCTATTTTAAAACAATGACTTCCAAGAACTTTTCTCGAATCCTAGTTTTTTTTTTTAAACACTGAAAATCAAATAAATAAAAAGGGTTGCCATATTCTGCTGGTATCCTGAAACCATTTAGAACCATGTCAAAATATACGTCAGAAATCCAGAAATGCAATCAGCTTCTGATCTTAAATTTACGTCCTGTGTTCTTTCCTATTTTTATGTCTATCATGTTTCTTCTAGTGGCTTCATTTAATATTTGTCGTTGATATTCACACGTACACGTTTTAAATAAATATCTGGAGTCAAACTCAAAAAATGGAGTTGAGTTTACTTTTCTATCGAACAAGAACAAAAACAATCCTCTCTAAAATTAGAGATGTAAACCTATTTGTGAAGTTCACATCCCCTACTGTGATTTGAACACACGACCAACTGATTGCCAGGGGAAGACTGTCTTACTGACTAAGCTAAATTGAAATCTCATAGATTTTAAAGTCGTTTCATCATATAGATACGCCCGGACTTGTTCCATTTTAATTAATAAATACATTATACGGAAAATATATTTATATATATTTATTATATATAAAATAGAAAGTTGCCGTAATCATCTTCTGTTGAGATAGAAATTAGATTAGAGTTTCAGCAGCCAGTCTTGTCTTTCTCTTTTTTCTTCCAACTTTTTTTTTCTTTCTCTTCCCTATTTATCGTATATAGACGTTCTCTGTTTCTTTCCCTTTCTCTTTTTGATATTTTTCTTTTTGTCTCCTATGTATTTGTACCAATTTATTCATAGAAAATCCTCTGGATGTTTGGTTGGATGCATGTTTATACTGCAATTTACAATGTTTCTTTTTCTCTTATTCACAGAGATTTGAGTTACAACAAACTAACCAACATTGGTCGGAAGACACTGAAAGGAGCGCCTCTCCTAAAAAACCTGTATGTACCAGATTTTTCTTTTCTCTGTTCTAGCATCCTTTTTTAGGCATCCTTCAAAGTGCTTTCCATTTTATAGTTAAAAGAATAGTTAGGTTAGAAACAATTGATGAGTTTTGAGAGTGAGTGTAGGAACTATAGATTAATTTTGGTCGATATCATTCAAAGATTGCAAATCATAAGCAATGATGAAAATTTGGCGTGAAAGCGGTTATTTGGACATTACAAGTGGCTGTTTTAGTAAAAGTATTTGATACGTTAGCAGCTACCCTATCGGTAGGTACGATTCCTGCTGCAGCCCCATATTCTTTAATTGTTTATTCTATTTATGCTGTTTAGGGCGAGTGATACATTAACTGAATTGAAGGCCTTTTTTTTCATCTACCGTTTTGATGATTCGCTTGGTGATCAATCTGGTGAAGAGTTTGTAGTTGCAGTTGTGGCTTATTGGCTTGCACTTGCTGAGGACCTTCGGGTTTCCTTCTTTTTTTTTTTTTGTATGATAGTATTATGATTTTAGTGTTCCACTTTTCTGGGGTCTTTATCTTGTTGAGGTTCAAGTTGAAAAGAATGGCTAGATTCCTAGTGATGACTCCCAGATTTCCTGTGTAGGTCAATGGAAGAAGGTAATTTAATCATTTAGCACCGAAAAATATCGATTGTAGACTTATGATTTGATTGAATATACCATTTGACAATTCGGTCATTCTATTATTTCAGACAAATGGACAACAATCAGATCAAGTGCATTACAGAATCAGCAATTCGGAATTTGCACGATATGGAAATACTGTGAGTAATTTTTGTACTTCTGTCTCACGAAATGATAATACTCAATTTATACTTCATTTTGCAGGGTCACCTTTTTTGTACTTTCCTTGTTGGTTTTGTCTTAAAATCGCTTATGAATACATTGATTCAGTGAAAGAAATTACACGAAAAGAACCTGTACAGCTCTGTGGGCCATGACCTGCACAAAAGGGCACTCGAGGACGCTTTTCTAAGTTCTCCTCCTTTTAAAATAAATAGATTAGATTAAATAAGAATAAAAACACTTTGTAACATAGAAGAAATGTATTCTATACACCAAAATAATTTAAATTTCTTGGTCATTTAAATTGTTTCGAAATGGATTTACGGAGACATCGGAAGTAACCTACAAAGGAAAGAGGAAAATACTAACACTTTCTTGACAATTTGTTCAAAGATAAACTGTATAACTGACTGAATTTAAGAGTAACACAATTACTACAAATATACATGGAAATTATTGTTTTGCCAAAGATCTGGAAGTTATACTAACAAAGAAGACATCTAATTATTGACCAACAACTAAGGGACATCAATTACTTGAAGAAATGTGTCCTTAGTTAAATGAAATTTTTCTTTGGCCCAATCTACGTTTGATAAGAGAAAGCCATACGTGGTTGCATTTAATTGTCTATACCTCTAAATTCATAATCATTATCCGTATAGAAATTTAGTGTTGTTGCTACGAATCCCACAACTAGTGCTGTGATTCTCTATTATATTTTAACTCTTTTCTTCAAGAAAAAAATGTCATGTGTGATTTGCTCGACTTCTAAATATTTATTGAACGAGAATATGTGTGATCTTGAAAGTTTTCAACATTAAATAATTACAAAGCTCAGTGTTATCGAAATAACAAGGTATTTATCAGCTTATTGAGTTTCTCATGTAGACGTTATTTTAAACGTCTATTCCTAAATGTTTGGCGTCTTGCAATCCGACAGTCATGATAAATCCTAACTTGGAGGTTACTTGCTAACTCACCACTTCAATTTAACTGATGTGTGTATAAGTGTGTATGTTATTATTTTGGAAAACAGGAGTGATCTTTCTTTTAAACTGTTCTGTTTTGTTACTTCCTTATTTGCCTCCTTTTTTCCAAATATAAACAAATCTTTTCGGCCACTCACAAAAGCCAACTCAAGACATTTATGTCAGCTATTAAATTCGTTTTGCTTTTTATTCTGTTTGGATTTATGCGTTATTTTTTCTTTCCCTTTTGTTAATACTATGTTTGTCTTCCTTGCTTACTATGCAATGTTTGCATCAACGCGACCCAATCCTATTGCCCAGACCCCAACAGCTACAAGTCGTTCCAGTTCGCCTTTTCCTTCTTCTTTTTCAGTCGCTAATTTTTAATGTTTCTACTTTTGTTCTGTTCTTATTCCCTTTCCCTTCTCCCATTCCTGTCTTCCTCCATTTCTTTCCTTCTTTCTTTCTCCCTATCCTAGATTTCTTTCCTATCTATTTATTGCATTCTCTTGAAAGCCACAAGTGAGTCTAATATTGCCGTTAGTTAGTCTGTTAATCATCCAAAGCATCTGTACGAATTTCTCTCTCATTTCCACTCTCTCAGTTTCGTTCAAGATGAATTTACGCTCTTTTCTATATCACTGATATTTTTTTATCCTTTTTATCTTCTCCTTTTCGTTTTCATTTTCTGTCCTCACAACGCTTTGTCCCACTTCGATTTGCCTCTGACCTGAATTCTTCATTTTTCTCTGTCCAGATTTATTTCTCATTTTCTTTCATTCTACCCCTCTCTTTTTTACTTACAATTGAAACCATTTTTAATTTCCTTCCCTTTGTCTCTTCCTTCTGTTTTCCTCTTCTCTTTGTCTCCTAAAAGAAGAGAGAGAGGAAAACAAAAGGAAAATATCATCTCTTCCCTACCTCATTCTTTTCAATTGTTGACGCCTGTTATTTCACCTCCCCCTCCACATATTTCTTCGTTTATTGATTTATATCTGTATCATTATATTTTCACAGACTTTTCACCTTTACTTCTGTAAACTTTTATTTTACCCTCTTTTCTTCTTCCTTTAATTAATCTGATCATTCTCTTCTGTTCTTTTTAATCTAGAATGCTCACTATACTTAAAAACTGTCAACCATGTCAGCATAGGTTTCTTGAGTTTCAAGTTGATCCGACTGGCTATGTATTTATGTATCACACGTACAGACTGCACCTATTGAGCTAAAGGGCTGAAATTTTGAACATTAACTCCCTGTATCAATTTTTCGTTTTCTGAAAATCTCAACGAGTAGCTTTTTAGTGGGGGTTCAGTTTGCAATATACATTTATGCTTAATTGATTCCTTAGTTTGTGTCCATCTGCATCCACGCTTGATTTTTGAAGATTCAGGCCTCTCAGTGATCGATAGCCAACGCAAAGCAAGAGAAGTAATTTTTTCACTGATCACCTTTTTTTTCCAATTTTTTATTGATCGCCCCAACACTGCATGCTTCAAGAGACATTGGCCATATGATGGTTTCTATTGCATGATTAACTGGATCTGTTTTTCTTCCTTATTCATCTTCTAATCTATTTTTCTTCCATTCATTTGGTGTGCTTTTCTGGATACTTCTATTACTTTTCATTGTATTTTTTTTTACAATTTCATTTTTTTCCAAATGGGATCTGAAATTCCAATTAACTAGTTTTAATTCCCATATAAAAAAGTTTGAAATTCACGACTTTTTACAAAGGGTCAAAACTGTGTAACTTTTTACGACCTGTCGTTATGGCTGCTTTGCTATCGGAAAATACCCAAGGGGGGGGGAACAACTAAGGGTAATTGATAAAACTTGTCATTTCCCGATGGATATCAGCAATACTCTCTCTCTCTCTCTCTCTCTCTCTGATGCCGTAATAAGAGAACATTTTTCATTTTTTCTCAAATCAATTCCTGGAATCAAAATGTGATGTAGAATTTTTTTATTTAAAAAGCTAAAGCATTTCATGTTTATTGGTTTCAAATATATATACCTGGAGATCGGAGGTTATGTAGATTCCATTGGGTGAACTTTTATTTTTTATTTTTTAGGCGTCAAAATTAGTAATGAACAATCATTTGGGGGGGGGGTTAAAATCGGGGGGTACTTTTTTTTTCAATTTTAACGATCGAAATCCAAGAGAAATCTTTGTTTGCTATCGGGAAGAAGATTCATTTTTCACTGCTGGTGTCGAAATCGATGGGTTTTTTTGGGTTTTTTTTTTTGGTTTTTTTTGGGGGGGGTTGTTTTTTTTGGGTTTTTTTTTGTTTTGTTTTTAGTTTTTGAGGACAAAATAAGAAAAGAAATTGAATTTTTCTCTTCTAGGTTTCAACATCAAAATGGAACTTCTTTATCAGCTTTGGTGGTAAGAGTCTAGCAAGAACATTTTTTTAAAAATCAGGTGGAAATCTTTTCCACGTTGAGTAATCCAAATCAAGATGGATTTTTTCTCATGAATCTTGGTCAAAATGGAGGGGTATTTTTTGAAAGTATGTGATCCGACAGAAATAATCATAAATCGCTGTCTTGGGTTTGGCATACGAGCTTACCCACTCCACCAGGTATCAGAACCAAAACCCCACCCAATTCATCTCATCATCTCTTCTCTAGCTTACTCGATGTTGTACCTTTCCTGACTTAGAGAGTTATTTTTCTTTACTAAAAATGGCGCACTGACTACAAGACCAATTGAAAGTTGCTCTGCAATAACCGTGAGAGATAAGGTAGTGCTCCCTACAAATATGTAATTCAAAACTAGTATTTGATTAAAAACGAATCCTAATTGACTGGAAACTCATTATTAATGCTTTTAATGGAATTGCCTAAAATCAGTCTCTATCGTTCATTTCCAACGGTGACAGTTGAATCTTTATATCATAGAAACTGTACACTCTTGCAAAAATATTTACACATTGATGAAAAATATGTAATAATGAGAAATCTCGAAATACCTTTGTTATTCAATGAAAGAATTACATAAATCACAATTTTCAACTAAGATATTTTTCATTGATGTTTTTGAAAAGGAACCAATCCCTTTTCTTGATTTCCACTTGGGTACAATTTGTAAAATTCAATATCACGGAAAAATGTCGGCTTCAAGAATAAATATAACAATGATGTGTGTAACTGTATATTTACGATAATATCAATAGGCCAGTGTAAGGATCGAACAGTTGTCTAATTCTCAAATAAGTTTCAGTATAGAAAAGCGCATAGGGAATTGTCACCTCTGTCGAATGTAATGATAAAAATTGCAGATATAGCAGCACTTATTGTTTCAAACAACAGACACTGACTTGTGCCAAACTAATTTCAAACAATGTCAGCCATTTTGCCTCTGTTTAGTGGAGCCAGGTCCATAATACCTGCTTTCCATCCCTTCAATATTTTGTTATCTTCTATAACTTACCCTGACGCTTATCCTTTAGCTTCCATTCGGAATTTTCTTTTCCTCCTATTCCCTTTATTTGCTCCCCCTAAATCCCTTTCTTTTGCTGTTCCTCTCATAATTTGTCCCCAAGCTTGCCTTTCTTGCCTAGTTCTCCTTTTTCTGTCCCATTTCTTTTCCTGATCCTCTCTTTCTTTGACCCCAACAATACATTTCTTTTCCTGATCCTCTCTTTATTTGTCCCTAACAATCCATTTCTGTTCTTATTCCTGTTTCTATTCGTCCCAAACAATCAATTTCTGTTCTTATTCCTGTCTTTATTTGTTCCCAACAATCCATTTTTGTTCTTATTCCTGTCTTTATTTGTCCCCAATAATCCATTTCTGTTCTTATTCCTGTCTCTATTAGTCCCCAACAATCCATTTCTGTTCTTATTCCTGTCTTTATTTGTTCCAAAACAATCCATTTGTGTTCTTATTCCTATCTTTATTTGTCTGCAACAATCAATTTCTGTTCTTATTCTTGTCTTTATTTGTCCCCAACAATCCATTTCTGTTCTCATTCCTGTTTCTATTTGTCCCCAACGATCCATTTCTGTTTTTATTCCTGTTTTTATTTGTCCCCAACAATCCATTTCTGTTTTTATTCCTGTTTTTATTTATCCCCAACAATCCATTTCCGTTCTTATTCCTGTCTTTATTTGTCCCCAACGATCCATTTCTGTTCTTATTCCTGTTTTTATTTGTCCCCAACAATCTATTTCCGTTCTTATTCCTGTCTTTATTTGTCCCCAACGATCCATTTCTGTTCTTATTCCTGTCTCTATTAGTCCCCAACAATCCATTTCTGTTCTTATTCCTGTCTTTATTTGTTCCCAACAATCCATTTGTGTTCTTATTCCTATCTTTATTTGTCTGCAACAATCAATTTCTGTTCTTATTCTTGTCTTTATTTGTCCCCAACAATCCATTTCTGTTCTCATTCCTGTTTCTATTTGTCCCCAACGATCCATTTCTGTTTTTATTCCTGTTTTTATTTGTCCCCAACAATCCATTTCTGTTTTTATTCCTGTTTTTATTTGTCCCCAACAATCCATTTCCGTTCTTATTCCTGTCTTTATTTGTCCCCAACGATCCATTTCTGTTCTTATTCCTGTTTTTATTTGTCCCCAACAATCTATTTCCGTTCTTATTCCTGTCTTTATTTGTCCCCAACGATCCATTTCTGTTCTTATTCCTGTTTTTATTTGTCCCCAACAATCCATTTCCTTTCTTATTCCTGTCTTTATTTGTCCCCAACGATCCATTTCTGTTCTTATTCCTGTTTTTATTCGTCCCCAACAATCCATTTCCTTTCTTATTCCTGTCTTTATTTGTCCCCAACGATCCATTTCTGTTCTTATTCCTGTTTTTATTCGTCCCCAACAATCCATTTCCGTTCTTATTCCTGTCTTTATTTGTCCCCAACGATCCATTTCTGTTCTTATTCCTGTTTTTATTCGTCCCCAACAATCCATTTCCGTTCTTATTCCTGTCTATATTTGTTCCCAACAATCCATTTCTGTTCTTGTTCCTGTCTTTATTTGTCCCCAACAATCCATTTGTGTTCTTATTCCTGTTTTTATTTGTCCCCAACAATCCATTTGTGTTCTTATTCCTGTCTTTATTTGTCCCCAACAATCTATTTCTGTTCTTATCCCTGTCTTTATTTGTCCCCAACAATCCATTTTTGTTCTTATTCCTGTCTTTATTTGTCCCCAACAATCTATTTCTGTTCTTATTCCTGTTTTTATTTGTCCCCAACAATCCATTTGTGTTCTTATTCCTGTCTTTATTTGTCCCCAACAATCTATTTCTGTTCTTATTCCTGTTTCTATTTGTCCCCAACAATCCATTTTTGTTTTTATTCCTGTCTTTATTTGTCCCCATCAATCCATTTGTGTTCTTATTCCTGTCTCCCTTTGTCCCCAACAATCCTTTTCTGTTCTTATTCCTGTTTCTATTTGTCCCAAACAATCCATTTCCGTTCTTATTCTTGTCTCTATTTGTCCCGAACAATCTATTTCCGTTCTTATTCCTGTCTGTAATTGTCCCCAACAATCCATGTCTGTTTTCATTCCTGTTTTTATATGTCCCCAACAATCCATTTGTGTTCTTATTCCTGTCTTTATTCGTCCCCAACAATCCATTTCCGTTCTTATTCCTGTCTCTATTTGTCCGCAACAATCTATTTCTGTTCTTATTTTTGTCTTCATTTGTTCCCAACAATCCATTTGTGTTCTCATTCCTGTTTTTATTTGTCCCCAACAATCCATTTCTGTTCTTATTCCTGTCTTTATTTGTCTGCAACAATCTATTTCCGATCTTATTCCTGTCTCTATACGTCCCCAACAATCCATTAGTGTTCTTATCATTGTTTCTATTTTCCCCACTAATCAACTTCTGTTCTGGATCCTCTATTTCTTTCCCCTGCAAATCCATTTCCCTTCCAGATCCTCTCATCATTTGTCCCCAACAATCAATTTTTTTTCTACGCCTCTTCCTCATTTGCCCCTAACTTTCAGTTTGTTTTGTTTTTTTTGTTTTTTTTTTTGTTTTTGTTGTGTTTTTTTTCTTTAATGCCTGTCACTCTAGATGTTTTCGAATCATTTCGTAATTCAAAAAAAAAATTATTTTATTCAAACTTAGTAAATACAAGTTTTGGACTGTTGACTTAATTGTCTAGCTAATTTCCCTAATATTTGCATCATAGACGTCCAATGCTACTTTTATAGGGTTGGTGGCTGAATCATACATTTCTAGGGGGCAAAAGGGTATTTTTGGAACATATTTTTGTGGTCATCATTCATTTCCAGTTATAGTGCCATCCAGATATTGGATGATGCACTTGGCAGTGGATGGAAATGCATATCATGATCCTTGGGCGGGAAAATGGAGTGATTGCTACATCATCAGCAGCAGCAGTATCACTCTGATAATAATAATAATAATAATAATAATAATAATAATAATAATAATAATACCACACTCGTGTGGTTTACAGTTTTACACCAGTTGCCCGGTGGTTATCGCTGGAGTTTGAGTGACACTAAGTCAATTGAGGTCTTCATCCCTCCTCTCATCTCATCCCTCCCTCACCTATCACAGCAGTGATGTGGTTCATACCTTCACCAACATTCAGGATGGGGTGTTTCTTTTGGGGTTTGGGTTTTTTTTCTTCCTCCTCTGCTTGGCCTCTGCGAACAGTTTAGATCGTAGATCCCATATTTCTAGGGCAGTACTCAGCAGTGCTATGGCTTTTTTCTTCTTCTTTTTCTTTTTTTCTTCTTCTTCTTCTTCTTCTTCTTCTTCTTCTTCTTCTTCTTATTATTATTATTATTATTATTATTATTATTATTATTATTGAGTTATGGTTATATAATACAGTTCTACTGCACTACTAATCTTTATTGTCTATGACATTCCAACTTCCGAAGCCCCTTATCTTTGGCGATAAGGACTGATCCATGGACAGAATGCCCCGTTTTCCTGTTCCAGCAAACGTTCATGATCAACATTTTTATTTACTCCAACCGGATTAAGTCTGACACAGGGCCGTGAGCTGTGGAATATCTAGTGTCTCACAACAAACGGTTTGCAAGACTTGACATTTTTTCATTTCTTATTTTTAGTATCTCATGTATCAACTTCAAGAATAGTTTAGTGTTGGTGTAAAATGCGGTGAAGTCCAATCAAATTAGAATTGGACTTGGAAATAAATGTTGACTGGTTAAATTTGGTATCATTGCAAGTGCTAGAGTGTCTTCTTTAGGAAAATTTTTATGCACCATTTTCCAATATGGCCGCCAAATTTGATCTCCTCAAGTTGTTTTTAGTCAAGAAAAACCCAATGTTTGTACAAATGACATGAAAAGAAAATTTTGTCGACGGTTGGACAAAAGGCTATGGAAGAAGTGATCAAAATTCATACACAAAGACTTGGTCATACTTGAATGTAATGTACGTTCACAGTCGTCCATTCTTAATTTCTACATGGCTGTCCTTCAAGTTCAAAGAGATACTTGAAACATATTTTTTCTTGAACTGGATATTTTTATAAATGATTTACTCTGGTAGCCAAGATTTTAACCTCTTTTAAATGATAACCTCCACTTTCCGATAGACTAAAACAGTTTATGTTGGAGTAGCCACCCTCGGGTTTTGGGCTAGTACATCTTTTTCTTAACAAATATAAGCTTACAAAATATGCAGTTAGACAGCTGATAAGGTTATCTTTCCAATGACTTACCTCTCTATATGAATAGCATGTGTTGTATACATTTAAATATAGATACATTTCATAGGCGTGTACTAGAATAACTATCACCAAATTTTTGTCTGTAATATTTTTTACACAATAGATACAAATGTTGTTTTTTTTCCAGCAAGATATCATGTCATTTGTACAAACAGTGTGGTTTTCTGGACGACAAACAGCTTACCGAGATCAAATTTGCAGCCATTTGGAAAATGGTGTATAAAAAAAAAGAAGGAAAGAAGGAAAATGTTTAAATTCTGTACAAAGACTCTTCCATTTACAATAATACTAAATCTAGCCTGTCAACATTTATTTCCGAGTGGTCGCCTATTTATTTCGGTTTTTATTGACTGGACAACAGATCCGTTTTACGACCTTCTTCAGGTGTACTATCTGAGTGTGATGGTGGTAAACAGAATTTTTTCCAATGGTAGTAACACTATAAGCTTGGCTTTGCCTGGTATCTTTTTCATCCCTTGTTAGGCCTGAATTTCCATACCCTTTCCCTACTTGGTAGCGTGGCCACACCCGGTTGAACTCTTCACTTGATTTACTCCCAGTTGACATATTGGTGCGGGCTGCCTCCTTCTAACAGCCTTCCTGTCTTTAATCGAAACTTCTTTCCAGAGACGATAGTGTTTGCTTTTTTTTCTTCAGATACGATCAGCCATCCCAGATCTTTGTAATTCGCCTTTAATTATTGCTTCCCCTTAGAAAAAAATAGACCGTATCAGTTTATGCTGTTTTTATCTAAATGACAGGAGATGTATTCTCGTAATCACTCGAGCCGTTTTGTTTGAACCAAGAGCGGCCACTAAATCATGAATGGGAATGTATCTAAAGTTTTGACCAGTACGAAATTCTACTCTGAGTTCTTTGAGGCACATCACAGCGAAATTGACAGCAGCTGAAACAACAAGATCAGTGTTCACCGTCTTTCTAAATCACTGATTTATATCTTGCATCAGTAACATATACAGCTTGTGATACTAATAGTTTGTCAACCTCTTCTTGTACACATGGAGCAAGCGAAGATATATTGACATCTCTGGTGCACAGTACATTTTCATTTACACGGATAACTATCACATGATTCAATGGAAGTTTTGGCCGGATAGCGAAAAGTTTTAAATTATTTTCATCTTTGTTAACAAACGTGTTCCAACTGAGAGAACTTATGTGTCAGCTTGCACACTCTATCTAATGCCTTTGCCTCTTGATTCTCTGTCCTTCTTGTATGTGTCAAATACTACGTGCATTGATTGTTTCATTGTTTTATATTTTCTCACATGAAGGGTGAAGACCTTTGTTGTACAATCAAAGAAGTTCCTGGCTTGAGCATTTGTAGGATTGCTGCTCCATCCAGTGTAAGCGAAGTTGCTTCTGGTTTAACCTCAGACTTGGTCATCATGGACTTTAAAGCTTTAGCATCTCAGATTTCCCCACTGTTTACGTCACCATTTACAGACAGACTGGGTGGAAAAGTCAGTTCTTTGTTCAAAGAATCGTTCTATATCTCAATGTTGTAATTGGTAGCTTTCGCGAAACCTAGAAAAGATATCACATTCTGTTTTTATGAGCTGATAATTTCAGCTCACCTATATTCCTTTTCTTCACGGTTTATTCTAAAGAGACAGTCCGTTTCAAAGTGGTTCAATAATGCTGACAAGTTTCTTTAAGTCTTTGATAACTAAAGGTATTGGAAAGACCATCTGCTTTTTGTTAGACTTGTTTTATTGTTTCTATCACATCATAATCTACTATGTGTTTTGAGTGGAGTAACCCAATATTTTCACTGTCCACCATGAATGGTTTACTATGTCTCTCAAAGTGGCAATCAGTTATTTGAGTTTTTTCATGGTCCTAATGATGCTAAAGAATTTCATAAATATCCTCATATTCTTCCATTATTCCGGCTATTTGGGGTGTGCCTATTGGGAATATTAGTAAAACGGATAGATTGTCCTTCTTTCATGCCTTCACCGACTGTGATGTTACATCAGCCTAGGCATTTAAAAGGAAATTGTCTGGAAGGTTTTCCCAGAAGTGATGTATATTTTTTTTAAATGTCAAAACCTTGTAGTATTGATGTTCAGATCTAGAACGTTTCGTTGAATTATTAATCAACCGATCAAGTACGTGCACTATTATAGATGAAGGAAGACTGCCACCAACATTGGATGCTTTATTCATGCATCTACCAGGCTGGAATGGAATGGTTTCAAGCGGTCATAAATTTCCAAAAGTATCCTTGTCTGTGTGAGTGGGGTTGGGTAAAAAGGAATGACACTTACAGACTTTCTTGGAACACACTGCTGCAGGCAGTTGCAAAGAACTCTTACAATGTGGAAGCAAAAAACGCTTCAATACAAGTCGTTGCAAGTGCTAAAAAGCAGGACTCCCTTGTTTGTCGCTGTGTGGCTGTCACAGACCCTACGCAGATGATTAATCAACTGTTTTTCTCTGTGAGGTTAGTAATCCTATTGGCTCTTCGTAGAGGTTTTTGAATGTAATTTAAGTGAATTGTAATTTTTCCAGCGGCTCGATTTCAATATGTTGCATTTCGTAAGGTAATGACTATGATTATCAAAAAGAAAAAGTAGGGCAAGGTCATTTGAAAAGGTCATTCCTTGTTATCTTTCATATGTTCTGCATTTCCTTAAAAAAAGTACCTGTCAAGCTGTAAAACATATTCTATGCCAACCAGTGTCAGCATGGAGCATCACACACACATATACACACACATGCACGCACGCACGCACACAGACACACACACACACACACACGGACATAGACAAGGTGCGTGCAAAAGTTCCTAGCGCTGATTTTAAAAACTAGACATTAAATACACTG
The DNA here is from genome assembly GCA_963457665.1 of Thysanoteuthis rhombus. Classification (NCBI taxonomy): domain Eukaryota; kingdom Metazoa; phylum Mollusca; class Cephalopoda; order Oegopsida; family Thysanoteuthidae; genus Thysanoteuthis; species Thysanoteuthis major. The sequence continues at coordinate 26,412,330 of OY735214.1, read as the reverse complement.
TGAAAATAGGTGTTTACTTCTTCTTTGTCCCTGAGTCTTTAAGCCTACGTTAGTACAGGGGATGGTGTTTGACATCCCATTAAAATTGATTTAGGAACAATTCATGAATTGGCAATTCCACATGAATGAGGTTTGTAGAACCTCCCTGAATATATGTTTCGAGGAAGCACCAAGATGTACTCAGTCCCTGGTCTCATTTCGTGAGGTGTACACAAGTTTTTGTCTAATATATGTAGCCGTTGAATTCAACGTTTGTTAAACTTTTTACCCTGTTCAGATCAAATAGGGATAAGACTCATACAATTTCCATTACGTTTGAAACTCACAAAACTCACACTGTGAGAATAAACATTGAAAAATGTTGGGGGTTGGGGGTATTATGACTTGTTAGTTTGTAAAATACGCTCACGGGAAAAAAAAAAGTTCTTTCAAAAAACAGTTTAGAGGTGTGGTTAGCTATTCTCCGCTAATCCCGTTGAAAAAGGAAATTCTTACTATAGAAGCTACAACTGACCACTGCAGAAGTCAGTCACCTGCAGATGACCCCCCCCCCCGAACGTCTGCTAGGCTGCACTCAGCAACTACCGGTTGACATCGAGTAAATTTCCGTCACACATGTGACTCTTTCGAATAGCTTTTAGTTCTTTCCTCCACGTGATTTTGTCTCCAACAAGAGGTAAAGAAAAATTCTTTTAAAAAAACTGACCCTTTTTTTCACAAGATCTATAATCCAAGCTTAGATATCTATTATCACACATACACACACACATATACATACATATCATACACACACACACACACACACACACACACACACACACACACATATATATATATATATATATATATATATATATATATATATATATATATATATAATCATTTTTATGAAATACAGCTTGCTACGAAAGGATGATATTGAGGATTCAAAAGATGTTGTGGACTGTGTCAATGGTAGTGCTCCAAAAGATGACTGTGAAGGTGAGTCAGATCATGCTGAAGGAGACAAACATTGATGATAATGATTGATATGAATTGCTGTGGGCACAAGGCTTACCTCAGGTATCTCAGGGTCAGGCAGAAACGACACTTGGGATAACTGGTAAACATCTTACCCATTACACGCAAATTAGTTCAGTGGGTAGAGTCGCGAGATTCCCAAGTAATTCTTAGAAGTAAATCACTGAGCTAATTGAAACAATATGCTTGGATTTACAGATACAGTAACACTAGTCAGCAGACGATAAAAAGATGACAACTATAGCTCTCTTTCGCTGCATACACTTTGATGACAAAATTGGCCAGAATTCTGGTGATAAAAAGAAATATTATAATCTCACTTTCTACAATAGATCAAAGAGAGGCGTTGATATGGTCGACCAAATCGCAGAATGTAACATCTTGAGCTGGCACTTTTTTACACTCGCCAAGATATAGCAAACATAACTCCCAACATCTTATACTGTCAGAAGCCAATGAACAAGCTAAAATACCGTTCTTTCAAGGCTGTAGCTGTGCAATCTATAGAGAATGCTCTTAAGTGGAAGGTTCGTCTAAAGAAGGATATTTGAGAAGGAATGGGCAGAGTCTTAACGACAAATATTGGCCCCACAATCCCTTCCTGGGTGCAGGTATCGCATGTTGCAAAGAGATGTACATTCTGTGACATATTATGTGGTCGCAAGGTAAAAACTGTTCTTAGAAATAGTGATAAACTAAACTGTTTTTAATTGGAAGATTTTTTTTCCATTTTTTTTAATACATCTAAGCATTTTTTTTTCTTCACAAGATATCTACAAAGGTTTTGAATGTATTTCAATGAAATCATGTGGAAGGGTGGACCATAGGCTGAGGGAAAAGTAATTAAATTCCGGGGCGGATCTAGGAATATCTATCCAATTGACTGATATTTTTCTTTTTGTAGTGTGTGAACACCGTACAGTACTAATGGTGTTTGAAAATTCAAGGATACTAACGAAGTTGTTAACAACTGTTAAATAATTGACAGAATAAATGTTTTATAGCCACTACTTGTGTACGTGAGCAAATACTAGTTTCAAAGATATGGCGAGGCAAAAAAGAAAATTATTTTCGAATTTTAAGAATGGACGTAAATGAAGCCGTTTTTCATTATCTGTTAATGTACATGATTGTATATATGCACATGTCTGTAGGCCTGTGCAAAGTGGTCTGTGTTAAACTTGGTATTTGACCTTATAGTGTCACCTATAAGGAATTCTATTATAAGTTATTATAAGTTCTCTTTGTATTCTTTGAATAGTAAAAGCAAATATTAAGGTCAAAATAGGAAAGAATGTTCAGGTGGAAAGAAATAACGTGAATAAGGGATAAGGCGTCAGTCACAAAAACAACGGAAAGGGAAATACAGAATTCTTTCTCAAAATCAATGCTGGAAAGGATTATGAAAGGTAAGCAAGGGCTGACAGGAGAAAAAACGACCAAGCCTTTGCTTTGGTACGAACAATATGACAGAAATATAAGCGAAATGACACTGAATTGGCATTCTTAAGCCAAATGGGCTTATCCGGGTGGGATTTACGACTTGATTCACTCTTCTGGATACGTATTTACATATTACAAATCCCATCCCCACGATATATATATATATATATATATATATATATATATATATATATATATATATATATATATATATGTATGTATATATTTGTATATATATGTATGTATATATTTGTATATATATATATGTATATATATGTATATATATATATGTATATATATATATATATATATATATATATATATATATATATATATATATATATATATAATTATTATATATAACTTGTTCTGTTTTTCTCTTCACTCACCCATTGGCACAAATTTGGCATGCATATCCAACGCACCCAATGTTTTAAAGAGAAAAGTTCAAAGACCAAATTTATCAATAGTTTTAGAGGGAGGTTATAGTTACAATTCAACTATAATGTTAAATTCAACCCTTACTTTCCGTTCAATATATATATGAATATATACAAGGTAGCTGTTTCGGCGTTGAGCTAAACAGTCTCTGGTAATGCAAATGCTCAAATAACAGTTTATATCCAAATTCTCTTCGTTCATTTACTGTCTATATCTGCTCTCTTTGTCTCTCAATAATCATTATTATCTAAATATATATTTTTTACCTTTTAATAATTTAATCTTTATCTTAATTTTTCGTTCAAAGTTTTGATGCCTGTTGTAAATATTCATAAGTGTATATTTATTTAATTGGCAAATGATATATTCACAGTGTTATAACGGGAAATAATTTTCAATTAGAGTTTGACTATAAATGCATTATATTGCTTTGAAAAACTATTTGAATGATCGCCCGTTATTACATGATGAATGTATCATTTGGCCTAGACAGCGTAAATAGAATAAAAATGTGACTGGTAATGCAAATGTCCAAATAACTGTTTATATCCAAATTCTCATTTTTCTTTCACTGTCTTTATCTACTCTATTTGCTTCTCAACACAGATAATTATATTATTAAGAAATGTATAAAAAATGTTGCTTATTTTCTTTCATCTTCTATGTTAGAATCATCAAACAAAAATATGCGTATTTTGACCATTTTTTTTTTCAAGCACGCTGATATGAAAGTTGTCTCAATAAAATTAAGACCGATGTTTTTGGATGATACATACACTCACACTGCCTTTAATTCGAAATATGACCGCTGTGTAACCTGTTCTATATCGTCTTAATTTAAATTTTATATCTGCTGCAGTTATTCTTTCTTTACATTGACCCTTATAATACAAATAGGAAAGCGTCGTATTTCGTGATTCCCCACGATGAGTAATATATTTTGCAAATTCTGATTGCCGTCAAGTTGAAAATGACGAGAAGACAGATTGTAAAAACTTAACGAGAACGAACGTTTATCTTAGCTGGTGTCTTAGTCATGAGATGAGTCCGTCACCAGAGTGAGTCAGGAAAATCAGGTTTAGATTTGCTTTGAAACTTTGGTGGATAGCGTATCAAAATAGAAGTGGAAGTTTTTATGTGCCTCACTTCCTGTAAATACGTCTGTTGGGTCGAGGTTGAACTGGTCGATGCAATCGCTAAAACCAAGAATAGGTTTGCTCATCTAAAGCAGAACATGCGTAATATTTGGAAATGAAATATTGGGGGTAGGTTTCAGAAGACTTCCTGAGGAAGTCGTAAAATTTAAAAACAGGCTTTGCGTCTCCATTTTTCTGATCGTTAAAGCCGTTCGATTTCTTCTCACTAACTTTGTCTCTAAACTCATCCGTCTCTCATTTTTATGACATTTGTATTAATCCTCTTAATCTTAGCCTCTTGAAGTGACTGAGTAGTGACGTCGTATTTGACACGCTTACCTTGACCGGTGGCGCTGCAATGTCCGATTATGCACCCGGCGCTCTTTTTACATTATTTTACAGATTGTTTATGAGATAAAAATCGAATGGATAATCTGAAAAACCATGTAAAAAATCACTTAAACTTAAAGGAGTTTCTCAGATATATTCCACCCCAAAGCTACGGCGCCACCCAAGCAGCTGTTGGGTCTGCAGGCCAAAAGAGCCGTCTTTGCGTATAAACATAACTCTCTCGCTCACAACTATGTATACATACAACAAAAATCAACTTGTGCCCTTTCAAGGTATATTTACATGCAACTGGTCGATAAACCAAGTTAAATTATAATGTTTATTGCAAACTGGAAACCTTATTTGTTGTCAGAAAAACATACCAATTTTTAATCCTCGAGATTTGCTTCACTGATACGACAAAGTTCCATTTCATTTGGATGGTTATGCATGTGGCTTATGTGATAAAGTAAAATACAGTTCTGCTTGTGTTTATGGGCGACATCTTTGGCGTTTTTTTTTTTTTGTTGTTTTTTTTTTTTAGATTTACCACAAAATTATGGGTTCAAAATATCTGAATGTCTTTTTTCCGAGATTGTGATGATAATAATTTTCTGAATTGCATCATATTTCCATTTTTTTTTTTGTCCGTCCGATTTCCGAAACTGGGGGGGGGGTTGTTCCTACATTCACCCACTGTCATTCTTCTCTTTGGAATGAAGCAATACATTTACATATACACACAAACGTTACAGGAATAAACGTAGAAACAGGAAGGAACATTACACAGATACACTCAAAAATTGAATGAAACATTATAGAGATAAACAGAGAAATGGGAGGAATTATTACTAAAACGAACACAGAAATAAGATGAAATACTACTGAGATAAGCACGTAAATGTGATGAAACATTACAGACATAATCTCGAAAATGGGAGAGAATATTACAGAGATAAACACAGAAATGGGACGAAACTTCAGTGATGAACACAAAAATAGCGTTGAACGTTACAGAGATAAACTCAGCAATGGGATGAAACGTTACAACGATGTACACGGGAATGGGAGGAAACGTTACAGAGATGAACACGGGAATGGGATGAAACATGACAAAGATTGACATAGAAATGGGATAAAACATTACAATGATAAACATGGAAATGCAATGGGACGTAACAGAGATAAACACAGAAATAGGCTGAAACATTAAAAAGATAAACACAGAAATGCAATGGAACATTACAAAGATAAACTCAGAAATAGGAAAGAATATAACGGAAATGAACACAGAAATGGGATGAAACATTCCAGACATAATCTCAGAAATATAATGAAACATTACAAAAATAAACACAGAAACGGGATGAAACATCACAGTGATTACTTATCGGAACCAGTCCAGACAATACAAGAGTGCGAAAACAATAGTCGATATTTGAATTCAGTTTGCTAATCACCTTCTCTGAGCAACATTCCTCTTGAATGGTTTGTTTTTCTTTAATATGTTCCAAGTTATATAACAAATGTTTAACCTTCTACATTTCAAATACGTCTGGTTGCAATAATTACACTTGTGCAGATTTTGTTACTAATCTGATTGATGGGTTCATTTAAACTTCTATTGTGACTTGATTTGCCGGTTGATGCTCTTGTCTGATCAATTACCGTAAGGAGCATTTTCCCTGTTCATGTTCTAGTAGGAGGAAGTTTTGAGGCATAATCATTTTATATGAAGAAGTAATCAATGAATTTGTCAATGTTCAATAAAATATGAAGCCATCTCGTGTGGTTTGTTTTTACATAAGGCGAAACAATACAATTCTATCAACTATTTTATTATTGAGATTCAAGCTACTAAATTTCATTTTTCACTTTTCTCTTAAGAGGTTAAGGTACGTTAATGAGCTTTTGGGAATGGTAGTAACTGAAGAGAAGAAAAGATAATTGCATGTTGGCTAGCTTTGCAGTAAACTGTGACATCGTCATTCTCAGATCGACCTGAACAGCCTTTCCAGTTGGTAACCGTGAAACTGAATTCAGCGAAAAAATAAAATGATTTTGAGTGATGAAGAGAAACACATAATTAGCAGAATAGGTAGATTGTACAAAATTGGAGGTTTTCTTTTTATAATTTTTGCAAAATCACAGGATTGTCATGTACTAAATGGGTTTGACACGAGACTGATACTTAATACTCAAGGCTAGAGCCATTTTGCTTGCTGAGAGATAAATGAAATAGGTGGAAACTTGGTTGACGAGTAGGTCTGTATTTAACAACAGATAACCAGGTTGATCGTGCACTTTTTAAAAAGCGTTTCACGTTGAACATGCCTTGGCATTCATTTCCACGACTTGAATGCATTTAACCATCAAACCTGATCAACTGGCTGCCATCTTGAATTTGACCACCCACGGTATCCAAAAGTCAAATCGAACTTCCTTCTACATCTGAAAATTATTGTTATGGTGTGTACTATAAGGGCACAATTGGTCATAATTTATATATATATATATATATATATATATATATATATATATATATATATAACCAAAAGAACGGTACACATGATTAAAAAAACTTACAAATGGATCATAAAATATTTACATAAACTACCGAAGTACAGCTGCACACCTTTGAGACCACATTTTCATCCAATTTGCTCATGTTAATATACATACTGGCATTGAAACCGGACAAAAGAACTGTTTAAAAAATATTACTCACGAGATTTCGACAAGTTTCGGACTGCACTCTTTCCAGGAATCTTTGGTGCATTGAAATATTGACCCCGCCACTTGTTCTCCGTAATCAACTTATTGATGCTTAAGATATACCTCCCCAATGAAGAAGGTGTCATGTGTTTCTACGTATTTTCTCACGCTTTTTATATTACATATATATATATATATATATATATATATATATGTATATATGTATATATGTATGCGTATATATATATACATACATATATATATATATATATATATATATATATATATATATATATATATATATATATATTGTGTGTGTGTGTGTGTGTGTGTGCGCGGATGTGTGTGAAAGATGGACAGAAAGAGAGAGATGGATTTTTACAGTTACAGTCATTGCAATCAACAGACAACTATTTTTCGTTTGTCTAAATATATCACTGGGTTTTTGCCTTTGCAGTCTTTGAGTGTGGGGGGGGTCTATCCCCTTTTCCTGTGTATACGAGATGGTAGACTGGAAAGGGGATGTGGTTCCCAGCCATGTCGGTTGAGTTTCAGGTTAGGGGGATGATTGGAGAGCATGTTTGTTCGGCGATGTGATTTCTTATCTGTTCCCTCATTTTAGAGAATATGAACTCATGAGTAAGATTAGCTCAAGTTTAGAGTTGAGTATTAATCAATAATAATAATGATAATGATAATAGTAATAATAATGATAATAATGATAATAATAGTAACAAAAATGATAATATTTCCTGTCGTTTCTGGCTTATATGAATGAATAAGATCGGGTGGAGTGAGATAAATTTACGACTGGAGTGAAATGAGTTTAAAATGAATTAACATTGGTAAAGTTCAATTGAATATATGCATTCATATATATATATATATATATATATATATATATATATATATATGTTGAGTGATGCATTAACCGTGTCATGACGGGAGATCATTTCAAATAATTCCCCATGTAATATAACACAACGTATAATTCATTCTGCTGGATCGTATATTTCCATTTCTTAATATATATATATATATATATATATATATATATATATATATATATATATATATGAGTTGAGTGAAAAATGGATTAACATTAGTGAAGTTCTATTGAATCTATTCATATATTAAAAGTTTCAATTGAACTTCACTCATGTTGATTCATTTTAAACTCAATTCAGTTCATTAATAAATGTATATATTAAATCTTTTTGCAAATCAATATGATTATTTTGCAAGTGTGTGTGTGTGTATTTAATTTATTCAAAACGAATTTAGATTGTAAATACGTAACGTAAGTGTATTAGTACTAAATCAATTGCAATATTACGATACTAAAACATTTTGAAATCAATCCTATAATAAACTAAGGACATTATTAAATATTTTAACTCGTTTTCAAAACAATTTTTATTCTCTGTCTTCTTTCAAAATATTTTTGTTTGCTTGCGAATGTTTGAAAGTCTTTTTTTATTTATTCCATTTACGAAGAGATAGAAGTTTTTGGATAATTCATATACCTAATCCGTGCGTTTTGTGAATACTGGTGCCCTTTTCTTTTGAAACAAGAGAGCAATCAAAATATCTCTGCATTTTGACTCGGGCATAAATGCGACGGACTAGGCTTGCAATATGTAGGGACGACGAGCGATTAAAGTTTTAATTAAGTTCATTCAATTTCACGCTAGGGTTCTGATCGATTCATGGTGGGAAGGAGCATGCGTCACTCACTGAAAAAGAAAAGCGAATTAGTACTTGAGGGGTTGGATAAAAAAGAAATCAAAATAAGAGAAGGAAATACAACGCCAGGGAAGTAAAAACCCAAATGAAAGGAAGATATAAATTGGACCATTTCATATTTTTAGCTTCATTGTTCATACAGCCATGTGAGTGTAACTATTACCGTATCCATGTTCGGGAATAGAAATGTTAATTGGTTGCTCAAGGAGTAGGGAATAACCCTGAAGCGAATTCCTACCCCCCCCTTTCTCACCGCTCACAACCACTCTATAAATGTTGTCCAACAGGTTTTTGAATCGACACTGAATATGCATTGATCAAGGTTGCTGTTTCACTTACGTGGTGTTGGCATGCAAATTAACTTTCTTTGAAAAACTCTTTATAGGCGACGTTAGCCTGCTGACAGTGTGGCTGTTTAACCGTCCAAGTAAAAAAAGGAAAGCCCACTTGTCTATCTTGAACGCAGCATCTAATCGTCAAAATAAACCTATTGTAATGAGCAGTGTATTTTTTTCTGTTTCTCTGTCGGTATGAATGAATCTTCTACTTAGTGGTAACAGCTTTTCTGATATAAATATATACTGCTCACCATTTGAAAACAACAGAATTTTCCATTGAAATGACTACTGCAGTTTCTTTTTTCTTTTTCATAATATTTCAAATACATAGTCCGGGCCGAATTGTAAATCCATAGGATTGCCGTGTTGTAAGCAATCATTTTTTCATTTTGTTCTCTCGTCAGCTTTTGTGGGTGATTTTTTAGATTCGTCCAGTACATCTGTATTAGATATGTCGGTCGATTGGTCGGTCTTCAATATATTAGATATCAATTTTCTCAGCTGCATCATTTTAGATTGATATCAAACTGCTCCAGAATTTCGGGTGAACCATCCTCATCTTTCTTTTTCCCCTCATCTTCCTCCTTCACCCTTTCTGCTACTATCACCAGTAATGATAATGTTAAGTATCAACTTTCTCTTACCTATCGTGTTGGATTGAAATGAAACTTGGTCCAGACATTTCGTTGAGCCACCCTCATCATCTTCTTCCTCCTACTACTTCTCCCTCTACTACCAATGCACCTGGCAAGCCAAATGGGTCTACCGTTAACACTCAACATATAGTTTGTTTTTGTTTTTTGATAGGTCTGTAGTTTATGTTTTAAATAATTACTCAAACAAATTTGGACGAACTATGATCTCAGAGGGCTCTATTGTCCCAGAAGTTGAGTAATTGTAAATCATCTGGAAATGTTTCTTTTGGCTCAAAATTGTATCAGAGGGGCAGGGGCTTGAGATATTGGGTACAGGGCGCTTGGCTACATTATGGGGCAAGTGGATTTCCAACATTAGGGTCATAAACCCCCGAGGATCTATAAAAGTATCAATGTTGCTCCTTGCCTGACGTTTCAAAAGCCCTGGGCAGGTGAGATTGTTGACTAGGCAGAGCATTCAAAGGACATAAGCATTACCAGCTGATTGGATCTGCAAAGTCACAAAGCAAACAATCAAACAAGCTGACAGAGGTTTTCAGTGATGAGACACATTTTGGGGAGTCAAGTTCCGTGCACAATATCATCAGGAAATCCGTGTTACCACATGACATGGCAAAAGCATTCTTAAAACATACAACAGATTAGCAGATGCTCTATGATGCTTTCCGTAAAGAGAGTCTGGAAGGTTATCAATATTTGATTGGGTGATACGAAGAAAGCTTCCCACACCCCTATCTGCAAAACAATCCGATAAAGTTAAACTTGAATAAAATAGTAATCTCGAAGAAGGAAGGAAAGAACGTCCATGACTCGCTTCATAATTGAACCTAGGAAAAGGCTTGAAATGGATCTACCGAAATATTCAGGCAGACATGAATTTTCAGTGGTTTTGCTTTCGATGTTTATCAACGATGACCACCTGTTATTGGGGGGGGGGAGATGAAGCTATTATCCACTGAATTGACGAGATCATTCATGATTCTTCCAAAGAGTATGATCTGATTGAACAGGCTGATCTAAGGTCAGACATGATCGACATAGATCAAGTGATACTGATTGATTGCATAGCAGTAGTTCACCGAATCAAATTGGGTCCAGCCATCAAGAACTGCCGTGAATTTGCAGAAGTTTTACTCAAGATTATCTGAGAACAATCTTCCGATGTTCAAGAAGTGCAAGTCATCTTTGATCACTACATTCTCTAAAGGGTAGCATTTGTGAAAAACGAAGCACGTACATTCCAGTACAGGCTCAAAACATAATTGTCACATTTACAAACAAAGCAAGACTTGACTATCTACTTGTCTAGGGAGGTTCTTGATTGAAGCATTCAGTGAGACAGAGAAAGCCCATATCATTTTTTACAAAGTTGCTGTTTCCAATATCGGTAACATTGATCCACAATTAGATGGGAACAGTCTTGAAGAAGCTGGCACTCACTCGACACTTCATACTTTAGTTTGGCATAGCAAAATCCATTCTGGCGGTCTTTCCACAGACAGATGTCTTCGTACGTCGTATACACTATTACACCTTAACCGTCCCTCACTAACATGATCAATCACTGGAACAGGGAAAAAGAAACGGTCGAAGACATTTGGGAGAGTATATGAAGCTTTGGAAGGCAGTTGAGTGCTGCATCGCTGGGTTTCCACGCCTTTACCGGCTGTGACTAAACCAGCAAATTTTGTGGGAATACCAAATAAACTTACTACAGTGAGAATATAAATAATTTTCACTAACTTTTCTGGGTGGAGAATATTTAGAACTGTTATTCTGATCTGGTCAATGAAATACACATCCCATGAGTGGAAAAATTGGAACTATATCAATGTTGATCCTATTTTCGATGAAGATTCATTAAAAAAACTTGAATACTTGAAAAATTAAAAACCCAACGGGATTCCCTAACGTTACAATTCAGACTGCATTAACAGTCGTGATATTTCTCTCAAGGATTCAACCAACGTTGTGTAATAACAGACTCAAGGAACAGTTTTTATAGAACTATGTCGGTGCATGGGTTAAAAGATACTATAATCTCTGCTTGGAAGAGAGAGGGCTCCTATTGCTACACGTACAAAGTGAAGTTGCAGATCTCATAATCCTATCAAAATGATATTACAATTATGAATCATTTTTGACTCACTCTTCCAAGTTTAAACTGAGCTTTACCTCCTCTATTGTATTCACATGTGTATTTGCATCAAGTTCAGTTTTGTAACATTGATTTTGCCAGTTCATTGTCATATTTTAAATCGCACCTTCATTTCAATTTCAATTCATAAAATATGATGATGATTCCTTGAACTAATTCCGTCTAAATGACATCGAGTAAGCGTATACACAAACACACACGCACGTGTGCACACAAGGAATCTTTGAGGAAGCCATGTAATTTTCAAAAATCTTTACAAATATCAACAACGGAGATATAGAAATAATCAAACACTGTAGATGGACAAAAATATATCATAAAAGAAATGAAAAAACTAAACTTAAAAGTTGAAATTGAGGCCCAAACAAAATCATTGAAAAGATCCCCAAATCGATAGAGTCTAGACTGATATATTATTCCTCAATTAAAATAATATTCAACGATGTTAGAAATGAGTATACCAAAGTCTTCAAGAACCGAAATTAGCTTTAAATTTGATTTTTTTTAAAGTTAAATCCAATTGAGTGAAATATAGCTACAACAAAAAAGTAGCAGTAGGAAAATCATCTGGTACACATCACCATTCAACCTACGAGTAAAGATAACTTAGGAAAACATTTGTAAAATTGATAGGAAAACACTTCTCCCAAGTAACCCACTGGGTAAAATATTTAGCCGAAACAAACTCATTATTTGCTATATTTGCAAGGATATTTCTAATAAAACCATAATGGAACATTACAATAGAGTAATTAGAATTAATACTAACGAAGAAAGCATAAATGAACCAGATTACAATTGTACAAACAAAAACTAATGCCCCTTGCAAAGCAAATGTCTCAAATTGAATATTATATACAAATCTGAAATATCAACCCGAAAGAAACTCTTAAAAGTTTAATATTATATAGGATTATCGAAAATGCCATTGAAACTAAGATTAGCCAACCATATACCATCATTTACAAACGAAAAATATTTTTAAAAAATAGCACGTCACTGTCGACGTGTTATTGGAGACTGATTGATAGCTAGAAAAATCAAACCTGGTGTAAAATGGAAAATATTAAAGCAAGCATACCTATGCCAAAATGTTGAAACCCCATATTACTTATGCCTCAATAAGAAATTTAAAATCTTCACTTTTGCCTATTTAACAAAAGAAAACAATTAATAAACAGAAAAAAATGAAATGATATTAAAATGCCGGCATCGCTCAAAATAAACAGACATAACTCAATGCCCGCATATAGATATACAAAATAACCACCACAGATATCTTGTCCACATAGCCATCTTAAAGAAAAACCCAATTAACATAATTATCTTAGGCATATGGAAACAGACTAAACACAAAATAATCAAATTAAGAACCAAGGTTATATCAAAGGGAACTCTATTAGTGGGAAACAGATTTAGGTGAGAATAAAATACTCTCAGTGAGGAAACGTACCACAAGAGGTTGATATCAACTACATACTGATAGCCAAAATGCCCATACCACACTCTCCTAATTTACGATTTACCACCACCAACAAACTTAGCACTTCATTAAATGAACAAAAAACAACAAGCAATGACCAACCACGAAACAAAAACATGTATGAATAGAATAAAAGGAAGATCCCACCACCTAGAAAAACAGATCGCCCCAAAGGAAAATGTCCTAAATAGGAGTCTAAAATGAACCGAATCTTTTGCCTGGAGAAGTTCTCATAAGACAGAAACATAAACGTGTTTATGTGGCAAATTTTCACTCCATTATATTTTATGCTCTACTGTAAATCAACTCATTGTTTAATGTTAAATGTATCTATGAAATGAACCTATTATACATCGGATATTGTATAATATGACGTTGCATTCATGATTGGTATTGTGTTATACACACACACACACACACACACACACACATATATATATATATGTGTGTGTGTGTGTGTGTGTGTATATGTATATATATATAGTGATATGTGTGAAGTAAATAGACACCAACAATTTTGCTTTGAGCATTTACAGCACAAAATAGTGGTTTGACTTTCCTTTAACAGTTTTAAGAGTAACAAATTTTCATATGATTGATGAGTTCTGAAATTGCAGTTAGAGGTATTTCGGATCATGCTTGCCATGAGAGATTTTGCGAATCTGAACGTGTGGCTGACTTTTTAGACTTTTTACGTGAGTTCATATCTAATATTGCCAACACGTAATTGACGTGTTTTAAAGTGGTTCCTCCCAGCCGCTTGTCCATAATATATATAGTAACATTGAAACGGAATGAATCAGATTGGTAGGCAACAAGCTGAATGGGAATCAAAATCAATTAGCAAGAAACTCAAATTTTAGTTGAAATTTTCGGTGTACTGGCGAGCTGAACGTTATATTTAATAGATGCTTCCTTTCGAAATGGCATTGCTGTCGGGATAAATCAGGTGTTATTTGGGGGCATCATATACATATATATATGTGTGTATGTGTGTGTGTGTGTATGTGTGTAAAACAATAAGTATATGCAGGTTTGTAAGCTAATGGATGAATCGCCAGCTAGTAGAAAAGATATGTCCTTTCTTCTTCCTCGTGTTCCTGCATTTTCATCCTTTCGCTCCATCCAAGGCTTGTAGTGGAGTTAACACATCCACCCTACTTTGGTTTTTTATTTGAAACTTCCGTTCCTAGTACAGAAATCTCTCTCTCTCTCTCTCTCTCTCTCTCTCTCTCTCTCTCTCTCTCTCTCTCTCTCTCTCTCCCTCTGCATTTACAGTGCGTCTTCTTTTTAAGATAGCTATTACTGAATTTATTGTTCTTATTTTATGTTTTATACAGGAAGAGAATTGTATTTTTATCGATATATTTGTTTGCATATATCGATCAATTTATAATGATTCATTTTTGTTTTGTTTCTTTGTAGGACTTTGAATAAAAACAACATCACATCTTTTCCGAAAGACATTTTTTCTAACATGAAGAAATTACGGATTCTGTGAGTACCTGTTTGAATAATTGCTACATATGATAAATATTTTTTTCATTTTATGAGGAATAAAATTATAAAGAAATAAAAGCCATCATTGATTTAACAATGATTTTTTCCAATTGAGAGACGGTTGATCGTCATTAATTCTATCACATAAATGACTTTTTTTACAACGATAGAACTGATTGGAAACTTTTTCAAATATAATACTGGCTTACTAAAAACGTAAGTGCATGTCTTGAGTAACCAAAAGTGATTATTGGTCAGTATTTGCCATGTATTTGTCGATACAAATTAGTAAATGATTTGATCGGGTCGGCTGTTGATACGGACAACTGGTCATGGATTCATAACGTGGAAACTTTCCTGATTTTTTGTTTGCGAAGTCAAGCCATCAACAAGGTCACTGACGAATTTCTAGCCTGTGATCTCACAACTGAGAGTCTGTAAAACTGGGTAGCTTTAGTCACACTCAGAAAATCGTGAAATTTGACTGGCTTACATCGTTCTAAACTGTTCCATTTCCTTGGTACATACGCCTGAAGCATGTATCCTGTTTTCACGAATGTGTACCATTGAAATTTCAAAATATTTCTGATTGCTTCATGAAGAATCCGTCTTAAATTTGAAAAAGAAAACTAAGCAAAGCATGAAAAACGCAGCAACAGCGTGTCTCCAGTCGGTCTTTAGTGAGCAACTTCCAATCTATTAAAAATAAGTAAAATAAGCGTCTGAGGATGATTATGAAAATGGAAAAATATTTTGACGAGTAGGTTTGAGAATTTGAAATCTAATCAGTTATTGTTCAGAGCTGATGAGATTCTAATTTTAAATTTTAAATTATGATGATAATTCCTTGAGCAGTTTTCATGTAAATGACACCAAGCAACTGTACAGACACACACACACAGACACACACACACACACACACGCATATATATCAACAAATATATCCATGTTATATGTACCAGATTACTATCAGTAGTCGAGTCGTACTATTGGTACTGGGGGCAAATTCACATCCTAATCACAAATGTATGGCACAAGCCAGTATCAGGTATTTTATTTGGCGGTAGTAGTGTTCAAAATCAGATTTTAGTTATTAACGAAAATATATCGTACAGATATGTACATGTTTCTAATAAACAAATACATTTTAACAAGAAAAACTTTTTTTCTTATTTTTTTATCTATTAAACATGGTATTTATAATGAATAAAAATATACATTATATACGATAGAAAAGTTACAGTTATCATCTTCAGTCGACATGGAAGTTGGAGAGGAGTTTGACGCTGCTGCAGCCAGGCTCGTCTCTCACTAAATTCAAGGCAGTTAAGGCACGTAACGCCTGTAAATTTTTATATTCATTCTCACTCCCACTGCTCTAATCCTTTCTAATTACTGTTTGATCTCAGTCAGGGTCGTTACGAATGTTGAAGAAGAGTAGATGTATAGACTATATCGTTTTGAAACAAAAACAATTACAAATATAATACGTAAGCCTCAATAACAACTGAATATAACTTGGACAACCAGGTCTAAAAATAAAAGTATAAGGTGGATTTCTTTCTTTTGGTCAACGTGATAACTTCATGGTTCACACGAGATCGTCGTTATATAATCTTTCTGATCTAAGTACAATTGAGTGTTTCCATAGCAGAGTAATTTATTCATGTTCTACCAATATCTCTCTTTTCATTTAAGACTATATTTGTTAAAGACACGTACAAATCATAAAGATTCTGAACTCTCTCCCTCATTTTAAAACAAATCTGCCCTCTTTTGTGAAGAACAACTGGAGCAAGTTTCATCATCATCATCATTGGTCTGTTTACGTCCGTCGTCGGACATAGACTTTTCCCAAGATTCACCTCATTTCTCTATCGTGGGCATCATGGCGCCTACTTTCTGAATTTGTCTAGATCGTCTCTCCATCTAATACTCAGCCGGCCTTGGTTGCGCATCTGATCTCTTGGGATCCACGTCGTGAGTTGCAATGTCCACCAGTTGTCTGCCATTCTTGCAATGTGGCCAGCCTATTGCCATTTTAGTTTTTTAATGGATTCTATGATGTCCTTGACTCCTGTCTTCTCCTGGATGTATTGCACTGTCTTGTGATCTCTCCATGTGAGGTTGAGCATAAACCTTTCAAGTGCACATCGCATGTTTCTTAGTTTTCAGGTCTGTCTCTTGGTCAGGTTCCATATTTCAGCGCCATAAGTGACTATCGGGAGAATGCATTGGTTGTATACTCTTCTTTTTAGGATTAATAGGGTCTTCTTGCTTTTGAAGTTTGGGCTTGTTCTGCCAAAGACTTGCCATCCTAGGTTGATTCTTCGCTTGATTTCTTCTTCTGTGGGTTCCATAGAGACTTTTTGTCCTAGGTAGATGTAGTGATCTACTTTCCCCAGTTTTGCGTCTTCGTTTTTCACCGTTATATCTTAATTCTCGATGTGGTTGTTGCACATAAGTTTAGGCCCAAAAAATGAGCCTACAAAATCATTGCACTGAACAATTCTTCGTAGTTATCGGCAGTCAATGTGAAATGAATATTGAAAATATTAAATTAGGCTGTTGCACTGGGTTTGGAGAGGAATTCATTCAATCTTCATTTACGCCCCCCATCTCTTTCCCTCCTCTCTCTCTCTCTCTCTCTCTCTCTCTCCGCCACACATATGTATATACTCTCTCACACAAATTCATACATATATAGATACAGTTATGAAATATCTGTGAATGGACATCAATATCCAACAGAGTGTGATAGTTATTTTTAAAAAATATTCAGCAACTGATTCTCAGCGCTGATTTCACTCGGTAACTAATCGAGCGGCCTCAAACCTGCATCCAACTTGCGCTAACAACACTGTGCGCTTCATACTCATGCGTTACCATGAGAGTGTTACTAGTTCAGCAGAACCTGCGTCTAAGACTGCTTCCAAGGTGGACGCAGGCTCAATCCCTGCACGACTCTCGTTTCTATATTTACTTACACGGTCTAAAGCTGTTCGATTTGCTGCCAAGTAAAATTGGTGCTGAGAATCAGTTCCTAATCAATTGTCTTTAGAATTACCACATTCTGTCATTTATAAATTACCTATCTATTGATATTACCTACTATCAACATCGGGAACAACATAATTGTGCTTACGGTCGTCAAATAAGAAAATAAGTAATACACGTGCGTTTCGGACTCCTGCCTTATCATGAGAGTGTTGGCACGGTGCTAAGAGCAGAGCCGGTGAATGCCTACTTCCAAGTTGGACGCAGGCTCGAATCCCACACGACACTTATTTCTTTATTTACACGATCTAAGGCTGCTCGATTTGCTACCGAGTAAAATTTGTGTCGAGAAGTAGTCCCTAATTAACTGTCTTTATAATCATAGCAGTTAGAGATGAGATACGTATGACCAGTTACTGTCGGTCTTACCCAACACAGCTGCTATAATTGTGAAGGGTGTCCATTTACACATATGCAGTGCAAGTTTTTATGCCGTTTATTTACATTACTGTATATGCTCATATAAAAGTTGACGCCCTTCCTATTTTTGTCGAAAAGATTGGATTTTTCCGTGTATCTCCTGTCGACCCTGGCTCTCCAAGCACAACAGATCATCATTTGTGGATCAAAGAATTATCGTCAACATAAATTTATTGTTAATTCTATTTTTTTAAACATACAATTTTTGATGAGCTTGATTTTTTTTTCTCTTTTTTATTGTTTGAATTTGCTTTTGTTGGCCGGGGTTAATTTTTTAGTTGCTGTGAGACAAACTTTTACTATTTAGCATATGTTGAGTCGATAACAATACATCTCGAAATCACATCCTATTAATTATTTTCTGTAAAATACACATACTTGTCATTGTTTTAATTTATTCATAATTGATTTGGAAATAACTCTAAGATAGAAACGCCAAAGGAGAAACAAACAGATTCTTGTGAGTTGAGCGTTTGGATTTAAGTATTTTCTACCAATACTCCAATCGCTGAAATTGTTAAAACGCTCAAGTTCTCTTTCGAATTCTTGATCGAGTTTCACCTGCGTATTATTAATTGATTTTCCTTTTATTGTTTTCTTTATTGAAATATTTTTATTTTCCTCTCTTTCTTTTTCAGTCGAATCGGTGACAACCACTTGGTTTGCGATTGTCACCTCAGCTGGATAGCTTCATGGCTACGTCAAAATCCTCGTTTGGGCCTCTTTACCAAATGCTATGAACCCGAAAGCCTTAGGGGCCAGGCCATCGAGGGTTTACAAAGTGTTGATTTTAGATGCAATGGTAAGTATCTTCCTTTCATACACGGTGTTTGTTTACCGTCACTTCCAGCCAACATCTTTTACCGAGAATATTAACGTTGAAATGTTCATCATTTAAACGAAAAAGTGAACAAAAAAGTCAACGTCAGTTTAATTTAAAATTTAGTGTTTTATTTATTCAGTGTTTGATTTAATTTTCTCCCCGAATCCGTTGAGATGACTGAATATGTTTGAGTGTGAAATTCAGTATTTTGAGAGACCTTCAAGTTATGAGCAAATAAACCATACTTGTATCAATCATTACCATCCATGTAAACTACTGGGAGTCATATATTTCAGAATGAAACGTTGCCTGCAATGTGAAACGTTATTCTTGTACCAAAATTTTGAGTCCTAGCCTTTCAAAGATCTGGAAAAAGTGGTTCTGTGCTTGACTACAAAAGCGACTTTGCTACTAGGGTAAATTGATAGCACTTATTGATCAATTCTTTTGAGGCGCTTTACAAACCTTTTCTAAGCCTCCTGTTATATTCTTTCAGCTGTCTTGCACAGTGGTGAGCGAGCTATTCTCACTGATTATTAATTCTTCTGTTAATGTTTTAAAGTTGTGCTATTATATAAGATTGATTCACACGTAATAAGTTAGTACATATATGTTCTTGATTCACTTAAGTTCAATACAATCAACATGAATAATTTATGCGTCTGCCGCCTAAGTCTGTTCATATCAATATATCTATCCCAGTCTTACTCATTTTTTCACATGTCTTGAAGCTAGAATATAAATATCGAAAGACATGAAGGTGAAGAGGAGGTCGAGCAGATAAGTGATCTAAATCTGCCAGAAGAATCAAACGTTTCCCGGGAGAATTTTCTTACAAATATCTCCAAAATCTAAGTACCTGCAATGTGATTTGATTTCTGTCTGATATCACTGCAATCAGATTTTTACCTACTTCTTTCATAACTTCGTAATTATCATTACCAATGCAACAGGTGAAAGGTTGACCA
The DNA here is from genome assembly GCA_963457665.1 of Thysanoteuthis rhombus. Lineage (NCBI taxonomy): Eukaryota > Metazoa > Mollusca > Cephalopoda > Oegopsida > Thysanoteuthidae > Thysanoteuthis > Thysanoteuthis major. The sequence continues at coordinate 26,392,096 of OY735214.1, read as the reverse complement.
TTAACATGAATTTGATTGACAGAGCAATTATAACGGGGTCATTGGCACCAGTAAGTCATTCGGATTAGTCCTAGATGAGCTTTTAAATCCTTAACTCGAAGGTGACTGCTATCTTTCAATTGAGATGGAAGAAATCATCTGACTTTTAACTATTGTTCTGTTTTTTGAACTGAAGAGTAGTAATTACCATGATGATAGCAGAACACAATGATATGGCAATGTGAAGTTTCATGAGTCATTGAGATTGACAAAAGTTTAGTGTATTTCTGTTGATTCTACTTGCTGTTATGGTGTTCTTTTCTATTTTCTCAACTGCTCACACACTTATTCACTCTTCTTATTTACAACGAATATTGATACTATTTCGTGGCACATCGACAGCTATATCGATAGTATCATTTCACTTAACATTTCTGTTTCCATTGTGTTTCACTAGCATTGGAAAATCAAATTATTCATCGCCAATTATTAAATGTATTCGAATTTTATACTATTTTTTCTACTCAGTAAAGAGAATAAGGATATAACGGTGAAAAACGAAGACGCAAAACTGGGGAAAGTAGATCACTACATCTACCTAGGACAAAAAGTCTCTATGGAACCCACAGAAGAAGAAATCAAGCGAAGAATCAACCTAGGATGGCAAGTCTTTGGCAGAACAAGCCCAAACTTCAAAAGCAAGAAGATCCTATTAATCCTAAAAAGAAGAGTATACAACCAATGCATTCTCCCGATAGTCACTTATGGCGCTGAAATATGGAACCTGACCAAGAGACAGACCTGAAAGCTAAGAAACATGCGATGTGCACTTGAAAGGTTTATGCTCAACCTCACATGGAGAGATCACAAGACAGTGCAATACATCCAGGAGAAGACAGGAGTCAAGGACATCATAGAATCCATTAAAAAACTAAAATGGCAATAGGCTGGCCACATTGCAAGAATGGCAGACAACTGGTGGACATTGAAACTCACGACGTGGATCCCAAGAGATCAGATGCGCAACCAAGGCCGGCTGAGTATTAGATGGAGAGACGATCTAGACAAATTCAGAAAGTAGGCTCCATGATGCCCACGATAGAGATCTGTGGTGAATCCTAGGGGAAGGCTATGTCCAACGACGGACAGATGATGATGATGATGATGATGAGTTGAAACGTAATATTCCGCAGGTAGTAATCTTGGAAAACTGAGCCTTCAATCATAAAAAGTGTCACGTCTCTCAAGAGACAACTTCCAATGGAATATGATGACCGGTGACGGAGTCCCGGTTTTCTATTGCATGGGCCAGCTTAGAGATCCTTACAAGTCTCAAGTCTGATCGAGACTAGGACTTTACATCAACAAGTTGCTGTTTTATGACTACCCCCTTGGTGGGATGGAAGTTCACCCTAGGGATACCTCCACCCTAATCACAAAGCTTAAAGTGTACTCATTTAGCTGCTGAGTGCATGGGGAAATTAGTCCTAATGAAAGGTTTCCCACACTCTTCGTTCATACCGGGAATCGAACCTTCTGTGTGTGAGGCAGACGTGTTAGTACACTATCAGAGTGACATGACGATATAAAGTAGCTCTATTTCTTATCGTCAAATGTGTGAACGCACACAAAAAATCATTTATACGTGCATAGAAATCTGGTTGGATTGATATAACAGATCCGAGTTTTGCCAGCAGCAGCCAATGTTCGATACTAGTCAAAGGCACTTAAGATAATATCTTCATCTAAGAAAATACTTTCACGCAGAATTCGATAAAAAAAAATTGATAAAATTTCATGGGAGGAAATGTCATTTGCGTGTAGAATAAACTAAATCGTGACACTGGTCTGTCTGTGAATCCAGATAGTTCTGCTGCTTTTTCTTGGTTTTTGCCAACTTTTCTGTTCAATTTTTTCGGATATTTATTCACGATTTTTTACGTTCAGGATACGAAAGACACCACTCAAAAGAATGTCTCTCCGAGATGCAGTGTCCAAGGAACTGTGTTTGTTCCGAGGGAGTTATCGATTGCCGTGGTCAGGGGTTAAAGGATATCCCTGACGTCATCCCAGAAAGTACAACCGACTTGTAAGTATATCAGTACCCATGATTGATTTGATTCCTGGCGCATTGTGACAGTGTATGTAATTGTAATCTAAAAAAAAGGGTTGGGAATTGGTTTCAAATACATGCCCAGAAACATGGCAATATAGTGGAGTTTGTAAACTGTTAAGCTAGTATCATACTCGATTTTCAAATGGTGTCGCATGATAAATATATAAAAAAGAAAATGCGAGTGCATGACAAAAATCAGATGAACTGCAATTGTAAGGAGAGTTTCAATATCCCGCTTCGTATTACATACGAGAAAGAGATATAGTGAAATAATAACATAAGAACAATATTGAAGTCATAATAGTCGTACAGAGAATATAACAATATTTCAAGAATCAATTCAAAGGAATAGTCATTTGTATTGTTACTCTATGTTAAGAACTTTGGTAGTTAAATTATTGTTTGTTTTTGTTTTGTTTTGTTTTTTGCCACTTGCATTCTTCCTCACACTTGCATACGCACAAAAAAACGTATGATGGATAAGATTTCTATTCGTGATGAACTTTTTAAATGATTTTCTCCATGCTTTCAGGCGGCTCGATGAAAACCACATTGCAAGAATTCCGGCAAAGGCTTTTGCCGAATACAAAAATCTACGTCGTATGTAAGTATATTTGATGTTCATTTTTAAAATTTTGATTATCTGAATTAGACATTTTTATCTGAATGTTTTTCTCACTTGAATTAGTCAAGATAAACGAGGACATGGAAGAAACAAAGAGGTTTATTAGAAATTATAATAATATCAAAAACAAAACTCTCATTTCGAGTATATTTCTACGGAGTGTTGAATATCCTTCAACATTCAACTTATTTGACGACTCTTAAGCATTCATAATAACATGGAAAAATCTTCCGACCTATTTATTTTTTCTCTCTGACCTTTAGTACTTGCTAGAACACTTCAGTTATCTTTGGCCTCCTGCGGCTATTTTTGTACTAAATGAACTGATTTATCTACACCTTTGGATTACAAAATTTGGTAGTTGGAATTAAGAAAGTTTAAGAACCCGAATGGTGACACCCAGCAAATGATAGATGATAGTAGTCTAAGGGATCTTGCTTGTTATAGGAGCCCTACAATTTTAGATATTCCATTATACCCACATTTTCACATTTCCTTGCGAACGCAGGAAGTTTTTTCGAAATTCGTCATATTGTTTTTAAGTTTTGTTTTTAACAAATTAACTAACTATTCAAGTACAATTTTATCGTAAAAAAACTACGTTTCAAAAGTAAGTGAAAATGCTGTGACATTTTTTACACTCTTGTTTTTGGTACTTGCATTTTGTTTTCTATTTCATAAATTATATTTTTCGTAAAAAGTTTTTTTGTTTTCCATTTAGAAACGCCACACACCTCTCATACTCAATTTTTCCCATCTGAAACCCCCAACCCTCAAAAAATCCGTTCGCAAACCTTGGCTCAAGATCCGCCTCTGCACATATGTACATGTTACTGACAAACATTTTTGGTTTCAAGGTTTACGTATGATTACTTGGGATTATTTGGGGGGGGTCTATAAAATTCCTTTATCTGGATATTTAAAAGGTGATTTAATTGTGCCTTTGCCGAATGGGGATGAGTGGGGTCAGGACCCCTGGACCAGTCCTTCGATCCACGCCTGTATGTGATTATTCATTTCAGTTCGCTTGCCTTTTTAATTTGCTCGGCGTATTTTCCAATTTAGAATATCTTTGAATTTGTTTGGCGTGGGTTTTTTTTATGTGGTTGCCCTATTTTTTGCGATTTAACAATGTAAACAATTTGAAAAATAAGTGTTTCACGCCCCTTTCAAGGGAATTAGTTTTGTAAATGAATGTATTTATCTATTTTTACCCAGTTTTCAATAATCTTATCGCTTGTGCTTGTCGTAAATTAAAGCAAGTGATTATAGTTGTTGCAGGAGGCACGGATATTTCTTCTTTTAACAACTGCCATCTTTTGTCTGGACATAAGTCAGCTGTGGGAGAAATTATGGTAACTTGAGATGGATTTCTCCATGAACTTTTGCAAACCACATTTTTTTTCAAATTAACCAGTCGATACCATTTTGTTTCTGCCATTGCAATCTGATCCGTATTATCTACTCTCTAATTAACAGGATGATTTTGTTTATGATTTGCCATCAAACTGGAAAAGAATAATTAAGATATTTAGAAATATTTTCACGTTTTCTTGACGTTCCTACTATTTATTATGATACTTGGATAATATTCAAATATTTCATTTATGTTTTCTGTTTATGTTTTATTCTTTTTCGACATGTTTAATCAGTGATTTTTCCACAAAACAAATAATAAGAGAATAATCTTGCCACTCTTTTCTTTTTTTTTTTTTTTTGCTCTTGTTTCATCAAGACATAGTAATTGAGCATACGCATTTCATCCTATATATATATAAATATAACAAGAAAAGAGGTTGGGAAATAACTCTTGTGTTTATGGTCGTAAAAGATCAAGCAGCAATGGTACAGTAAGTTTGAAATGTAACTGTGAAATAAACTAAGTTATTTACGTCATTCTAATCATGTAATAAGCATATATGATAGATTGCTGTTTTTTGTTCGCGCTCATCCATCTCATTGATGAATTCACCTTCCTATTCTGACTTTCATAGAAACTCTCGGGACTTTAGGTCTGATCACACATTAAAACAGCCGTGAATTAGGATAAAAAAATAAATTAGGAAACTTGAATCATTAAAAATATAAATTACCCAGTAAAATAGCTTTATGCCGATCCATACATAAATAAACCCGTCATTTTTACGGGTGTATGTTTGTCTAAGTCATCAAAACTCTCTCTGTCCGTCCGTATGTACTCACCTACTGCGCAAACTACACGGCATAAGCCCATGAAACTTCCTCTGAGGTACGGATACGACAAATATATTTATTTGGGTGGGAGCAAAAAATTTACTGTGTAACTCTCTGTTGAATTGATCCCTTACTTTTCAATGACGTATTATGACGGGGAGGATATTTAATAGTTTTTGGGGTTTTTTGTTTCTTTCAAATCAATACTCGAAATCGAAATGTGAGATGAAAATGTGTTCGTTACCTGTGAAGAAACATTTATTGGTTATACAGGAGTACCTTGAATAGTGCTCTTTTGATTACTGCAGGATTGATGCTGTACGGTTGAGGTATCGCTGTACAATGTTAAACTATATTTTACTTCATTGATAAATCATTTTTAGCAAAACACAAAATTTAGGGATTGTAAGTTCAGTAGATTATATGAAAGGAACTTTTAGGAGTCAACATCGAGGGAAACTTCACAGAAGTCGAAATCGATGATGAAATTTCATTTTTCCCCTTTAGGGTTCAAAATCTTTGGGAAATTATCTTCCACTTTTGGGTGTCAAAATGTAAAAAAAAATTGTTATTTCAATTTTAGGGGTCAATATCGAAGGCAATATCTTTTTCACTTTTAGGGGTTAATATCTAAAGGAAAATTTTATTTTCACTTATAGGGTAATTTTTTTTCTCAATTTACGGGGCCAAAATTGAGAGGGAAGATATCTTTCTTTTTCTTTTTTTCACTTTTAGGAAGTCAAAATAATGGGGATGATTTTTACTCCGATGTTATGGATCCAAATGGCGGAGGAATATTTAATTTCTATTTTAAAGGAAGATTTCTTTACTCCCTCAGGGTTCAGAATCGTGGCAGGGGTCCCTTTTCTAAACATTACCTCGCTTTGAGGACATAAGCCCCACTTTTCTCAACCTTACCCCTCGAAGCCTATTATTATTATTATTATTATTATTATTATTATTATTATTATTATTATTCCTCCTTTTTGAACATTAGCCTGCCTTTCAAACATTAGTCCACTTTTTTAACATTAGCCCCCTTTCTCTTTAAATTACACCTGCCTTATCAACATTTTTCTTCTGGTTTTAAACCTTTCACCTTTCTTCACCCCGCTCTTTTTGAATATTAGTCTCACTCCTTCTTTTTCAACTTTAACCCCCATTTTTAAAAACAAAGTAAAAAGTAGTAGCATTGAATCAATTTGAAAAACAAACTAACTTGAATGCTATCTGATTTCTATTTCTCTTTCATTTTTATAGATGCCCTTTTTTGATAGCAATAAAGCGGTGTTTAGTCAAGTTTTTTTCGAACACCACAAACTTTCTCCTTGAAATGAATGTATTTGAAATTATTTCAAGGAGTCAAATGAATTTGTAGAAAATGAACTGATAACATTAACAGTTCTGTTTTTTATGTGTAGAACGTTAGGCTGAAAGCTTGAAAAATACTTCAAATAGTCTTGTGAGTTGACTTTTAATGAACCAAAACTATGTATAATCATGGAATAATTCTATTGTTAAATATTCTATGATATGATACTCTGAAAATAATTATATCTTCTAACAGTGAAAGTGTAAGATTTCATACAGGGGCTAGACCCGATTGGGAGTGATTAGTCTAAGTGGCTTAAAGCCGACCGTGAACAGATGGTTTGTAATAGAAAGGCTGAGACTTTATTGGTTAGATGTAGGTAATTAATATTCTAAACTTAATCTAAGCATCAAAGTGTCTTTTAGGAAATTATTCATCAGAAGAATCAAAGCATAAAGGATTAAATTAATTCCAGAAAAATTCCTTGTAAAAACTGTTTTTAAAAATCCTGGATCCGCCCCCAAATTCGCTATTGTGGTTCAGTTCCAGACAAAGCGAAGCTTGGCAAATATTGTTTCCTAGTTTACCGTTTGCCGACAAAAAATGATAGAAGTATTCAAGTAATTTTGCAATAGCAGTGTACTTATAAAATATCAAAAACATAACGCTGGCCAGCTTTTTACTGTTTATATCAATATTCCGAAAATCAAAATAATCTAAAGGTACCATTAAGTAAATTTGCAACGTCACATAAAATTCTAATTCTACTGAGTTCTGTCATCAGACGATACTGACGATGTAAACTTGACTGACGACACTTGCACTTAGCTAATTACAACATGTGTGGATATGAAGAAATACAGATGCTTTTATCATTTAATTTTCTAATTATAGAGACCTTGGAAACAATGAAATATCTTACATCGCGTCGGATGCATTTACTGGACTATCGTCATTGAATTCCCTGTGAGTATAACAATTACATTTGATTTTATTCTGAACTAAAAAAATTTCCATCATTTTCTCTTGGATAAATGAAAGATTTCGCAGGGAAATCTTTGTAAAAGAAGGAAATCCAGGGAAATCCGAAACGACAGGGTCAAGTTGAGTGGAACGGGAAAGATGTGTCAAATTATCCTAACATGCATGTATCTTTGATATGTATGCACATGATATGGGCGTGTGTGCGCGTGTGTACGCGTGCATATATGTTCGCACAGATGCATGCGTACATGCGTGTACCTGTGCACGTTAATGCCATTTCTTCAAATGTTTATGGCAAACATGCATGTGTGTACTTGGGTGTGCATGTATGTATGTGTGCATAGTCGTGAATATACTGCATTTATTTACAAATATTCAATGTCTCTCTTGAAATAATGAATTTATGAACCTTTTCAATAGAGTTATGTTCGTTGTATTTTCCTTCATTTCATTTTCGTCTTTGGCCTTTACACTATTTCAAGCGTTCTTCCCGGTTACTTTTATTCCTCTGGGGCCTTGTCCTTATATGAAGTTTTAAACCTCATAAAAACTCTAAATCTTTGAACCTTGCGTCTTCATGAAGTTTTACGTCTTTCTTTCTGGGTCATCAGTGGCATTGTTAATTTGTTTTTAAATCGAGGGAAACATTAAATACCCACAAAACATCCAACTCATGGTCTACAAAACGCCATCCCACTGTCGTGACAAGACCTTCAATTGTCCTCTGTTCTTGGTTTCCATATTAATCACATTCCTAAAAAAAGTATTTTGCCGCTGATGAATCACTGTTTACAATTTATTTGCTGTTACATCAATATTCTTAGTTATTCCAAATGATTTTCTCTATATTTTTATCTGTTTCTTTGTCGTACAAACATTATATTAAAAATGTTTCTAAGTTCTAATATCAATCAATTATTATGGTATCCAAGAGCAATAAACATTGACTCATTAGATATGATATGCGTTGGATATTTACTAAATTATGGTTTATCTGCTGCAGGATCGCACCACTGAAATACTCATTATACAAGCAATTTTTAGACTAACTTGCTAACCATTGTAAGTGCCGAAAATACTTGGAGAAAATGCAAGCACATTATTTGCATGCAATGTAGTATCTTTCTCAATGATTTAATGTATTTACTTCTGTATCTTTCAAAATAAAATTGTATGGATTTATGCTTTCCGATAGATCCTTGTCAAAAGCAGATATGCATCTGTAAGAATCGACAATTTTTACCTTTGTCTTCGCTTTTGGGCACGGATGATATCGTAAAATGAGAAGTAATAGGGATGTTTTTGTAAATTTATCATAGAAAAATCTTTGCTGAGAAAACATCTTCTCGATAAAGTTTGTCTTAATTGTTATTTTAAATCAGACATTCTGAATCTAGCGATGATCTACCTACTGGAATACACAGATTTCTGTGTACGTTTAAATGATTTGTGTGTGTGTGTGAGTTCATATTTAACTATAAGAAATAAAACACACACACACACACACACATATATATATATATATATATATATATATATATATATATATATATATATATATATATATATATATATATATATATATATATATATATATGCTCGGAAATTGTAATGGTTAGCATGTCTGCCTCGAACGCAAAGATCCTGGGTTCGATTCCTTGTATGAGCGAAGAATGTGAAAAACTCTATATTAGAACATATTTTGCTGTGTTCTCTGTTGCTAATTGAACTGTTTAGGGTAGGGGTATCACTTCGCAAGAATGCCAAGTGGGTAGTTATCTAAACTTGTTGGGATAAAGTCCTGGTCCCGATCAGACTTGAGACTTGCAGGCATCACCAAACTGACGCCTTCAACGGAAACCAGGACTTTGTCACCGGCCTCTCTAAAGTTGTCTTTAAAAAAAACGACTGACGCTAATGATGATATTTTAAAAATCATTAGCGTCCGTTGTTGTGCATAAACTTTCCCCAAGACTTGCCAGATCTCTCTATTGCAGGTGTCGCGACGGCAATATCCCCTGAACCTGTCAAAATCGTCACGCCATCTTTTCGTACATGATCTCTGCGGATCCATTTTACTAGGCTTTTATTATGTTGCTCCAAAACCTGAAATTTAAACTGTTTTCTCAGCTGATTCAATTCTTAATTCGCACTCTTCAGAGACTTAATGAGAATTATTCATCATTTTAAATATTTTATAGGTATAGGTTTTATAGGTCTTGTAGTATTAATGAGTCATAGTCTATATATAATTGAAAAGTGCATTTATAATTTATATCACAAATCTATGACGCATTGTGCGCTTCCAATAATGATATTTTATTTGAAATTCAGAAAGTTATTCAGTTTGGACCCGGCTTATTCTAGCATTCTCTTAGATAGCTTTTGAGGAATGCGCGGTCTTTTGTCATTTTTTTTCTATATTTGTTCATAAAATCTTCTGTGCACACGTATATTAGGATTACGATATTGATTTGAGGCAATCACTAGTGTTTAAGACATGCCATAGCTGTCAAACATTTTACTTAAGTTTCTCCCTTGTGCATGGACATATATTTTTGTATGTATGTACGTATCATGTAGGTTCTTACCCACACACTCGTAATTTTGTATGTATATCTTTTCGTACGTATATTCAGTATTAATTCAGATGAATGTTAGTATATCAGAATGTATGCCTAAATGTATAAATTAATTTTTATAAATCTATGTACGTATGTGTGATTTTATACATATTCCCATGCATGGTTGCATGTAAATAAGTCTCTTTTCCTATTTATATGTTCATTTATGAAAGTAAATATGATGAACAAAATCATTTACCGTGTCATCTCTACCTGTAATTCTCTCATTGTTTCATCATTTATGAATACTTTTTCTTAAGTGTTTGTTTTCTCTTAGACAACAATTTAGTTGATAATGTTCCGTGCCAACATTTGCGTTTTGCTCTCTCTTTCCACGCAATCTTCATCATCGGCATCATCTTAATTACTGAAATGCATTGAAAGGTTCTAAGGAAATGGAATAGAACATTTGCTTTAATAAAATGACAGACATGTTCAAAGACACATTTACACATACACACACACACACATATATATATATATATATATATATGTATATATATATATATATATATATATATATATATATATATATATATATGGTCCCGTTGTCCATTTGGCTAGATGCTCGCTCCAACAGGATAATGCATCCGGACAAAGCACAAACATTTAGCCCTTTCTTTCAAGTAGAGCCATTCAGGTTATGAACTGCTCACTTTCCTGACCTGAATGTCAATGAATATTCATGGTATGTGGTCACAACTGGAGTTAGAAATGAAAAGCCAAAAATTTAGTGGATTTATGTTTTCAAATCCAGGTAGCATAAAACACGGCTCGTCTCCCATTTCTCTGTTCTGGTTATTTTTCGCTTGCTTGCTGAGTGTATGTGTGCATACGCGCGAGCATGTTTATGTGTATGCATATGCATGTGTTTGTGTACCAGTTTGTGTGTGTGCGCGTGTTTGTGTGTTTTCTCTGTATCAGTGTGTATGCGTGCGCATGTGGATACCTTTATATCCAAATATACAGAGTGAAATGATGCAGAAATAGTGTGCATTATGCTTTTGATGCGACAAAATATCTTACAAGTACATGGATGGCCTGTGAAAGATTTCCCTATGTTTCAGAATACTGCCAATAGGTAAAGGGAAAACTATTTTAAGGTATTTATTTTGCATATCCCCAGCTGAAAAACACGACGCAATCTTTTCTTGTGTGAGTAGGTGTCAAAAACTATCTGGGTTCCTCTACTCCTTTTTGTGCAATGGAGTTCCCAGACTAAAATTATTGTTGGAATTTTCTACACCCGATGACAGTGTGCGTTCACAATGAAATCAACCTTGCTAACGAGATCATTGATATCCTCCGTTTCATTGGACAGTAAAATAGATAATTGAATGGTTATTGATTAAATTTATTGTCAACCTTTTAACAGGACGCAACCCATTCCAAGTTTACTATAGACGTTTTTTGAAAAATGTTTTTCATTGAAGACAAATCAAAAGCGACGGGTCAAGTATTTAAAAACATTTAATGTGCAGAATGTATGATATTTGAGCAATTGGCCTATTCTGAACAGAACATCTATTTAATCATTTAAACTAAAAAGAGAAATGAACAAATTTAGGCCAGTAATTTAAACATATCTACTCACACATACCAGTTTCAGATATGGCACATCGGAATGGAACCTTCTCAATATCTCAATGAAAACCGCCTCGATATGGCCATGAATATGTATATGACCTATATAAGATATGGATGAATGAATGAGATCTGTTACATTGACAAATCAATAGATAAATTTAAATTTCGTATGAGACGATGGTGACGATGATGATGATGATGTGGATAAATTGAGTCAGCTAAGTATATATAAATAAAAATATAGAAATAGGCGTTTATATTAATGTACGTGAAAATATAAGTTCGTGCACAACTTGCGTATACGCATTTACTGACTTTCAAACAGACAAAATAATATAGAGCGTTACCGTATCTGAGAAAATAAATTAAGAATATTACTCTTCTCAATCTGCAGTTTTCCTTGAGCCTTTTATGGTGATTTGAACGAAACATTTGTAACATCTACACAAGAATTGAGTTTATCAAATCAAGATTTGGGGTGGAACCATAAAGGCAAAAGTTGAATCGACTTATATTTGACAATACAAGCTACTAGCAGTATTGTAACCATGAATACCGGTTATTTAAATCATGATTAAGTTATTTATCTTTGGTCAGGCGTATTCTCTAACTTATGCTCGTACTCTATTTTAGGTCAATTTCCCCGCCTAGTAAACCATTTAAATATAAGTAGAATTCTTATTTAAAAAGCTTGTTTGTTATTCACAAAGTTTGGTTGAAATATGGTTGGACATCTCTGATGAGAAATTTACAGTGTTACATGTATAAGTGTAAAACTGTCAATGTTATTAAACTTCAGATTTTGCATGTCAACTTGGGATATTCATCATATAAGACAACTGACTCCATGACAGACTGCGTCACACCATTTCGAGATTTGTGTCAAATTTGCAAGTTTTTCTCTCTTACACAGGATCCTCTACGGAAACAAAATTAGTGATCTCCCACAAGGGATATTTCGTGGCTTAACATCTTTGCAATTACTGTGAGTATAAATCAAATGCCTGGCCGCACCATCTATTAACACTTTCCCCGCCAATAACATTAACACCTTACCCGCCAATAATATTAACACCTTAATTACTCTTTTGCTATTCACACTTGACATGAATTACGCTATTCGTGACTCCCTTTTTGCAAGCGCTATCGCTTATGTTGTTTATGCCACTACTACTACTACTACTACTACTACTACTACTACAATAATAATGATAATAATAAAAGCCTTCATAAGAACTTATTCCTACTAATGTAAAAGAAGGGGTATAAAACAAGACATTTTGAGAATTAAGCAATTTCTACTAAAACAGTAGTTACTGTAATACATAGAATGTTCTAATGTGTGTACCATTTGCAACCGGCAATGGTGCTAAAAATGCTTTCGGTCAGAAATCAGTTGCTGGGTTTCGGAATAATTGAGGTCTAATAGCAAATCAGTTCCTAAGTCGAACTGTGTTGAACATTTTTCTCAGTCTCTAATGAAATATCATGCTCTTTAATTCCACCATCTTTAACTAGTTGAAATACCAGAGAGAGCTGGACAGATGCTAGGCCCAACCCACAGCAGGGTTCTTCGACGTCATCTTTTTTTTTTCACCTCTAACAAACGTGTTGGTCAGACTGATGGGTTTATCGTAATTTGCGTGTTTATGGGTTTAGAAGAATGAAAACAACTCTTACTCTGGTAAATTCTTAAATACCCTGCTGGTAGAATCAGTATGAATTAGTAATCTACGATATCAATTCATCCTTTTCGACTATTGATAACTTTGAATGTTGACACACGTACGTAACTTTCCTCCGCGTCTTATGGTTACCTTTAACAATTTTACTTCATGTCAACGATATGAAAGATTTACTCCTTAGAAATATTCATTTCTACATTGAAGTTTACAAATCCTAAACGAAAAAATGATGTAATATTTCAGCAACGATCTGAATAATTCCTAAATATTCATAATAAATTAGACTACTGTCACGCTTGGGTAAGGGTTCAAAATTTTGGCATGGAGAAGAAGAAAGACCTAGGTAAAGGTTTTTCCCTAAAAACTGTTAATATGATTTGTAAAATGATTACGGAGACTGTCAAATTCGTAATGTATCTGTTTATTTCTATTTTTATAAACGTACTTGACCGACTTCAACGAGCCTCGAACCTTTTTTTTACGTTAGGTAAGTTTCTTATACCTATTTCATACCTGTCGTGTTGGTACATTTGTTTACTTGCAAAGGCCAACAATTGTCCACAAGTAAGTGCATACGCCTTTACTGTCTGTGGCACCAGCGATGCTTCATTTATTTTCAGCTTGCTTTTTCGAATGCACTCTTTTTAGTGTTTGCTTGTTGTTGATGTTGTTAATCCTTGGGGGAGATTCTACTTATCGTCTCATTGGGATCATTTAGAAATAGGGGAATCTCTCTTTTCCCCATAAGTTGCAGCTCTACTCTTGTTGCTAACCTTTGCTTTCTGCTTTTAACGACGCCTATTGCATTTGTTTTTCCTTTTTCAGCCAATGTGAACGCTTTTTATTCCACAGAAACATTGTCATCTAATTTAATTATGTTATTGTGGAAAATCTTCTTAAAATTGCAGCACACACTTCTACGGGGTTCATGTCGTTTATAGATTTGTGACTGAGATCCGATGAATATTATAAGTCAACGTTCTCAATGTATAAAGCTAAAATCCACTGAAAAAATGTGTGTCTCGTTGGTTAAATCACACTCCTGGAAGTCAATAACCGAGATGAAACGTTCTTTCCTTTGTCAACGAATTCGCTGAAACATCATTAAATGAAAGTTAGAAGTATTATATTATTGGCTTACATGACGTTTTTTCTGGATTATTTTCTGACTGGAATCCTTTACTTTCATTGACTTGCTACGGAACTTGAATATTTTATCCTAGATCGAACCTCATCTGAAATAGTTCGATTATATATACCAATATTTTTTTCCAGTTAGCTCCTTAATATTTTTCTCCAAATGTTTTGACCAGTAAATTCTCTGGTCTTCTAGTTTTGACATAATTGTGGGTCCGCCTTTAGTTGCACCTACAGCGCGATGTAGGACCAAGATGTTTAAAATGTCTAAGCAGTGCCCACCTGTGGAAAGTGTACAAACCATATGAAGTGAGTGTCTCAACTTCGATTCAGATTACTTTATTGATTCATTTGTTTGAACCGTCGGCTAAAATCAGCTACGTAGGTATTAAACACAGGTGCTTGAATATGTTGAACATGTGAAGATGTCCTTGGAATATCAGCATAATTATCATTTCACAATTCATTTTTTTTTTTTGTGTTTTTTTCTTGCTAGCTTTTTATGTGCCCTCACTATTTTGAGTTTAATCTTACTTAATCAAAGAAATGAAGCATACGCACACGCAAACACACATGCACACACATACACACACACACAGAGTAATTGCTTTCATTTGTATGTGTGTGTGTATGAGTGTACGCGCGTGCAATCCTAACTTGAAGTACTGATATTTAAAATATTTCATTAGAACTTCAACATGAAACTTGCTGGATCCGTGGAAATTGCCCAGGTGTTGAGATTATCTACTTCTTTTAATTTTTGTTTTCTGTCCATGATTTCGTCTAAATGTTATGCAAACAGGGATTAGTTTCATGTGCCAACACGTTCATACCCCCTCAATAAACTGCATAACTTTCTTTCAGACCCCCCCTTTTATCAAACTACTCAACATACTTTTGTGCTCTCACCTTCCCTACCCTCTCAATAAACTGTTTGGCTTTCCATTTTCTCTTCTCTGCATTCTCAATCCCCCAGACACTACTAAACTTTTTCCTCCTCTCCCTTCCTACTCTTTTATTAAACTACCCTATTATCTACTTTTCTATTTCCCCTCTCACTTCACTCCTTATCGAACTGTCTATCATCTCTCCCCTGTCTATTTAAATTACTTGAGATTCGATGATGACGACGCTCAAATGATGTCAGAAGTATCAGGAATTATGCAGAACATGTTAACTGATCTAGATAAGGAAAGTGAAAAAGTAGGCTAAACAGAACAAAGACAAAAGTAATGTTCAACGATAAAGTCCCTGAAAAGACCATAAGAATGGGGGGGGGGTGATTCTCTACAAGATATTGATGAATTATTTTACCAAGGTCAGGTAGTAAAGTTAGAGAAAACAACATGGAAGCGAAATGAAACGAGGCATAACGATAGACTGGAAATCATTTGGTATGAATAGGGACATAATGAAGAGCACCTTGTCGAGGTGCATGAACTATCCAATGAATGCATAATACCGGCTATGACTTACATAGGTGGGACATGGAAATTAACAAAATGAACTGAGAACCAACTTGAAATCAGACTCAGTCGTAGATGAGGAATAACTCTGCAAGATAAGATTAACATGTATCAGAGGCAGGTTTGCAGTGAAGGATGTTGTACAAATGATTTAGCAACAAAAATTGATATGGGCTGGACACTTACCGAAAAGAGTAAACACAATAGGATAAGATCAGACACAATATGGAGATAGAAAAGTTCACCGGTAAGACAGAGGAAAAGATGGCAGAATCTTGGTAGTCATGGAAGGAGCTGGGACTAATAGCGGCTGATAATGATAAAAAATGGAAACAGGAATGCTCTGTCACATGCTTTTTCATTGACAACAAGAAATGAAACTCGTGACGACTTCATAAAATTCATGAAGGAAACATAATCACAATAACGTTCAAAATTGCGAACGAGAAGTTGACGTTACTTGAATAAACACTGTCGTCGCGGGTGGTGTAAATTGCTGTCCAAGAAAGAAAATAAAAATACAGATAAATGAAAATCAGTATTCAATTTGATTTGTTATTTGAAGTGATTTAACGCTGTTTCTTTACACTGTTTGAAAAAGAAGGGCTAATGTTAAAAAAAATATTGTAAAGGAAGGGTTAGACTAATGTGAATGGGGAGGCTAATCACTAAAAAGGGGCCATGGGGGCAAAGTTACAATGACTGTTAATGCAAGAAAAATGTAGGGCTCATCCCCCCCCCCAAATGGATCTAATGTTTAAGAAAATAGAAAGTTTAAAAGGAGATGTGCATAATGTTAAGGAAAAAGAAGTGATTTTGATGAAAATAGGACTATTGTTAAAAAGCGGGTAATGTTAAAAAGGGTTTAGCTAATGTTTAAAAAGTTGGAAAAATACTAAAAACAAGAGTGGTTGATGTTGTAAAGGAAAGGGGCTTCATCTTAAAAAAAGGGAGGGGGGAATTCCTACTTCATCTTGACCCCATAAAATGAAAGTAAACGTTCCGTCTCGATTTTTACCCCTAAAACTCAGTGATCTTGAAAATTTCCTCTTGTGACAATCGAGGGGGGGGGTTAATTTTTCCCTTATTTTGAGCCCTAAAAGTATGAAAAAATAGATTCTCTTTGATTTCGAACCCTAAAGAGGATTCCCTAAAGATCGAAATCCTCGGGAATTTTTTTTTACTTTAATGGAGGAAAAATCTTCCCCTCTCATTTTTAACGCCTAAAAGTGAAATAGGTCTTCCCTCAATTTTGATGCTTGAAAGTGGAAGAAATTCCCCTTGATTTTGACACCTAAAACTGAAAAAGAAGTTCCCTTCCATTTCTACACGTGAAAGTGAAGAAAAAAATCTCCCTTTCGACTCAAAAAAAAAGTGGTTGAAAAATTACCTCTGAGTTTCGACCGGTAAGAGTGAAAAAATATATTATTCCCCTAATTTTGACCACTTAATGTTGAAAAAAATCTTCCCCCATCCCGATTTCACTCCTTAACAGTAAAAAAGTTCCCTTTGATTTCGACCTCTAAAAACGAAAAAGAAAACCCACCCTTTAAATTTGACTTTTGAAAATTAAGAAAAATCCATTATATTTTGACCCCTGAAAATGGAAGGATTCTCTAAAAGGGACCACCCCCATTTTAACCCCTAGAAGTAAACAGAAAGAAATTACCCTTTGATTTTAACCCTCAATAGTGAGGAAAAAATCCCTCGCTTTATTATGACCCCAAAAATAAAAATATAAATCCCTTGGATATCGCCCCCTAAAAGTAAAAGATAAAATTAATCTTGACTTGAAAAAAAAAACCTTTGAAAAAAAAGTAAAAGAGAAAATCTCTCGCATTTCGACCCCGAAATAAAGAATGAAATAAGAAATTTCCCTTGCATTTAGATCCCTGAATGTGAAAAACAAAAGTTCACTCTATGTGATCGACAAATTTCGAGTTTGGGAAAAACATACCTTAGTCGTACTACATCAAAACATGTAATAATCAGAACACTACTATTCACCACCATGTACAAGTAATAAACATCGTGATATCTTTAAAAAAATATTTTTGCTTCCTTCTGAATAAAGAGCGCAGTCTACATCACATTTCCATCTCTGATGATTGAGTTGAGAAAAACAATAAAAAATGTTCTTGTGTTACGTCATTGAAAAGTATTTTACCATTGATGAATAATGGGTTGAAAAAAAACTAAAAACACATTTTGAGAGGTAGTTCTCAAAAACTTATTTGCTTAAAACACTATTCGAGGATCAAATCCGTGCCCACAGAAATTGAAATGATTTATATCCAGTGCTTTTTGTGGTAGGAAAATAAAGACAGACGGACTTTTAACGAATTATTAATGCTGTTTTGTTTGCGTGAGAAGAATAGATACTACACTTATTTCCTCTCGCGTATTTACTCTCTTCCCCACAAGAGCAAAATGTGACACAAGGTCGTTTTCAATGTGGGGTTCCAGTTACGGAAGATCTGCAAAAATTGCTCCAATCTGTGCAACTAGTGTTGCAAAGGCATCAGGACAGCCCGACTCATCCCTTTTATTGTGATTGGACGTTGCTGTCCCTGTAAACGTTTTATATCCCTTGAATTTACTTAATTTACTAAGTTGAAAATCATAAACGGAACTTGAATAAAAATTTTAATTTCTGCCAAAAAGTTATTTAGTTCCAAGTTTTAGTTCCAGAAATTGAAAAACGCCAATGTAGGTCTTATGTTTTTGAGTCAGGATTGTATCAATCATTTTTTTTCCAATCCATCTGGAAAATCAATAATTAAAAAAAATCACTGGGTAAAAGTTTGACTTTTAACAAATAGATATGTGTACAAAGAAAAAAATTAAATGACTTCTCACAAATTTTGATCAAAATTTAATTATCTATAAAATGAAACAAAATTAGTGGTGTCAAATTTTTTTCCTGCACGAATAATGAAATAACGGGGGGGGGGGCATTCACTTTCTTTCTTTTGTCTTCTTCCGCTTTCTTTGCCCTCCCCCCTCTATCATTACCCTCCACTTTCTTTCTATAGTTTTTTCCCCAAAGCTGATAACGCCTGTGTATCTTCACTTCCATTGTTTTTTCTCCCTTCCATTCTTTCTTTCACTATTTAGTTTCTCTCGCTCACTATCTCCACTAAGACTCTGCCATTGCTTTTCTGACAGCAACATTTCTTCTTCTCTCTCTTTTTCCACATTTTTAGATGCTAATTTCACTTTTGATCTTCCTCTGTTGGTGTCTTATTGAAATTCATATTCTGTCTTTTTCTTTCTCTCTTTGTCTACGTGACATTCGATAGGGAAAGATTTGAAAGGTGGTTGCACTTCTATTATTAGATAGTGGATGTCTATGCAATCTTTATTGACAATGGCAACTGATTATTTTGTATTTACCAGTCCAGTAAGTGAATGGTATGTCAGTTTAATAGAATAAGGATTTCCTTTTATCTTCAGTCTTCCTATCACTTTCACTATCGCCAAATGCTGGTAGTGACGGATATGACATGAACGCAGCTGATAAACCTGAACAAGTCGCTTTTCCACAATGATAATCATGTTTTCTTTTCATTCAGATAATGCTGCTACCATTAACATTACTGTTACTGCCACTTTCAAATGTCACTTATTTGTCTCTTCTTTTTTTTTTTTTGCTGCCTCTCTCATATTGTTCCTTTCTTTGAGTCACTTTTTTTCAAATTTCGCTTGTCCTTTTACTCTCCTTGTATCCGTGCGTTCTCATAATTATTTAATAAGAATAGCAGATAATTTGACTGTTGATAAACTATTTGATCGCTCTATTTTTGACAGATTAACATCACTGTGCCAGAATCACTCACATTAGGATATATATCAATCAGAATACATATGAATGAAAATGTGTTTCAATCTGTGGATGGCTTTGTGTATGCCGCGGTTAGCTCCTTGGGTCGCCGCTGCATATTCGGAAAATTTGGTCATTTGATGTAATCGTAATTCATTGCGCTGATGCACGTTCACAAGGACAGGAAGTGACGTGCATATCGCAAATCATTCTGTCCATCAAGCGTTGAACAGTTTCAACACTTGATGGCATCTGCTGAATGGTTTCTGAACTGGGTCGATCAATCTTAGTATATCTCTACCACCGCTGTACGAAAGATTCTCAAACACCATGGGCGCCAAATACCAAAAAGTTGGGCTCAGAGGCTAAATAAATTAACTACATGTACATATATATATATATATATATATATATATATATATATATATATATATATATATATGCACTAGCGGAACACTGCTCTCTCAGACAGTTTTCAGCTAGTTTCTGCGTAAGGCTTCCCATCCCCTTCCGATCATCGGTAAACCTTGGGTAGTTGAAAAATTGCCCTATCGGTTTCCAGCTAGTATGTGTATGTATATTGAACGGAATGTGAGTGTTTAGTTTATTATCATAGTCCCATTTCAAGTAGAACCTCACCTGAAATGATTTTGGAAAAACCATGTAGACCTGGTTGGTCCCCTAGGTCCACCAAGTATGCATACCAAATTTGGCTGAGATATGGCTAAACTGCGCCGATGAACAGAAAATTATACATCGGTTTCGCATTATAGAAATATATGAATAGATCCCCACCTCTAAAACTCTTACAAAATTTATTTTTGAAAAGCTGAATAGTCAAAGCTTTCTTCCTAGGTCGACCAAGAATGAGTAACAGATTTGTTTGAGCTACGCAAATGTCTAAGGTGCTGCACAGTTGTCACATATAGTAGATAGATAAATACATATAACTACCTCTGCGATAACAGCAACGGTACCTCGAATAAAGACCTTGTCAAATCATGACCCTTGGGCCAGGCATTGTTTCGTGGCCGAAGTATCATTACCACGAACCCAAGACTCCCGTGCAGTATCTCTCAATACCAACAGATTTTGTTGGTTCTGAGTCAAAGATACTCACATATACATCTATACATACACCTGCTTATACATATATACATATGCATATGTACATTTGCAAATACATATCAATGTGTAAATGCAAACATATATATATATATATATATATATATATATATATATATATATATATATATATATGATGAATTTGTAACATCTTTGATAGACAACAATCTCGATTCTTCAAAACTTTCAATGCCTATTTTGCCATACTGCATGGAAAATTATACCTAAATTTGTGAAAGACGAAATACTACTTTTTAACTTCTTTTTTTTAAATGCATTTACAAAAATGTTGGGGCCGCTGATTGAACACATTTCAAAAATGCAAACAAAGCCCGTTGGTTTACTTCGTGAGGTGTTATAAGAGTCTATAAAAATGTGTTTATATGAGGGGAAAAAAAGTTTGAATCATCCTGGGAATATGTTAAGCCACTATCGAATGTGTTGCTGCCATTCGAAGTACTGATTTATGTTGATTTACGACTATTTTTTTCTTGCGGCGGTATTAATTGGTAACTACCGGAACGTTGGATGCTGGCTAAGCATACTCCCGGGTATGATTTTAACTCCTTTTATCCTTATATACTCATTATAACCCTTCCCACACCAACTATATCATTAGGACAACTCCTCACAAACCTCATCTACTAGAAAGAACATCCACTCGTCATGGAACCCCACCTATGTATCAAACTGTTTCCCTCTAATATGCAATAATATAATCTCCATTTTCTCAACCTTTACACATTTGCTCTACCCCACTACAGTCCGGGGATCTCTGCATTTTTCACCATTTTTTCTCAAACTTCCTTTTTCTAAACGTTATGAAAGCCCTGTACAGGTGAATTGTTCGCAAGCAATTAGATTTCAATGAAAAAATAACACTGAAATGTACTAATTATTTTCGAATCTTTTTGTTTCCACTCGTCAACTTTTCCATAACATTCTGTTGATCAATATTTCTCCTCATATATATATATATATATATATATATATATATATATATATATATATATATATATATATATATATATATATATATGTAAGTTTGTGTGTGTATATAGATATATATATGTGTGTGTGTGTGTGTGCGTGTGCGTGCACGCGCGCGTTTGGCTATCATATATATATATGTGTGTGTGTGTGTGTGTGTTTATGCATATATTCGTGTGTCTATATATGTTCTGTCTATGCTTACATATATATATGTGCGTGTATGCGTGTGAGTATATATATGTATATATGAATATATATGTATATATGTGTGTGTGTGTATGTATGGTTTTATGTGTTAATACGTATGTGTATATGTGTTTTTATATATATGTGTACGAATGTTTGTATGTGTATATATGTTTATATATAAATATATGTCTGATGATACCTGTGTGTGATACCCGCTATTTTTCTTTCTTTCATCACAGACTCCTGAACGCCAACAAGATAAGCTGCATCCGAGTAGATACCTTCGAGGATCTGCGAAATCTTAATTTACTGTAAGTAGAATCCAAATAATTTACTTCTCAATTTAACTGACTTAAAATCTAATCTGGATACTCTTATCTCGTTATGCTTGCCACCCTAATTCAAGCAGGCAAGTCCATTTTCAATCAATCGGCTTCACCGTGTTGTTTTGAGAGGTATCCATATTCTTTTTACTCAGCCACGTGCCACAATGATCCGTGACACATCAAGTTTGATTCACACACACACACACACTCACACATATATATATATATATATATATATATATGTATGTATATATATATATATGTATGTATATATATATATATGTATATATATATATATATGTATATATATATATATATGTATATATATATATATATATATATATGTATATGTATATATATATATATATATATATATATATATATATATATATATATATATGTATATATATATATTCTTTTCAATTTTTGTTTCTTGCTTTTAGTTTTATTGTGTGTGCTCTTCATTGTCCGTTTTTTGTTTTTTTGTCCGATACGAATTCGATATAAAATGATTTTTCATACTTGATTTTTTACTTTGGTAAGTGATGAGGTATATGTTTTTGGTTGTATTCATCAGATGTCTCCGAAAGTCCTGAATGAAATTCAATTAAATTCTGTGGAAGGGTGGTCAATGAGACTAGGGGGGGGGGATCCAGGAATTTTTTTGAGATGTTTTAACTTTTTTTTGTTACATTTCTGTATATGCTCATAACTTGCAACGTGATATCTTCAAGTTCTCAATGAATTCCTATGAAATTCTGTGGAGGGATGGGCAATAGGCTATTTGAGAACTGATCAAGTTTTGGAGTGGATCCATGCACAATCACTCCCACTGACAATGGCGTTGACAGAAGCATGTGCTCTCCGAGTGCTTCCTAGTTCAACTATGAAATTATTAGTTCAAATAATGTTGTTTATTATATGTACTGTCTTCACAGATCTCTCTACGACAACAAAATTCAGTCTTTGCCAAATGGGACCTTCCAACCTCTGAAAAATATTCAAACACTGTGAGTATCACTATTATTATTTTACTGTTAGTTTTACCTTATCTTATTTTTGTTGCTTTTTAGATGAAGCATTTTCACTATTATTACTTTATTACAAGTTTCATTCCATCTTATCATTATTGCTTTTCATTAAAACACTACAAACAGCGAAAAATCGGAAGTGAGATATCGTATAACGAATTTTCAGGTGTAAGAAACTGATTATAAGGTACATTCATACCCCCTCTCTCTCTCTCTCTCTCTCTCTCTCTCTCTCTCTCTACATATATATATATATATATACACACACACACACACACACACACACACACATATATATATATATATATATATATATATATATATATATATATATATATATATATTTCTCCCCCTCTCAAAAAACAAACAAAAAAAGCAAAATTAGTGTTTGCACGAGAGTAAATAAAATCATTACATCAGTAAGAGCGAGAACTGCTTGTAAAGTGA
Organism: Thysanoteuthis rhombus; assembly: GCA_963457665.1. Taxonomy (NCBI): domain Eukaryota; kingdom Metazoa; phylum Mollusca; class Cephalopoda; order Oegopsida; family Thysanoteuthidae; genus Thysanoteuthis; species Thysanoteuthis major. Next base: position 26,368,454 of record OY735214.1, on the reverse strand, counting down.
GACCGGAGATGTTTGAGATGAAAGAAAACAGACTTTTACTTTATTTCATTGAATTCAACGCAAACCAATAATAAGAAATTAAAAGGTTGATGAATCGAGTAACTGGATTTAAACTAGAAATAAATGAATATACCTTCTATTTTTCATTTTCCAAGAATTAAGTAAATTTTATGTGCATCAGATGAGGTAAGCCATAGCAGAAATTAGATAAACATCTCCAAAATCCTTTTATGACTTTCAGGTCAATAGTTTTATTATAATCCCCTTTCTGTCATAAGAAAGCGTATCCAATATACGATCTAGCGATTTGAAATGGAGAAACCTTGTCTCTTGTTCGAGCTCTCTTTTTCTCTCCGATCAATCCTCCGAATGAAGCAAGGGTTCTTGACAACAGAACTGTAAACTTACTTGTGTATTTCTACTCACCACAACTAAGACTCAACAATCAAAATTGATTTATTGCATCCGTGCAATACGATATCGAATATTTTGGGCTAACTAAAAGATACTAACACTAGGTATCATATTTTAAATCAGAAAAGTCGTTAAAGAAATTGATGATGTATGTGAAACACTGACTATCAATACTTACAAATACATAATCCTTAGCAATTAAATTCAAATGAATTTGTGCTTCCCGTGTAAGAAATGAATTCAATAATTATTAGTTTGCAAGCCTGTTTTTCAACGTTAGACTTGATTTATTGTGATATTAGAACCATTAGTTTCAACCGGCTGCACTATTCTTACATATATCCGCTGATTGATATGTACTTAACTTTTACCTTTATACGTGATGTTGTTTATTTGATTTACTTATTTATTTTTGATATATTTAGACATCTTGCCCGTAACCCGTTCATCTGTGACTGTAATTTGCGATGGTTGTCTGAGTATTTGCACAGTTACCCTGTAGAGACGAGTGGTGCCCGTTGTGAGAGTCCTCGACGAATGAGACGAAAAAAAATTGGAAGCATTCGCGACACAAAATTCAAGTGCAAGGGTAAATATGAATTTAGCGCTTTTCAAAAGATTGAAATACACGAATTAAACTGTTTTTGCCTTTTAAAAAGTACCGTTTCCACCTAGTTTCATGCAATGAACGATTTGTCCGCTTGAGTTGAAACGAAAACTGGTAATCAATTTCTACCAATAAATGTGCAAACACACACACATATATACACGTGTATAGTGTCGGATAAAGCCAGTGTGGGGCCTGTAGCATATTTCATAAAGGGGTCATACATTATTCAAAAAATACTCATAAATATTAGAACATATGATTTTGTATGCACAGCAAAGTGATTATGTTCTTTCATTACAGTTAGTGGTAAATGGCTATAATAGTCAACTTGAACACGCAGTGGTTCATGAAAGTTGAAGACAGTACTATTGTAATAAAGCAAATACAGAATCATTGAATCGGAATTGCTAGCTTCGAAGCATTCAGCCTGGGGCCCTTGAAAATTATGCTACTTTTGCTACTTAGTCAATCCTTCAGGTCATGTGTGTATGTACGCAGCTATTTTGTATACGTTATTGTTCGAATATAGGTTACCCAGTGGGTGTTAAGGACTTATTTTCATGACGAGAACTGTTAATTAGGGAGAAACGTGTGGAACCAAATACACTCATAGATGCACACGCTCAAAAAGGGCCTTTGGGAACGTATTGCTGACAATTTTTTTGAAGACGAGATTTTGATGATATTATGACAAGCAATCGTCCTTCACCTTGAGAAGAATGGCGCTCCACGATGTTCTGGTAAAATCACCATGTGCCACTAAAATACAGATGCTGGATTGTATAATTCAATTGGATCCATAAACAACTGTTCTCTTCAGAATAAGGAAAGAACAAATGTTACTAACTTTACCAAAGTCACCAGCCCAACATCATAATGAAACAGATATTTTTTAAACAATATTTGCATAAATTCATTAATAGGGCTTCAAGAATATATATATATATATATATATATATATATATATATATATATATATATATATATATATATATCGCGAGAACGGAAAATTCTAAACGTGCATTAGGTGGCGCAAAAATAATGCCAAATGTCATCCTGTGCGTGTTTCATATTTCCTCATAGATTGTGTTTCATCAAAATTATTTAACTTCGGGCATTAACCACTAAGCAATAAAAATCGGTGTCTCCTACTTTTAAAGACTTTCAAAGAATCCATGTCAATTTAAGCCGTTCATTAAACCTTTTCATTCCAATTAATTTACACCACTCACCCGCCTCATCTGGATGTTGTAGATGGTTTAATGGTATCAAGTCTTACAGCTACAATTTGTTTCTTATTACTTACGGTCTTCAGTAATTTCTCACTAACATGTTTCCTCAGAGCAAGGTAAGTTGTACAATAGTTTTAAAAGGAAATTGATCACATGATTTGTACTATAAAATGAATGTCTAATGTAACACTCATATTGTTCAGCGGATGTCAGTTGTTCGCATTGTGTCAAAGAAGAAAAAATTTAATTTGGACAGAAAGATTATTCCTTTTTAGAAGTTAGTGAAGTCAACCAAAAAATATAGACTTATAGATTTAGAGTTTAGCGAATTATGTAAGTTGAGTTTTATTCAGGAAGTTTGTTTCAAGGAGATCAAGCATTCACGAAGAAAAAAGAAAACATTCGAAACCAAAGAAATATTTTCTCACTAAGAAATGTTCAAATACGTGTAAAAGATTCGATTTACTCACATAATTTGTATATCAATTATATGCATGTGTGCACGTTTTATTAGTGTATGTTATTCTTACGATATATATATATATATATATATATATATATATATATCAAAGCTCATAATTAAGCAATTTGTGAATGTACCCGTCTGCCTCTCCGTATATCTAGCAATGTCGTTGTCTATGTACTAATCTGTCTTTTTCTCTCTCCTTGGGTCCCTTTTCCTATTGCTATACGATCATTCTGATACATACAGTTGTCTATAGAATACAAACGTGCTGCAATTGCTTCAGCTTTGTATCTTCACTTCACATTTAGTGGTTATATTTCCTGTGCTTGTGACACAGACAAAGCCCTCGAAAATACCATGATCAAAGCTGTTGAAGAATTTGAACAACGAACCCGTTCAGTGATGTATATTGATCTATAATTTGAGAACACTGACATACTTTGAAAATGTAAACAGCAACGGCAAATATTGTTTATAAAGAAAAGGCTGTACCCCAAATATCCATGCGTTTAAAGCAATGCGAATCGAGTTTATGTGTGCGTAAGTGTTTGCATGAACGCGTACATTTTTACCAGTTTCTAAAACAACTCTTTTTTTCTTTTCATCAAGGTACTGAACAGCACAGAACGAAATATGGAAACTGTGTAACAAATAGAGACTGCCCACGTGACTGCGATTGCTCTGGAACAATTGTCGATTGTACCGGCCGGAGTTTAACTAAAATACCCGAAAGTATACCAATATATGTTACTGAACTGTAAGTATAATTTGTAACATTTTTTCGCCGTTTTATTTCTTTGTAAGAAAATCGTTCAACAAAAATGATTAACATAATTTTCGTTGGGTATTTAATGAAAAGTTATTAGTCATTACTTGAAAATCGTGTAATCATTTAGAAATACGGCTGATACCTGTTTCTTTTACAAAATTGTTGTTAGTTCAATCACTTACTCAACTATCTAAGGTAATAGATCTCGTATCAGGAGTAATTTTGCTTGAATAATCCTTCGTGAAATTCGATTTTTCTTTTTGTCCCCTATGAACAGTGGAGACGTCATTTTTTACAATGTGAATATACTTATGTGGATCAGTACCACCTCCACTTTCACACCAGCCTCTCCTCCATACATCAATAGACGGTTCTGGTCACAATATCAACACACAACCTGAAGAACCTACGGTCGAAACTCAGCAGCAACGACATCTTATTCTTTTCTTTTGAATAACAAGCGTGAAATGAATCCTAGAAGCAAATCAAAGACGGTGTCAAAACGTACATGAGCTGGACGGGAAACAAGTTTTTAACGAAGTGGCACTGGAAACCGCTTCCTTTGAATGAGTTAACAGATACCAAACAAAGAAAAGTTTACTCCATGTCAATTACTGACCGACCGCTGAAGTCCTCGTTTAGCGAGAGTGAAACAATTCAGTTTTTCTAGCACAAAATAGGCAACAATTTAGACGAAAAAGAATGGACGTATCGGAAAATCGAGATGCAGTGGCTTGAAAAGAGGGAAAGCATAAAATTCGTTGTCCCATTTGGTCCTTCGAGCGCAACTTTCCTCAATGCCACTCGCATGGGATTTCCTTCTTAAGTTCAGCCATTCACCAGATCCGTGCCCAGCCATATCCCAACTGCCGTCCCGACCTCGGAATTCTGCCCCATTACACTAGCCGACTCAACCGACTGCTTCTTCTTAACTTCTTGTCTGTCTCCAACTGCAGCTTCTACTCAACTCATAAGCTGTCTCCAACCACCTCAACTGACCACCTACAATTAGAAAAACTTCCGGTTCTCTGGCTACCCCAAATATTGTCTACGATCCACTTCCGGCTTCTTTTAAAATGTCATGTCAATCCTACTACCTCTCCGTGTAACAATATATTTATGTTCTGTTCGAAGAAAAAGACTATGCTTTCAAGGCCTTACTACTTCGTTTTCCCCTATCTATGCATCTTTTAAAATATGTATCCTCCATCAAGTGAATGCTTTTTAGCGACACCTATAAGAATTTTCTGTTTTGTATTTTTTATCACGTTTTCTTTTATTTTTCAAATATCTTCCAATTCAAATTTTACCCTTCGTTTGTACGTATTATAGAAAGCTGGTTAACAATGATATTACCAGGATTGAAGCGAACAGTGTGCTGAAAAGACTGCCTAATCTACAGATTCTGTAAGCGACATTTTCATTTTATACATTGGCGTAAAAATGTCTTTGATAACCATGTATATGCGTAAGGCTTTATGTGCGTGTAAGGATGATTGGCTGTATTTAGATGTATGTCTAGATTATAGAAACATGGACGATCTGCGCATATACGCTAATTCCTTCCTTGAGAGCGTTTCAGCAGAAGTTAAATCAATTTCTTGTCTAAGCTATGCATAACTTGATGTTTTAAATTGACTTTAACAGCAACTCTATTGGGATTTTCAAAACGAAGTCCACTTACTGGTAAAATCATAATAGTAGAATGTAGGACATTTTTCTGTCATATATATATATATATATACATATGTATATATATATATATATATATATATATATATATATATATATATATATATATATATATATAAATATATATACACATATATATATATAAATATATATACACATATATATAAAGAAGCCTCCATTATTGCTTAAACAGGAAAGTTTAGCTCAGTCGAGTCACGGTAACGAGGGAATTAGCCCGAAAGTCATCCATGCAGTCAGCGTATGTGTGTGTGTGCAAAAGATGTTGAATGTATGAGTTACAGATAAAAACTGGTACCTTCTCTTTTAGTCTTATATTTCGCTGTATGGAATTTCTACTCACATTGGTTAACTGGATTTCCTCCCTAATAAACTCTTCAATTCAGCAAGAGAGAAAAAAAATTACATAGAGGTTTACTTTTATCGACCTACATGTCATTTTTTACCATTTATCTACTCCAGAATATTTGACTATTTGCGTAAATATTGCATTCTGCAACATTCTTTTTTTTTAACAGAGACTTCAAAAATAACAAAATATCAACTATTGAAGATGGGGCATTTGATGGTTTAGAAAAATTACAAGAATTGTGAGTATTTTATTGAAACTTCGCATTTTGAGTATGTCTAGAAATAGTGTAACTCATATAGTGTAAATCATGTTATTAAATATTTTTTGGTTTTATCATCAATTGACAAAAACCCAATCGACTTTTGACTAGGGTTCTGTATTTGAGGGCGTGAAGTTTTCTTCGGGAAGAGAAAGATTTGTTGTTTCATCCTGAATATTTGCAGTACGAAAGCAACAGGTCCAGTACTTTCTGAGTAGCTATCGATCCAGTAGGGATTTAACATTATTTAGATATTTGAAATATTTGAATGAGGATCGAAAACTATTAAACAAATTAAATACATTGTGCATGTGTGTTTACATGCTCGCGGAGATTGATTGCAGCTTACAACCGACTCAATATCCGATTGAACATTTTCGAGTAAAAAAAAAATTTTGCAACTGAATTAGATTTATGAAAAACGAAGGATACTCATGAAAACTCTAAAATACATGATTCATTATATTTTTTTTAACTTTTTGTTGAAGTAATTCTGTTTTCCAAAAGTAGTTTACAAATGATTTTGACAAGGCAGCAAGCATAGAATACAGACTGTTAGAGTTGAAAGATGGATTTCGTGTGCTACTCAATTCATATATTGACCTTACATAATCTCTCGAACAAGTAAATACCAACTCCTCCAAAATTTGATTGAAATCGATCCAGATAATGCGGAGACACACACTCGCACCGGTATGTATATATACTTATGTATTAATGGGTAACATTACAAAAAAAAACACTAGGCATAATGCAAATATATATCTTGTCGTCTATTTACCTGAATAGACTAGTCTTGAGCTAACTCTATAGATACATCGTGAAAAAATTTGATCTTCCTCAGATATTGAGACGGGATGTTTCTTTTAATGCGGAACTGTAAGCAGATTTAAAGCTTATTATAGCATTGAGAAATGTTGATCAGGGAATTTGTCTGATTACACATGAATATATATATACGGACACTCATGTAGAGGAGTCTCATTCGAGTTTACTTATATTCACCATTCAATCCTCCAACTTTCCTTGAAAGCGCACATCACTCGCTAATTTTCACTTATTGATGATCTTTTTTGCAGGATTCTCACTTATAATAAACTGAACAAGATTAGTTCAGCCACATTTCGTGGATTGACCAATTTAATGATCCTGTAAGTATTTCTTTACTTTTTTCTTCTATTTCTCTTTTCCGTACCGCTCCTTTAACTCCTTACCTGCCTTTTCTCCCCTTTCTTTCTACTTCTTCTGTTCCATTTTGATTCTATTACATTAATATCTCTTTCCAGTTCCCATTTTTCTTCACTTCTCTTCTTTTGCCTTTTCCCTTTTAAATCTCCTGCTTTCTAATCTTGAACACAAGCTTTTTCTCTTTAGTCATCCAATTCCTTACATGATGCTTTATTAATTCTTATGATTTATTTTAGATTAGTTATTCTTTCATCTATTTTATCGCTTTTTATCACACCACTCAGATTGGTATTTTACAACCGTCAAGTTACCAGCGTTGATTGGAAATAAAATATAAAGCTCCAGCGAGATTTAATCTCACATCTCTTATATGGCTCATTTAAGCGAAGCCTATCAGCAAGGTCTTCGGAACTAAACTGATAATTCCAATTTGTCTTAAAAAGAAGAGTATACAACCATGGTCATGTTGCAAGAATGACAAGCAACCGATGGACAACATGACTCACAACATGGATCCCCAGAGATCAAGAACAGAACCGAGGCCAGCAGAATATGAGATGGTGAGACGAAGTGGACTGGTTCAGAAAAAATTGGCTCCGCGACGTCTACGATAGAGAGGTGTTTCGAATCCTGGGGAAGGTCTATGTCCAAGGACGGACGATAAAAGTGTCGATGATGATAAAAACGTATTCTTTATTTCTGGTCCACATTGCTTTCATGTCTGATCTTTCAAACTCTTTTTCCCTCTTGTCTTTTCTTCATAGTTCCTTCCTTCAACTCATCTATTTTAATTCTAGTTTCATCTTCTCGTTACCATTTCATTCAATTTTCCTTGTATTTCTCCTGTGCTTTTTTTCTATTTCCTTTTGATTACATTCTTGCTTGTTGCCGCTCGCAAATCCAGAGAGCGTTTGCTTTTGCCTGCTAGTATTCACATGAAAATAGAAGTTATCCATTCCCTATTGCATGTTATTACTCTTCACCACCCCATGCCTCACAACCTTCTCTCACTTGAAATAAGGTGAGCTGAAGAAAAATTGGATGTAAGGTTCGATAATAATTAGAATGTAACCTACGACAAGTAAGAAGTGATTATCATTTATTTACCATGTAATCCAATAATCGATCAAAATCACTTTGACACTTCTTAGTAGACTATCCTTTGGTATTTTCTTTCTCTCCTACTACAGTCCCCTTTTTTTTACCATTTCTATTCTTTCACTTTTCCCATCTCCTCTTTCCTTCGGCCTTCATTTGTTTGTTCTTCCATCTAACTTCATTCCCTTCTGACTTCATTCCCTCATTAGTGTTCTACCATTCCTTTCTATCCATTAACCTTTTCTACCTTTCATTTCTTATTACTTTCTATTCATTCCCGCTTTCCTCCTATCTTTCTTTCTCTTCTCTATTTCACAACTTCAGCATTATTCAAAAGAAATGAATAGTAACTTCTCATCATATTAAGGGCTATGATGAAGCTTAACCATCGGAACATCGGAATTGATTTGTTTGGATCCAGTTTGTTTTGATCCGAAATCAAGTGTGGGTAGCATTAGTTTGTTTCTTTCTGAAAAGTGAAAAAGGAGACTGGTGGAAAGCTGACTTCCATCGTTTGGTTTGGGGTTGAATTTTGCATTTGGATTTTGAAATTGACTGGGTTGAAGAAAGACAAATGTGGGGCTTTGTCAAGGCATAATTAATAACTTAATAACTGATGTGCCCTGATGTTAGCCACGACATCAGCTGTCCTCGTCTTGGCTTTACATATAGTTACTCTTTCTTGGCTCGCTCTTTCCATTTTTCGTGCTGTGAACCGCTTGGCCACCAGCACTTCCACGGAGATGGATACGAATAGTTCATATGCTGCGGGAGGAAAGAAGGAAGTCACTTTCCGAATGAGAATGAAAGCAATGATTTTAGAATATTTAAAAAGGCGCAAAAAGTACGTAATGAGGAAGAGAAAAAAGGTTTTGAAAAATGAGGACACCTGCCGGAATAGAAGAAGGTTGAAAATGGCATTGACACTCCTATTCTATCCATACCCCACAAAAAGCGACTAGCTCTAGCCGAAAACGAAAAATCAAGTATTTGAATTTCTCTGCGTCTTACATATCTGTGTCTGTGATAAATCTAACATTAATGCTGACATTGTCCATGGCTTTTCTCGATAGCCATTGAATTATTTAAATGAAGCTGTGATTTGACCAAGATAGGCGTGCACACAGAGAATGTAATTATATAAACATAAGCAGAAATGTATTTATCTTCGTAAGGAATAATATCTCAATACGCTTGAGTGCAAGATTTTTGCCCACCTGTTCCAGTTCCTCTATAAAAATCGGATTATTTATTAGCATTAATCCAAAGTGAAACGAAACATAGCCAGGTGCTACAGAATTAAGGGAAAGAAATTACTGCCTCCATATTTGTACGTGTATTTTTGTGTATTTTTCTCTGATTGTATGTGTTGTAAGTTATGTGTATGCAGATGGAATACTTACGAAACTATCAGTTGCTTTACGCAGGTGTCTTGACTTTTATGTCTATACCCTATTGATTCGTATATTCGAATGTATATTTCAGCGTGGTCAATGTAATGTTATGTTTGTGTAATTCATTTTGCTAACTAATCCCTACTCTTATTTTATTTTACAGGAAACTTGCATCAAATCGAATTAGTTGCGTTGATAATGAAACATACAACATGATGCCGAACCTCCGGTTTTTGTGAGTATCTCCCAATATTATTGTTGTTATAAATGGTGGTGAAAAAGTATCTATTCCTTTAGGCAGGCATTTCTCTGTATTCACACTATATGTTTTGTTAAAGTTTATTTTTATTCTACAATGATTCTTTTGTGTTCTTCATTTGTGTTGATTATATCTTAATGTTTCAGCTACTGTATGGTCCAGCCTTCCTCAAGCGTCTTTTGACTTTGGTACTATTCAGGAATTTCTTTTTCTTCCAGGGGGTAAATTGTTCCTATTCTTAGCTCTCTGTTATTCTCGGTATTCTTCCTTATAGCAGAGCTCTGTTTCTCGAACGATTCTGTTTGATTCTGTACTGGCCAGGTCAGAGATTGAACTCACTAATTTTCGGGAACTAGATACACTTACCAGCGCTTTCATCTACAACGTCATATCTCATAGGAAGAACACTTAACGTGTCAGAAAACTATGGGTGAGAATAGTATACCTCTCAGACGAAATATCATATTTTCTGGAAGAATTACCGAATGTGACAGACATCTGAGAAAGGCAGCTGTACTATGCATCAAATTGTGAAGTAATCAAAATCTCGTCTTATTTTCCATCTTAATATTTCCTCTTCTTATTATTTTTTCTTTTATTTGTAGATCACTGTTTGATAATCAGATCCGGTGTATAATGGAAGGGGCATTTGATAAACTACATTATCTCTCCACACTGTTAGTAAAGTTTTTTTTTTTTATTACTAATATTGTCTGTATCGGAAAATGTTTCACTGTTTACTAATTATTAAAACTGAAGACGAATTGGATTGATATGAAAGGTGTCATCTTTGGGTTGATATTTACCCAGCTCAGTTAAGTACGGTCAGCATGAGAGGAGAGGGGGTTTGTATTACGCCAATCCTTCGAGTGGGAGGGCCAGCTTGCCTTGAGACTCAGCATTCGGATCCTTAGGTCCGAACACTGATCACTGGCGCCTGTGAAAAATACTTGATTATCTAACCCATCAAGTAGGCCTGAAGTATATACTTATGTCCAACACAAACTGTCCAATGTGGGGAATCCAGTGAGGATTGAACTCACCATGGTTGTAATGGATTGCTATCTATTGCTCCACGGTCAAACAGTCATTCTTTGACCGTTTATAGCATCAATTATACATAATGGGAATAAATTTATAATTGTTTCAGGATTGCTAGATACTAGCATTGAAATGAGAAAGATAAAAATCCTCCTCTTTCTCTATCTCTCTATAACATTTGCTTCTGTCTCTCAATGTTTGCATTAACATCTGTGTGTGCAAAATATGCTAACATACACACAAGTATTTTGATAAAAGCGATTATTCTCAGTAGTTAGACTGTTCTTTATGTAATTCAAAACTATTCGTTAATTGATATTTTTAGATGAATTACATTGATACAATATTACATTACGTTTCTGAAAATTGTGTGTGTGTGTGTGTGTGTGTGTGTGTGACTACCATTTTCCCATGAGTTCAAAATGTCTACATAACATCTTTCGGCCCACCAATGCCTTTATTCTTAACTTTTTTCACTTTAAATTCCAGGAACATCATGTCGAACCCGTTTAACTGCAACTGCCACCTATCTTGGTTGCCCGAGTGGCTGAAACGCAAGACTATCGTATCTGGACGACCTGTCTGCTTCACTCCTCACAAATTTAAGGACATGCCGATATTAAGTCTGACTGCTAAAGACCTCGTCTGTGAAGGTAATTGATAAGAACAAGAGCAGGAAAAAAGATGTTTCTTTTTCCTCACAACAAACGTTCTTTGCTTCGCTTGCACTGGGAAAAACATATTTCAAAATAGATCGCTAGGAAGTAGAAACAAGGTTGGGAGATCTGTGCAAAGTTTTGGTATCTACAACAATAGCTATAAACAACATAACACAATATGATATCTGACAAAGAATTGTTGTGTTATCTTTTAGGTCATATATGATTTCAAACAAAGGCAAGTTAAATACCTAGAAATGTTATGTCGCACATGGTCACTGAAGGTATTACCGTTCACCATTTTTTTTCGCTTCTCATAATACAATATAAATGTCTCTATGCAATCAGTTCATTCGTCAGTAGTATGGCCTCAATAAAACTTGATGATTATGGTTGATAGGAGTTAACAAGAATATCTATTGAAATGTGTGCAGAAATCGAGATTACAGTTAATCTCGAGACAAGACAGAGACAAAGAGAAGTAATAAAAATAGATAGCCCTAAGCAGATTGACATATGTTCTGAAATATATATAAATAAATATATGTTGAAACGTATTAACAAAGTCGTTCATACTAATACTAGAGGTTGAATGATCTCATGGTTTTTTGCGAAGTAACTACGCAATATGATTTCTTCAATGTATATATACTGCGAAAATGGCCCCAAGTTAGATCTCTGTGTATCCAATTATACGTACTGCTTTCTGACTTACACCTAATGAAAAGACGGTCTGTCTCTATTTTATTGGAATTTCTGAATGCGTATAAAACTGAGCAGATTCTTTGTTTATTTCTAGAGGTTAACATAGATCTGTCATTAGACAAAAATATCAATCATATGGCAATAGCATTAAAGACATTTAAAGTGAATTGGTGAATGTCAACTGAAATAGGTTTTCAGATATACCCATCTACAATTCTGATCTGTTGATCTGAATACAAACCAAATAGCTGCATATTGTTTTCTGGAAACAAAGAGAGTGAGGATATTGAAATAACTATGAAGTCTTACCTGTTTGTTCTTTCCTTTTTTTTCTCATAATTGTATTAGATGAGTACCAACAAATACACACTGTATACAATGTGGAATTTAATCCAACATTCTGTTTGCTTGTAACTTATCACCGAATTACATATTTCATTGATCTAATTGTTTTTTTTTCTTCTACAGATACCAACAACAATGAGATTGGCTGCAATGTAGGCACCACACCTTGTTGTCCTAGTGGAATAATGGGTAGGGTATTACTTCTACAATTTAAGATTCCATTTGATAAGATCTTTTACTTGGAATTGTAAATAGGATTGAATGCTTATAGTTAATTGATCAGTTCCAAAAATGAAGCCTTTTTCTTTCATTATCTACAGAATTTGCACCAAATATCGGTTTCTACTTGTTGAACTGCTCTCGTGTGTACAGTAATCATCTTTTCGTCGGTAAAATTGCTCAGAAATGTTAAAATTAGCTGCTTAGCTACTTAATTATGGTCTTTTTATTTCTTCCAACCAAGAATTTTTAATTTGTGAGTTCAAGAATGCAAAGTTACAGATTTTTAGTTCTCAATGTATTTCATAGCATTGTGTTTCTTTTAATATCCGATTCCGTTGATTTTACACACTAATAGTATCTAGTGACTTTCACTAGGGTCCAAGTGACTACAACTCCTCTTAGTATTCTCATAATGTTTTCGTTGGGATGGTTTTTATCCTCCCTCAGATTTCTAATTCTTTTAATATTTTTGCTAAAATCTTTGGGGTTGTGTCAAGCACTCAAGAACAATGGTTACAATTATCATCTTCATATTTCATAAGTTTTCATTTTTCTGGCAGTTTTCCAAACAATTCCACATCTGCTGATCTGCTGAAAAAACAACATCTACTTTTCTTTCTTTACAATGATGATATGTGATCTCATAACCAGGGTTCGATGATCTGTTCGAACAACAAAAATCCAGAAAAAATTTACTTTCCCTCCAAAACAGCCTCTGCTCCCTGCTTATACCATTTGTCTGCATGGTTAAACTTGAGTCATTTGCACAGGTAGTTGTAGGTCGCTGTTTCCACACAATCATGTCTATTAATCTTGTGTCTGTTTGGGCTTTGATATTATTGGGCCCAATACTCATGTTTTAATCGTCATTTCCCTTGTCTATATCCTCATTCGTTCACAACACTTCGACCGTGTACCTCAAGCCTTTGCCAGATATTGTTGATTCTAGAATGTGGAATCACAACTCGGAACGCAGTCACATGTCAGGACACGTCACATCCGGTTTTGTATATCTGGGTTGTGTTTTCGATGTACTTCCTAGTTACTTCTCTTACTTAGGATAACTAATGAAGCTCTTAGATGCAATTGATATCGATGCTCGGTTTGCTGTTTGGTTTGACTCAAGGAACTTTGACGTATTCGCTAATTGTTCAGCCTGTCACCATGCCAGAGTTGTAACTGTCGCCTAGTGTTGAGTAATGATTCCACATTCTAGAACCAACAACGTAGGGTACACGGCCGAAACGTTGTGAACAAATGTACACCAAGACAAGGAAAATAGATTGACCATATCATACGTAATGGTTAATACACCCCGTCTAAAAAGATTCAGACAAGAACTGTTCTGAATCGTTATCATTAGAGATTCCGATTACTTTTTATCATGTATAAATCATTCCTGTCTATCCGACGTAAACGTGCACCTGATGAAAGTAGAGATCAGTTGGTTTCCGGTTTAGTTTGGATTGGCCGGGTTGGAATAGTGTTTTTTGCTGTCATATCACACAGGTGAAAGGAGATCTAGGTATTGTTGTTCTCTGGATAGATATTCATTGCTATTACACTATTTGGGATAAAATCTCCTTGGAAAATACCTTTTTTTATATGGATCTCTGTTAGAGCTGTACCTTCCAGTAGTCTATTGCAGTAGAAATGTTTTGCAGTTTGGGACTTATCTAAATATTCTAATATCTCAGTAGGTTGATGTGTATCCTTTTGTTGTCATGCCAATGCTAGATTTGGCTTCTTTTTACCATAAATATTAAATCTTTTGTTACTTTGTTGTTACTTTTTCTGTTCCTGGGTTTTTAGGGATTTTCCATATCGGTTAAAAGTCTGTAATTACCAATAATTGTCCATTTTTCAGCATCTTTTTTTCATCAATCATTTTGCCTTTCTTCTATGAGAAGTTGGTACTGTTGAGCAGACTTGTACAATTTTTCGAATCAGAAACCATTCTGTCCTTGTGAAATACCCGAGTTCTCTCTTCGCTATTCTTGCTGATTTTAATTATGCTAATGCTTGAATAGTTTCAGCTTTTCCAGGCATTTCCTCCATTTTTGCAAGGGTCTTCGATACTGTTCCAGGCTCATCAGTAATCACGAGAAGAATCGTTACCTTGTATCTCACATTATCTTTAATTTGGTAAGGTCTAGATATTTATCAAATAACGAGCATTATCATCATTATTTACTATTTTCAGATAAAATGGAAAACAGCTGTGATCCTCGGGCCTACTGCCCTCCCAACTGTACCTGTTCAGGAACAATTGTGCGTTGCATTAAGCAGGGTCTCAAATATTTTCCTAAAGACATCCCAATGGATACAACAGATTTGTGAGTATTTCATCCATATCACTCTTGTTTATAGGACGACCGATTGTAAGGTAGTTTTTTGCACCTTCTTAAATGACATCTGTAATATCTTAGTTTTTTGTACATATTGGTTTTAAATTTTAGTGGATAGAGTTGAAGTCATATGAGAAATTATAATGTATTTTTGAAGAATGTAAGAAGGAGATATAAATTGCTCTTCTAACAATTACTAACAATTGATATTCATGTGTAGTTGTTTTCTTACTTCATGTGAAAACAAAAATTGTGAATTTGTCCGTTGTCCCATTGGAAATCAGTAAATTTCAAATTGTCACTATTCTAGTTCTAAAAGCAACATAATCAATAATAAAATAACACTTGTACTTGAACAAAATGTAAAGAATATGTTCCACAGTGTTATCATATTTTGAGGCATTTTTTTCTAAACATTACCCTCAAAAACACTCTGCATGCTGCACGATGAAGGTCAGTTTTGGGGTCAATGTATACGAATCATCTTAGTTCAACGATCCATATGTGGCATATATATATGTTGTATATGGTATATTACCAACATCCGAACGAATATCATGGCATATGCAAAGAAGCATAGTAATTTGGACTGCATCCTCCAGCGGGATCAGATGCAAGCTCTAGATTGACCTTGGTTTTATTTTCTAACATATTTGATGCTAAACATTAAGTGCACCTTATATGCCACAAAATGAGGTGGTCCTTCGCAGTTAATCACTTGAATGTTAAACTGAAAATTTGAAAAGCTAGTTGTTCTCTTTTCTTGTCTTTACGCAAAATTAATATTATGGATTCGTTCTCGCTGTTTTTGTAGTTATTGTTGCCCTTTTTCTAGTGATACGTATAGATATAAAGGGTACGTTTTCTTTTCCTTTCTTATTTAGGTATTTAGATTTCAACAATATTTCTATAATTCCAAAAGACATTAGTCGCCTCACCAAACTGACGCAGTTGTGAGTATCAATTTGTTTTCTTCTCCTTTGTATTTTGATATGCTATTGTAATCCACATCATTGAACTCTGGAAGAAAATTACTTTGGTTTGGGTTTCCTCAATCAACGCCAACAGACCACCAAAATTATACTTGCCACTCAAGACCACGTATATGTCAAATAATCAGGGTTGTGGAGGTGTTTCTCCATAAAATGTGCGACTTCAGATGTTAGGTGTATGTAGTGTAAAAGCCGAATTACGGAAAAAGTTACATCGTTATCGTGTTCGTAAAAATACTCCCCAGCGAAAACTAATGAAAGATTAGTCTACATATGATGTGTCTGTGTGTATGAGAGAGAGAAAGAGGGAGATTCCCGCGCTTTAAATGTTGTATTGATAACGTTTATAGAAAAACTTGAAAAAGGATTTACTGCAATTGATTCGATTCAGATCAAATTAGACTTTGATAAAAGACTTTGTTTTGCTAATTGTTTTAAATCCACGAAATTAAACCCGTGATTGCATAATCTGTACATTGAGAAAAGAAATCGATTCGTTACGAGATAATTAGTTTGATGAACATAAATGTTATCTCATCAACAAATATACTTCAAAGCAGGAGTATACACATACATACACACGCGTGCGCATATCATGATGGTCAGTGTGTTAACATTGTGAAATAACCTCTATCTCTAGCCCACTTATCCACAACCATGCCACCGCTAATCGGCTTTTTTTCCCACGTTTTGCTTTCTGTTAAAATTAAAGTTTCAACATGCAATCAAAATAGCTCATTTAAAGTGTTCAAACATCTCCGAAGTGTTTTTTTATCTTGTATAATGATGCTGGTATTTTCTGCACCAAACTCGTCCTTTCCATAACTAGATTGCTATAGTAAGATGAAAACTTTCAGTACTACCATAGTGAGCGGTCTATAGAGATATTTCTACGACAACATGCAGTCTACCTGGGATATTAACCCTACCGGATGATTAAGAAAAAATTTGTATAATAGAATTTGTTAATGGTCAGCTTGTAAACCTATAAAGATGTTGAATAATAACAATATAATGATGCCACATGGGGATATTTTTTCGTATTGCATCCGTTATTTCATACATTTAGATCCTTTAACAGTAAACACGTCGTATATCAGTTTGAAGAAACACAAATCATCTGCATTGTTTCTCAGCTCTTTCCATCAAATGCAATTGAGGTGTGATTGAAACAGCTCACTGCTAACACCTATCTTTCTCTTTTTTGCATCTAACAATGATCGTCCAATCTCTTACGTGTTTACTCCTGTCACTGGATCTCCATCATTTTTTTGATGTCTCACAGTAAAATGGTGGTAACCAATGACACGTATTCATAAGCATACGAATTATCTGAATGGATAACTGAATATGTACATAGTCGAGTCCATTTGACCGAGGAGATATAAAATCATAACATGGTATCATAAAACTAGTAGTCTACACTTAGGAATTGGGCCAGTCGAGTCAGGTAAAGTCTTGGTAGACTGCATATCACTTCACTGTAGACTGCAGATAGACATCACGCTACAGTAGCACCCAACTTTCTTTACTTGCAACTTTCGCGAAAGGCAAAAGTGAAAGTTCTACGTATTCATATTTCTTACTAACGAAGGTAAATAAAATCGACCCAATGTCTTTAAATGTCAATGTGATAGAATTCATTCTATGTATTTTGTTTTGGGTTTTTTTTTTCAGTCTATTACGATTTGCAATATGTTTCCATTGGAAAACAGTTATAATTTATCAAATAAAATAGATATCTATTGTAAATCCCTTAAAATGTGTATCTATGATAATGAATGTTTTTTTTATTACTTCATATTTAACACAATTAGTATACTGAATTATTCCTCAAATACTTTGATACTACGGTACTGGGAGCTAAATTCGGCCTTCTACTAATACCGAGCAGCTAAAGCTTTGGAAACTTTAAATAGGATTAATTTATTCGAGATGCCAGTCGAGGGATCTTATTTGATGGGAATAATTGGAACTGTGTTCACAACGATTAACAGTGATCGGTTACTTAGATTCTTTCAACAAAAATCGTAGTAACAATTCCCTTCTTTAAAGTTAGGGTTACGCACTACAAAGCGTAACTTCAAAAATTTGAATCTATTGTCTTAAACGACAAACCAGATATTGTGTTGATATTTTTTAAAAGCTTTTACTCAAATTCATGAAATCCGTTTTAAAAAATATATACAGGGTGACCCTAACGTCTGCATAATTTAGTAGGGGCGATATTGGCACACTACATATTCTTTCAAAAGTGATTTTATGAATTGGGGTTTCAAAAAAAAATGATCATCAGAATCAGAATCAATGGATTCAATTTTTGAAATTACGCAACACTTACTTTGAAAGCGGGGAATGATACTGTCTAACGATTAATGATGAGAGACACTAAGTAAGCGATCATTGTAAATCGTTACAAACATGAACATCTCAGTACTGTTTTTAAGTAAGTCCCTTAGACTGGTATCTTGAATATTTTTCTCTTATTAGATGCTTCAACTCCCAAAACTTTCGGTGGTAGATATCATGGAATTGGCTGGCCGGAATTACAACCCCGATTAAAACTGTAATGATATCGGCCACTTTTGTTCACGTGGGATCTACTAAACTGGAATCAGCTCGACCACCCCAAAAGTTTGGGTTTGATGGGACTTTTCAAATCCATATATTGTCACTGATTGAGTTCATGTTCCCAATACAGTGATTACATTCCAAGCATCAAATTTATAAAAAAAAGTAATTTTCAGTGCTTTTCACATTTATTTCCTGCTTTTCTTTTGTTAATTCTTTGTGATTTAGTTCCATTGCACGTTACTTTTTCTATTCCCATTGCTATATCGACGGAAGTCTTATCTATTGGTTTTTATGGAGCGATTCCATTTTTATTCAAATCTTTTTTTTTTCCTATAACCTCTTACAATATTTTTTTACACTCGCATTTGAGTTACAATTATTATCATCTTTTCATGTTTTACCTTTTTTATTGAGTATTGTGCTGCATTGACTAGGATGATGCTTGCTAAAAAGGTCTTGATAAAATCGTCGCAGTATATTCTTGCGACACTCTGAATGTTTTTTCACTCTCTCTCTGTATTTAGTCAGCAGCAGTAACAGTCTTGAAAAATCATCAATCAGATGTGAAATGTGAGAGACAATGAAGAATAAACAAGAATTGACGTAATGAGAGGCGAGTTGAAGTTTTGGTTGGAAGGAATGGACAAGTTTGCTCTTATTCATGGCGGGTGGGATCAATAAGGTCTGCAGTGTCAGTGAGAAGAGAAAAATCGAGAATAAACGTGGCTCAAGAATTTCAACATTTTTTTTACACTGATTTGTGTTCGTGGATGGAGAAGGGCGTTGAAGAACAAGAGAGGAAAACACTTGTGTTCTAAGGAAGGGAAAGACGTGAAATAAGGTTGAAGGAGAAGTTTTGAATACAAAAGAAGCCTATGAAGAAACAATGAAAAGATGAAAAGCCAACGGAAATAGAAAAGGAAAAGTCAGAGAAAGAAAATAGAAAAAAGGAAAAGAAAGTGAAGGAAAACTTTCAAAGGAGCGAATCAAGGGTGGCCAAGACTAAATGGGAAAAGGAAACAGGAAAGGCGGAAGAAGAAAGTTGAGGAAATGACGATGGAAGAAATGGAAAATGGATTCTTACTAACCAAGAGAGTTTCTAGGATATCGAGGAATAGAAACAAAGCAAAGGGAAACAAAGAGGGAAAATATTTATTACTTCGACCATGAAAAGGGACTAGAAAAAATACAAATTAATATTTCTTGCAAAAAGATAAAATTCCTTTCGTTATTTTCAATTATTTTTTTCTTCATAAAACTAACTGGAAGCGCAATTCTGATGTTCAGCGCCAATTAAATTGTCTTCAACATGAAAAAAAACACTACCTGATATTCATTGATGCTATTTTTTTCTTAAATTTTTCTGTCTATTATTGAGTTATCATATGGACATGCAAAAGCAAGGAGATATCGAACTATGTATTTCATGTACACATATTTCGTCATATCTCATCAAAATAATAATAATAATAATAATAATAATAATAATAATAATAATAATAATAATAATAATAATAAGATTTTGTGTATAATACTTCCCATACCAAAGTTACCAAATAAGTAGGAATACAATTTGTCAAGGTGATGATTTTCGTTTAACGCCTTAAATTTTTCACGTTTTATTAGAAGAAAGTTTTCTGTTCAAATTTTCATCTGTAAATATGATACAACTTATATTCAAGTTTATTTCCTAAGGAAAATTTTGAAAGCTGATAAACTATTCTTAAGATGAACGAGCGCAACTTCAAATGGATTTAATGCTACCGGATAGGCAATTAGCTTGATATATAACATTTGCCATTGCAGAAAGACTTCTAATAACCTAATATTCACAAGGATATCGAATAAACTTTCCTGAAGAGATGGTATCCAGTGAATTCCCATCATGGTATAAGAAACGTATTCTCTCTCTCTCTCTCTCTCTCTCTCTCTCTCTCTCTCTCTCTCTCATAGGGGTATGGTTTAGCACTTGGACAACTTGTCAAAATGGAAATCATTCAGTCTTTCCATTCACATTCTATTGAAGACTTTTTGTCTGCAACAGAAATTAGCTTCATGCGTGTATGTGTGTGCAGACGTATGTTTTCAATCACTACTTTTTTTTATAGCTCATTCTATTTGCTTTTTTTCTTTTTCAGGGATCTTAGCAACAATCAGCTGCTAACACTTCCTGATTATGCGTTTGCCAACCTTTCCCACCTTTCTACTTTGTAAGTAATTGAAGATTTTCTGGATATTTTTTCAAAGGCAACATTTATTACAGAATGTTTTCTACGTGTCTTTACACTCTGATATGTTTTTTGCTCTTCTAGGAGAAGCATCCGCCTTAGGAATAGTAACGTATCGCGTCATTACTATGGAAAGATCATACTGGGAAATTATGATTAATATATTAGTGTAAATTGAAAGGATATATGTGTGTTGGGTTCTTTTACGGCAATCTGATTGGGTTTCCGTGAATCTAAACATGTAGTTATCCTTGTTCTATATAGAGTCGTCAGTTTTTAGGAGTTACCAAAATATCGATATCAATAGTTCCATTCGACTAATGTATCACACACACACACGCGGACACACAGAGACATACAGAGACACACAGAGACATACAGAGACACACAGAGACATACAGAGACATACATGTGCGTTCGTAGCACTCTATAGCTACGTCTTTGCTATCCAGCGTTGATGGAGTTTTGACACTATCACAGTTTGAGGAATTTGAGCATGTGACACTTAACTATAAGCATATTTTTCTCACCTGCTATTCACAAGATATTTAACAAGCTTAGCTTAGTCTCGCTATACCCCGTGCGGATCGAAATCGCCAGAGTAGTAATGTTGTGCGAAACGAGCTTTCTGACCATTTTTTCCATAGCATATGTATGTAGGCAGAAAAAAAACAAAAATAGATAAATTGATAAACAAATGGATGGACATGATGACTATAATTGAAATGTAATGCATAAAATGATTGAAATATATTAAATACATTTGATATTGCCGAGTACAATGCCTTCATAGAACATCCATAAATGACCACACCCAGAGTGAATGGTTTATGAAAAAACTAGTTCATTCACTACTGCAGTTGGGCTGAGTAAGAATAGGAGCGCCCAAGGACAAGTCCAAAGGCTCCCAATGTGCGTTTGCTAAGTAACCAAAGCAACCGCCGCAACGAAAGCGTCAGGATTAGCCCGACGTGTTCCGTTGAGTGCAATGGAACAGTGCTGCCCTAGGGTCGTATTTATTTACTGTTCCACCACAGCAAAATGTTACACAAGGTCGATGCTTTACGTGGGGAAAATAGGAGTCGCCCTGGAAAAATATCTCCAGCCGACGCGGCTTTGGTTTGTTTAGCAACCAAAGCAACCTCCGCCACGAAAGCGTCAGATCAAGTCCCGACCGGCTCCGTTAAGTGCAATGGAGCAATGCTGCCCCGGGGCAACAGATCCCCTGCAGCTGGGCCGAGTACTAAAAGAGAACCGGAAGGTTCCCAGTGTGCGTAGCAGTGCGCAGCGTAGTATAACCTAACTCATTGCAGCGGCGCACTCGGTCTTAGACACGCACCCTCTCTGGCCCATTCGGTAGGCAAGCATCAGTACCGGCGCCTCGGGCTCTGCTAGGGCACAGATACTACACTTAGATCCTGCCTCTATTTATTTACTTATCAGGACAATCCCGACCTGCTCCTTTAAGTGCAATGGAGCAGTGCTGACCCGGGGCGCTATTTATTTGCTATCCCATCTCAGCAAAATCTGACACAAGGTTGAGCTTAACGTGGGGAAAATAGGAGCCCTCCATCCAAAAATGGCTCCAGCCGACGTGACTTCGATTGCCAAAACAACCTCTGTTACGAAAGCGTCAGTACCTGCGCCTCGGACTCTGCCGTTGAACAGATACTACACTTCGATCCTGCCTCTGTTTATCTACTGTCCCACCACATATGACACAGGAAAATAGGAGACACCCTTCCAAAAATGTCTCCAGCCACCGCAACTTTGATTGCCAAACGACTGTAGAAGCTAAAACAACCTCTGTCACGAAAGCGTCCACTTTGGGACCTACTCCTTTAAGTGCAATGGAACAGTGCTGCACCGGGGCAACGGATCCCTGCAGCTGGGCTGAGTAATAATAGGAGAGCCTGAAGGTGAGTCCAAAGGCACCCCGATGTGCATAGCAAAGCGCAGCCTCAGTAAAACCTCACTGGCTGACGCACTGCACCGGCGCACTCGGTCTTGACACCACCCACAACCCATTCTCCGGCCCATTCGACGGGCAAGTGTCAGTACCTGCACCTCGGGTTCTGCCGTGGAACAGATACTGTACTTAGTTCCTTCCAAAAAGGCCAGAAAAGGGGGTGTCTGCGCATCCTTCTCAGTTCGTAGGTCTGTCTCATGGTTAGGTTTCATGTTTCAGCTCCATAAGTGACTATCGGGAGAATGCATTGGTTGTATACTCTTCTTTTTTCTTTCTATGTATATGTATAAATTTGTGATTTGCGAATGACACACCGGTTGACGCAGACAATGGACGCATCGAGCTTAGTTTAAAATCCGGTCGTTCACTTAGCACCAATTCTCTTGGGAAAGGTATGAATTCATCTCTACCCATCCATTGGTAAAATAGCACGACAGAGTGGGCTCTCTAGTCAGAAAATAGTGTCAACTGCCTACCCAGAACAAACATGACCCTATAATCGTTATGGGAGAAATTTGGAAAGGCCTTCCTCCAGCTGTGGACATGAAATGGCTGACAACCATGATGACAATGATGACGTATCACCTCAATCAAAAACTGATATATTGAATAATTAATAAGAAATCACATGCAAATATCGTTGAATATGAAGGAAATACTCTTGAGTAAAAATGAAGATATACTTACGTATATATCCACATTATCACTTCATTTATTTTTCTTTCTTTTGCAGAATACTAAGCTACAACCCATTACAGTGTTTGTCTGAAACCAGCTTTTCCGGTCTAACTCAATTACGGATTCTGTAAGATTCTGCCATTTTGCTGAACTAAATCATTGGTGATTTTTGAATAGATGTTCCTTAATATGCCTGCTTCTTCCTTCAATCCTTGTATGAATCATAGAAATCTGTGTTCAATCTGCAACTAACATGAAAGGAAAGAAGGGAACGAATGGGTGGTAGATAAAAGGTGTGAAAAAAACATCGTTTGCATGAATTAGGTTTAACTATCTTCGGTAAAGAGTGTTCCTCTTTTATTGATAATATTTAATATGATTACTATTAACAGTTATTTAGCTTTCAAATGTAAACTACATCATTCAGCGTTACGAAACAGAAATAATTGTTCGGATAATCAGGTTCCTACAGATAAAATACATCTTGCTCTTAACGTTGGTGTCTTCGCTTTCTTTTTTATTTACTACCCAAGTCTAACCTGATTCATCTTCACAAATGAGTTTTCAAGAATGGATGTTTGTCGTTACTATTATCAAATATCATTGGTAGACTCCTGTTGAATATCATTAGCGCCCAGCTAACAAACACAACTGGATAATCCTTTTTGGTGTGACTGGTGTTAGCACGCAAGAAGTAAATCGAGCGAGATGGGATTTGGGGAATGAAAAAAACAGGAGAAGAATGAGTAATCCAAAATGTAGGTCAAGTAGAGTGAAGACTGTCCAAATCCAAGTGGGGTGCAGAGTATGGTGACGTGGTTGCAGGATCTTAGAGACCTGTAGGGCTACGTGGTTGGGTCGCAGGTGCTTTTCTCATAAGACAAGAACTTCCAAGATACATCTGCGATAACAGTCAGACACTAAACAGTAACCAGCCTGTTCTTCACTTCAAAGTTTCTGGGTTTTTTTTTCTTTTTTCTGTGCCAAGTGGGTATCAGCCATGGGGATGGAAGGAGTACTAGTATTCGCTTAAATACTCACACATACTGATAGTACGGAATCAACTTTACCATAGCTACCAGACACTCATACATTGGAAAAGAGGGAAATTATTCACACCTTTAATGAGAGCTCATCCCACACGCAACTTTGTAAATACACGCGCAGTTTAAGAAAACACACATTTGGGAACAAAAACAAAGACCATAGATGTATTTACTTATCATTCCTATATATATATATATACGTATAAGGTAATATAAATGCATACATAGGGATTTACTCTTACAGACGTTCATTTAAGCAATTGTGTGTTTGTATATCTATTACATAATTATATTCAATTACAAAAATTCTTATAAAAATATATATATTCGCTTAAATATATACACATGTATATTCAGGATAGTTTATGTAAAGCCATGTATCAGCATATTGTTTCATTTCATTTAGAGATTTAAATGAAACAATTATTGAGCACATGTAACTATTCAAGGAGCGAAAATGTGAATCTAAATATGTGTGTTTGGGGGTGCATGTGTATATGTATGAGTATGTATATGAATGTATGAGCTTGAATGCGTTTATATGAGTATTCGTGTGAGTGCCCATGATCATTTACATCGTTTATTTTGTTTCTATGTAATTATGTGTATGTACATGTATGCGCATATACACGCTCTTTTGGCTAACTTGAGTCTAGCAGTCGACCATGTTTTCGGGAAATCGTGTAACGAAACTCTCTCTCTCTCTCTCTCTCTCTCTCTCTCTCTCTCTCTCTCTCTCTCTCTGGTGGTGCTTGTTATGTGGTTTCTCATTCCACTGTCAACAGAGAAAAAATTTCGTTACTTATATCTATCTGTCTATATATATATATATATATATATATATATATATATATATATATATATATAATCTCCTCTGTAAGTCTGTAGATAGCATGAGGCTGTGTGAGTGTTAGCCACCCAAAATACCGAATAAAAAAGTTGCTGAAGCATTTAATATAAATTTCCTTGATGCTCTATAATGTCCAAGTATCACAATTCTCTCCCACATTTATATTCATTCAATGAAATGTACGTGCACATTTATATATATGCTCACACATAGTTTACTGCATTTTGCTGTGGACATGAACAGACATGCATGCGCGATCACAGATATTCAGAACATGCTTTAGAGGAAACGGCGCTATTGTGTTGAGATCTGTTTCTAACATTCTATATTGTATCTGTTCCTTCTTACGAACTCACTTTTCTCTAACGAGACGTTCTTCCCTTGAATTTCTCCCTACCATTTTCCCTATTTCCTCTTCATGATTATTCCATTATTTCTTCCTCTGCCTCCCCGCCTCTTACGTCTTCATTTATTTCCTTCTATTCCTCTTGCTAATGCCATGTGAATACATGCTCTTCAATCTAGCGACCTAAAAAGATGACGAAAAGTTTTACCCTTTTCCTTCCGGTCCCGTAACCGTCTGTCATCTTTGTTTTCGCAGGGCTTTTCCGGTCGCTCAAACGACGTTTCTGTTTTTCTAATGACAATGAATATTGATGTTAGAGTGTCAACCCACCGTATCTTCCGGCAGTCAAATGAAAAGGAAAATAGATATCGAGATTTTCTGTTCTGTTTATGCCGGAAGGTGGGACTACAGACTAATTTTGGATCAACAAAGGAGCAAAAAGAAAAGCAGCTGACAGAAGAATGATGGTACATTCTCTGTATTGCCTTCACTCGAATCGCCTTCACTCTACCTCATCACCATAATTTGGCATACGACAGTGCAAGAGATCGCGCGCTACAATGGCATCAATTGAAGAAGAACCTTTATAACAATTTTGAAGGAACATATTTACACATTTTAGCAGTTTTCACTGGGAAGTTTTCCAATCAGATAGCATTTTATTTTTGAAAAAAAAAGTCTTTACCTTTTTAATTTTGATAATGAAGAAGAAGAAGAAAAAGGATTTTATAATGATTTGATAATAAGTAGATGGCTTATATAATTATAGAAAGGTTAGTAAATAAAATCCGAAAGAAGACGACTACAAAAAATATTAGAAATTATGGAAGCAATAGAAACAAAGATTAGAGAGTAACTGTCTGGTCATTAATGTGTGAGATTCTAGAAGGTTGTACAGTGTCAATCCTTTTTTAGGGCGGGAGTAAATGATATTCAAGTTGACTGAAACTAAAACAATGGGCAGTTCTACTGGCATGATTCGACACCAGATATTCCGTTCAACTTATAAATCAACAATTTTAATAGTTTCATTTAAATCACTTAGCTTGACTTTTTTTCTTATTTTCCCTTTTGTTCTTCTCTCACAAATCTTCCTTTTCTATGTCTGTAAAACAGCTTTTCCCTCTTTCTCTCTCTCTCTTTGATATTCATTTACCACATTTAGTACAGTAAAAAAAAATGGGGAAATAGGGATTGGAGGACTGTGTTGCAAAAATCTTCAAAATGTCTGCCACCCGTCTCCTCTCTATCATACATAGTTTTGATATTTCTGCCAAGTACGCAACCTTAATCTTGATTAAAACAGCTCAAGTCACAAGATTTTCTTTACAGATCCTTGCACGAAAATAAGTTGTCTACCATACCCTATGGAACATTCAAGGATCTACATTCTATAACCCATTTGTAAGTATGAAAAGTACCTTACTTTCTGACTTTTACCCTTCATGCCCATATCTTTCTTTGAATATATTTACCTTAATCATCACAAATTCCCAATAATCAAACTCTTCCTGTTTACTTTTGCGGTCATTTAAAAACCAAATGCAGTTCCAGAATCTTATTTTGAATATGATACTTAGACAAATAAACCTACTGTTGCTCTTCCAGCTTAGGAATAGAGCACTCTGGTGGATGAGGAATTACGCATGAGTGAATATATCGCTAAAGTTCAACCTTACCGACCGTCCAATTCTGCCTAAGGCAGAGATAAGATGTCAGCCTCTGGGTCAAATTATAAATAATAAATTAGGAGGATATGTTGTGGGTATTTTCGTTCTCAGTATGTAGTTAAACCATCAGTTCTCTATGGCGTTTCCTCTTTGAGAGTATTTCATTTTTACTTGAATATGTTTCCCAGTGTTAGGGTTCACTTTTATATGGCAAAAGTTAGTTAAATTATTCTAGGTTTGGTCAAATTTCTACACGTCTAAGATAATTATGGTTCTTTGAAGTGGTTGGAGGTATGAAATAATGATAATATTCATAGTAATAATGAGGAGAATAAGATAGCCATGATGGGGAATTTTGATGTATTTATATTTGTTATATTATGCTTTTTAATAGAAATTCTGAGCAGTGCCAGCATTTCAACGCAACTTCATTTTTTCTGTTTTATGTATATGATATGTATATGGTGTATGGACTTGGTTTAGTTTTATTTGTTTTTTTCCTTCCCTTCTTTCTTTTTTTTCTTGTATTTCTGTTTTTTTTTTTAAATCGCCTATTGTTTAAATTACTGAAAATGTGCGCAATACCTCCGCCAAAAATGACAAAAAAATAAATACGTAGCTTGTAAATAATTTCTATGTCGAAAGAATGCCTAAAAACAACGTCTTTCCTTAAGAGCCGAAATAAAATTGGTTTCTAAAGTAGAATATGTTCTTCTGTAACGGAAATTGCTAGTTGTTTAAATTGCTGAAAATATACTCGGCATTTTCGACAAAAATGGCCAAAATTGTATTTATTCTCTATATCAGTGGCAAGCCTATGGTTGGTGTCACCCGGGCAGTTACTCATGGTACCCCTTCTTCCAGAATTTGCTCCATTTGCAGGATATCTAGACCTTTGGTGATCTTTTGTACTAATACGATTCATTATTCATCATGCTCCCCCTATTTTATTGAATGTGATGGTATAAGCCCGAAAATACTTTGGAAACTTCTTGAGATATTGTGTGGTCACTTATGAGGGTATAACCTTAAAGCATGGGGGAAAAACGGAAAAATATTTCTCAATCGAAAAATATTCTTGAATTTGCCCCCAACCAAACAAATAACAATCATAATGTTTTGAGATCTTGAGTAAAAAGAACGAATGGCCAAATGCAGACATAAGAGACAACTCTTGTTGAAATATATGGATAACGGAACACGAGACAATGATTTCGATAAATAAAGATTTATGGTTTCTGAGATGGTATCAAGTTTTCTATATAAAAGCTATAAAAGTCAACTTCCAACCGTTTTGTTGTTAGATCCAATTGTGCATTGATATTTGTTCATTGTATTTAATCTTTGTCGTCGATGATTCCCCAAGAAAGTTCATTTCAAAGACTTTTGTTAAGCATCGACAACAAAGGATGACACCAAAATGAATGCTGAAAATATTTCGTATAGTTCCTAAGTAATCCTTTTTTTTTATCGATCCATACAATATCTCCGACAGTTCACAATGAATTTCTATAAAATTTTGTGTAAGGGTAGGCAATGGGGTAAGGAAGAGTTGACAAAAGTTTAACTTCCGCTATTTTCAATGAACTTTCTCCGAATATACAAGATCTTTGTTGAAAATGAATGTTGAATACGATTCAAGTTCGAACTAATTATATTCTCCTCAAAGAGAATTGCAACTGTAATGTTCTATTCGTCAAAGCATAAAAATGTGATAGTCCCGTATTATTATATCTTCATTAATGAATTTGTGTCCTAATTAACACAGGCATTGTCTCAAATAATTTTTTGTAACGTATTCTTAATGCATACTAATTGAAAACTTCAGTTTATTGATGGTGATAACAATCCTCACTGTCTCATTGTGAAACTAGCTGTCATGAAAATGAATAGATATAATAATATTAAGTATGAAAATTCCGAAACTTTGGACAGAAAATGTTATTAAAACGCAAAAATGATGAAAATAAGTTATAAGATAGGACATAGAAGTGAATGATAGAAAGAAGACTGAACAAGATAATTGAATGGGAAAATATACTGACAAGATTCAAAATGGTTTCAGTGGGACATTGAAATTGTATTTGAACGTTGAACATGGTAGTTTTTCTCCGTTATTTTAATGTAGGACTGGGTATACTATAGAATACAGATTGGAATTTGCTCTGATCGTCATCCTTTATCAATTACTTATATATTGTTGGATGAATTATGTTATAAAAGATGTTCTTGAATTTAATAAATTTGCTTTTGGTACCTTTCTTAGTTTAATACCGAATTGGTGATACAACAATGTTTCCCTTTGGAGAACAGAAAATTGATTTGTCTTTTTATTCTCTTTTTGATTCAGCGTAATTCATAACATTTTCTGACAGCCTACCGGTAGCTAATTAAATTTGAAGCGTCCACTTTACTCCTTCAAAAGTTTCATGTCCATATCTCTCTAAATCAAAACTTACATGATAGTTTTATACCTAATGTATCTCGGTAAGAAACTACAACGAAAACTGAGAACAACTGATTCTTTCTTATTTCATTTTTTTTTTTTCGAAGCTAGCTTAACAACATCGAGGTGAGTCTAGACGCTAAAATGCCAAAATATATTTCTACATGTGCACTAGTGACTGATTTTATTTTTAATAATATTTAATATATAATGATTATTTCATGACACCCCAAATCTAGTTTATGAAGCTAACGTCAACGAATTATCTCAAAAACTTTTCATTGATCATTATGCTTCTTAGGTGAAAATGTTGCAAGTTTGCCTCCAGATCTTGATGAAGATTTGGTACCAAACGTCAAATTTTATAGAAGAAACGTTCATCAATGCCTTTTTGTTAAAAATGGATAGAATTCTCTGGAAATAGATATCATTCTAAACAATCCTTCTCGATTTGTAGCATGTGAGAGAAGGCTTTTAATATGCCGAAAGCTCTATATTACTGTAAGAAGAGCCCAAGAAAAGATGGAATTCTCACATATTATTTGCTATTCAATTTTTTATCAATTCACCTACTTATTTTTCAAAATTTCTTTCCTCGAACATGTTCCGTTGAAGTAAACAATTATCATTCACGGGTTGATGCCTCTCTCAAACACCCCGCTGAAATCATGAAGATGTAAATAAATCTTAATTCCGATTAACAGATAAACTTCCACGCATGTGAATAATCTTTGAGAAACACTTCCTTAATTTGCCGATGATGATCTAGATATCACACTTAGAAAAGGAATAGCCCCAATGCACGTCTGCAGAATTCTAAGAATTTAATATTTTCAGATATTGACCAACACTTGAAAAGAATGATGGGTAGTTATGCCAGGTTTTTATGGGATCATTGATATTATTTCGTAGAATCCTTTTCTGTAGTCTCTTTTTGATTACATAATCGTAATGATGAAATAAGGAGCAAATGCATGGGAACAACTAATATTGCTGACTTCCATTCTTATCTTTTAGAATATGTACATATGTGTGTGTGAATTTTTTTTTCGGTTCACATACATTCCGATAAATGCGTGCTTTCAATTTTTTTTTCGAAAACGTACAACCCAATTTCATGTTTTGACACATGTTCGAAAATTTTGGTTCCAATCATTGATCCATGCAGCATGTACTTATTTTTACTTATTTTTTTGCTTGACTGCTTCAAACGCACCAACAAAACCTCTCTGTTACTATTGTAAATAGAGTGCTTGGAGGGAACCCACTTTACTGCGACTGCAATTTGAAATGGCTGTCCGATTGGATCAAGAAGGATTTTTTGGAGGCAGGTATTGCAACGTGTTCTGGCCCTGAACCAATGGCTCAGAAATTACTGCTGACAACCCCATCAGCAAACTTTCAGTGTGATAGTAAGTATTACCTTTATTATTTTTTGTATTCTTTATACGCTTGCAGTTATTCTCAGGTTCAGATTAGTTCTACTTGGTTGAAAAAGTCTCTTTGAAACAAGAGCTGATTTCTTCAGAACTTGTAGGCATATCTTTTCTTGAGTTGTGTAGAATTTGTATGCAGTTTTGAAGTTCTATTGGTTCATCTCTCCTTGTCGTCCTTGTCAGCTTTACTAAATTCCTTTTTTCTGCTCATTATTATAGTCAACATAAGTGCGAGAAGTGATTTTCTTTTACTTGGTTTATGCTGTATACTGTGTTGATATCGTGAGCCGATGAGAAATCCAGATTGAAGCCAAATTACCGTACACTAGATAAAAGATGCTCGTCGTTGGCTGATCCCAAAACTTGCTAAAGTGGTCTTTTTTTCAGATTTTTTTTTTTTTTACAGAAATGCTAATCACGACAAAAAAATTTCAATCACGTTATTATCAGAATTTAAAACCATCTGGTGATTAAAACCTATCTTTGCGTTAAATGTCCGAAACGCAGAGAAAAATAATTGCATTCATTTTAAAAACACATTTACATTATTTACAATACATTTTTATACTTTGAGAGTTGACAACGTATGTATTTTTCATTAACTGTAAGCCTATTCAAAGGTCGAAACTGATACATGACCGAGACTCGTCAGTACCGTTGTTAAGAATTAACCAAGTGTTATCTTAATGTTTTATAAGTTTTCATTCCGAAAATACAGAAATGAGAGCTCTGTCTCAAATATCATCTTACAAAATGTCGAATGAATCCTTTTCAATGTGTCAATACCACCATAAAGGTCATTTGTCACTCGATACAAAAGCTGTGACTTATTTTATCATCTTGACTTCTAGCAAGGTTTGATTAATGCAAGTTCTCATGTGTGTTTTTATTTTCGTCATGTTTGATCCGAAGTTAAGCCCTGGTTTTGAAGTTTGACTCTTATTTTCATGCCTTTCTAAAAAGGCATCAGTGTGAAATGTGATACTATGATTGGTCAGTGGAAGGTTACCTTCATGAATGAATTCTACAAAGACACTAGAGGGGCATTTTAGAATTCGGATTCCGAGTGGTGTTTTTTCTTAAAGATAACCTGAAATGTAAGTAGTTTGGGCTGAACTAATTGATAGACAATGCCAAAGGTCTTAACTGGTAGGGTATTCCTTTAAAATCAAATGCAGGCATCTCGAATTTTGAGACCACGCTGATCACAATCACAGCCAATTAATAAGAAAATTAGAACCATAATCAAGATTGTAGAAATTATAAAGGTGCGCCAAGAACATTTAGACAAATCAGGAATAGATAAATTCCTTTAGATAATTTCTCACTACCTGGTCGATCTATTTGGACAGAGGGGCACCCGTGAAAGTTTTTCTCAGATCTAATAAAAACTACCTTGAAAGATTTGAAATATAAAAGGAATTGATCAAGTCTAAAGGTATTGAGTCTTGTTTTCTTTGTTGTTTCTTTGAAATATCAGTGGTCTGCAATTATGATGATAATATGGAACCAGATGCGATAAGCTCCTTTCATCAGTCGTTCATGTAACGTGTGAGGTCATCAGCCAACCAAAGTGTGTTAGGGGACAGTTTTGTCGATAATGTGGACTAGCGTGGGCGTTGAATTAATTGTTCAGACTGGACATCGAATGTCCCCTCCACAATTGCTCTTGTTCATAAGTACCTCTCAAATAGCAACAAAAATGATCAATTCTTCGAGGAGTTCTTTGCTGGAAGTGTGTTCTAACGCTACGTGTACTCGCTGCCCTCCCTGGACAACTTGAAATTCTGATTTGAGTTGACCAATTCCTTGATCATGTCCCAAGATTGCTTCCATGTCTAAGACTAGACCTGTCCTTCTTGCCTCTGCACACTGATAGAGCATACATTAGCTAAAATCACCTGACCAGTCGTGGTACTTGAGACAACTTGAACCGGTAATTCTGTCTCCAATAAACCTTTTTGTTTATATTATATCACCGTTGTTTCATTCTTTGGAACGCTCATTGTTCCCGTGTTCGTAACCAACATCCCTGCAAAGTGAAGACGTTTCGATCAAACCCTTCGTCAGTGAACCTTTGGAGATCTTCATTCCCCGGCGTTGGTTCAGAGTTCTAGTGTAATGGGGAGGCGAACGAAAGCATGGAGGTTGTGGAGTGACAGAAATAATTCTACCTCTAGGTTCGAAACAATGTTACTGGCTCCATTATTCCGAACATTCTTTTTGCGTAATATATTCCTCTCCTTTTCTTTCGCATCAATTTTCTCTTTTGCATTTTATTCACTCAAAAGATTATTGCAAAATCCAAAACTCAACATTTATCAAAGTGCAAAACTGAGTGAGCCTTTTTTTTTAAGGGGAGCCTGATCCAGCCGTCTTATCAAAATGTAATGCGTGCTACGAGAACCCGTGCCAGCATGGTTCCACGTGCACTTTGGTGTCCTTCAAAAATTTCACCTGTACTTGTGCCCCCGGCTACTATGGTACCAAATGCGAAAACGAAATAGATGCCTGCTTTGGAAACCCTTGCTTCAGGGGTACTTGTGAAGTAAAAGAGAATGGCAGGTTCAAGTGAGTTTTTCTTTTCAAAGTAACTACGCATGTGTCTCTAACTCCCCCCCCCAACCACACTACACTGACATCATAAATAGTTTTATTGTTTATACTTTTGCCTATTTTTACGTAATATTTTGTTGTCTCTTTCATAAATAGATGATATTTTTATGTGCAATTAACGAAAAGGCAATACTTTTGACCACTCCTTATAAAAATGCTTTCACTAATTCAATAACAGAATATTATTGTCATTGGTTTAATAAAGAAAGAATATATAACATTAAATGTCAATTAAAGACCAAAATGACTTGACTTTAAAACTGAGGAATCGATTTGTGAAATTTCAGTTTGATTAAATGAGAAAAAAATGAATCACGCAATGTTCTTGTTTATCTATGAAGGTGTCACTGCCCGAGAGGATTCGAAGGGTACCGCTGTGAGGTCAATATTGACGATTGTGTCACTCACTCCTGCCAAAACAATGCCACTTGTATCGACCAGATAGAAACATACACCTGCAAATGTGCCCTAGGCTATACAGGTAAGAAAATCTGTAATCACATGATGTGTATCGGTATACATACGGTTTTCCATCAGAAAATATTTTTAATTCTTTTGCAGTTCAAATAACTTCCAATTTTTATACTGCTCCGACATTATTGAAAATAGTTTTGCGATAAGCGGTTTACATTGATGTGTCTCATTTGGGGTATATGTTTCCCTCGAGTTATTTGATGCTTTGAAAATCTCAAATAACTTCTTTTTTTTCTTCGGTTTTATTATCTGTAATTTGCCAAGAAGCAAATTCTCAACTTTCAATTTGATTTGATCCTTTATTCGGTACGACTGTATTTTTGTTCCTGCTACTTATGTGGAAGTGTGATACCGATTTCTCTGCTGGTCGAATGTTCAATTGACATGCTGATGCCTTCTAATTATTTGCTTCATAGTCATCTGCACCATTAGTATTATATGTCTTTCTTTCTTTCTTTATTCATCTAGGAAAACAGTGCCAAAAGAAAATAGTGTTCTGCGAAGGCGAATACAATTTCTGTCTGAACGGAGCTTCATGCAAACCATACAAAGATGATTATGTGTAAGTTGAAGTTTTTATAGCTATGGACTTTCTCAATTCATGTGATACGTCTTCATAACTATCATATTATTTATGAGTATTATTGCAAGGTAAATTTGTTTTCATAAGAAAAATGTTCATATTGTTTTAAAGGCTAGAAAATTTGTAACAATAACTAATTTTTTTAGATCTAACGCTATAGAAACAAACGTCGACCTACTAATGGAAAATACTTAGAATAATTGTAGAGAATGATAGTGTCAGATGGAAATATATCAATATTCTGATTTTTTAGTGGACTCTAATCCCCTGTGAGCTGTACACAACAGCGGAGAAAAATACGAATCAACTGTCAACTCTGTATAGAAAAGAACTAGCTCAAAAGCAAAAACAAGATTGTCTTTTTAGCCTTCATACTACGTATGCCAAACCTTTTTGTTTACTTTCAGTCACTCTAAGCAAGGCTTTTTGGCCACTTTTCAAATAAAAGGGTTAGTGGGAAGGGAGTTATTCATGCAGCAGAATTAAAACCGATGAGAAAAAACATGTTAAAATAGCTTATTGATGTTGGGAACACTAGACACGTGACATATTTAAAATGGCGATTGAAATGACTAAAAACAAAAAATCAATAAGAGAGATAAATGACTAAGAAGAGTTAGAAACACTAAAAATAAAGACCAATAAGAGTTTTCTCCAGACTAACTCTTGGTAAGGCACGTGTTCACTCTAGATTTTAAAATGTCGAGATTGTACTCTCAGGAAAATATTCAGAATGGAGTATATTCCAGAAGGCAGATGTTCTTGATAGGAAGCCATTTGCGTGGAACTTACGGTGAGTCCTTGATAGATCAAAAAAGTATGGATGTGATTTGATAGCCTACCGAGTTTTAACTGAAAATTCCAGGACGGGAGTGAACTAGGAAAGGTTGTTTGTCTGATGGAAGTAACGCTGAAAAAATGCCCAACTTACGGTGATGAGACAGTGGTTGGAGTGTGGATAAAAAAAGCTCATCACCCACTTGTCCACGCATTTACTTCTGTACTTAATCGGGGGAGAAAATAGTCTGATGAGAGAAGCCTGTCCAAATATGGTCCCTGTACTCCATTTTGGGGCGGATTTGACTCGTAGAGAGGTAGAATGGTGTTTGAAACCTTCTCGGTCGGTAGAAAGATTGTACCATTTCAGCTGTGACCTTGGCTACATGAGTAAAGTAAGAGTCCCATATCATATTTGAGACCCAGAAGTTTATTCACATATATGTTCGATCAGCAGCCCCATTTTTCTTTAATAGTTTATTCTTTTTACACTGTCTAGGCCCATTGAATTATTATCCGTGTAATTATGGGAGATCATTTCGAAAAGTTCCAAATGATATAACGCATTTTTAAACGCACGCAGACACACACACACATATATATATATATATATATACACAAACATATATTTATGCATATATATATATATATATATATATATATATATATATATATATATATATATATATGTATATACATATATTTAGGCATATATATATATGCATATATATATATATGTTGCAAATATTTTCATTATTTGCATGTTTGTATCGTGAATGTGGAGTGATCAGACAGAATGTTGATCAAAGTGACAACTGGAAGGTTAAGAGAGAAAAAATGGATGTTACATCTCGAAATTTTTCATCATGTGGGTATATATATATACATATATATATATATATATATATATATATATATATATATATATATATATATATATTCACAAATATATACGTATATTTATTTACATACATATACAAATTTATATATATATTTACATATGTACTCATATATACACTTATACACATGAATATACATATATATCTCTACATACATATACGTCCACTTATATGTACGCATACATGTATGCACAGATATATGTGTATATACAGCTATGATGATTGCCCTCGTCTAGTCAGATGATTGCCGTCCCATCACTTTATCTGATTACCCTGCTTCCTTCCACTACGTCTATATTCTAAGATGGCTACATTATATATATATATATATATATATATATATATATATATAGAGAGAGAGAGAGAGAGAGAGAGAGAGAAATGTAGATATAGATAGCTATACATATATATAGGTGTGAACACATATACAGATACATATATATATATATATATATATATATATATATATATATATATATATATATATATATACACGTATCCATACAAACATATATATATATATGTATATATATATATATATCAACAAAAACGTGTCAGGCAGATTTTTAAGCCAGTTGCTTGACGAAGCAACAATGCAATTATGTACAGAAAGGATAGGCATAATACATCGTTGATTATTATCTGATATGACGTACAAGATAATTATCTGATATGACGTACAAAACTCAATTTTCAAATCCTGGTTATCAGTTTCTGCAAAAGATCAACATGCAAGGACTCAACTATTCTTGAAAGGTATCCCACAAATTATCTTTGTACGAGAACTTCTTCTTGGTTAGATTTGATTGTATAAAGTCACAAATGTTCTTAGTTGGACTTGTAACTGGTGATTGGCCAGGCTGGGACATAATTTCAAAGCTGGTCTCTGTTAGACAGGTTTTGATGGATTTAGCAGAATTGTAAGGAGCATTGTCCTACTGGGAGTCAACATTTCCATCGGGATAAAGTCTCAAGACAGTGGGAAGCATCCTGCAATGCAGAATATCCGGGTATTTTGCAGCAGTGATTTTTTTACGTAATTATCTGTGAAACTCTCTTGGCTGAGATATTGCCCCATTCTAGAATATCTCCCCGCCATCTTTGACAGTCGAAGACAGACAATCATAACAATATTTTTTACCAGACCTTGTAAGACATTTTTCATTTTATTAGTGGTTAAATTCTAAGTTATTGGTAAAAAAAAGAATAATGGAATCTGTCCGGGCCATTATGCACTGGTGGCAAGGCTTACTTAATGTTTAGCGTTCTTTTTCGTTTGATAGATTTTAGGCCGTTCTTCGGCCAGGAATGTTGCAACATTAACAATTATGCATGCAGAATTTTAGAATTGCCTGGTTGGAGATAAGATTTCGCCTATTTGTCAAAATCGAAACCAACAACAGTGTCTGGTTATGATTAAATCTTGTTGTCACGTTTCTTGAAAACAAAATGGTGGTACTTATTTGCCTCTCATCCGCTGTTCATTTAGTTATGTTGTTCTTTCCTCTGTCTTTCACCAGTTCAGGTCTAAATGTATTATTACATCAGAATTATATCTTACTTATTTAGTCATATGTCAAAATTCAATACCTTAAGTTTTTTGTTTTTCCTTTTATGCTTATTATAAGCGACTTACGCTGATTTCAAACAAGTTTTGTAAATGTTACTAGAGAATCTTTCAAAAATTAATCTTGAAAATAAAAATCGCCATCATTATCATTGTATCATCTTCATCATCATTATTATTGTATTAAAATGTTTCTGGTAATAGTGTCATCCCGTGAAGTATCTAAACTACGCATTTCTAAGAGTCGATTTTTTTAATTCTACACTAGTTGTAAAACAGTAGAATCTTAGCCGGCTTCGGCTAAAACAAGTAGTATTACCATCATAAACCTACCTACCAACCCTAACTGACTCTACCTTCCAACCTTAACTTTTCCAAAAACTGATCAAAACTTTCTTCATATCTCTGATCTTCCCCTGGCTAACAGTGTGAAATACACGAGTGCAAAATTTTAAGAATGCATGTTTGTCCACAGAAGAAAACATTTTCTTGACAC
Organism: Thysanoteuthis rhombus; assembly: GCA_963457665.1. NCBI lineage: Eukaryota > Metazoa > Mollusca > Cephalopoda > Oegopsida > Thysanoteuthidae > Thysanoteuthis > Thysanoteuthis major. The sequence continues at coordinate 26,329,736 of OY735214.1, read as the reverse complement.
AAAATAAGCGAACTTGAGCAAAGAAAAAAATTGCTTCCACTTTCACAAAACGAAGTCGTCAGCAGAGAATCAGAACACGGCAGATAATGGTCAACTTGTGCAGAAGCCATGATGTTAGTGCCGATATTTCTAATACAAAAGCAGTAAGTGATTCAAAAAATGAATGCTTTCATAAAATAACCTACTTGTTTTTTTATCTGACGCCGGTTAAGATTCTACCGTTGTATGACTAGTGGAGTACACAAAGAAATTGGATCCTTAGAAATGCGTTGTTTAGATGCATCGTAGAACAATGTTTCTTGATTAATCCCAGATCCACTGACAAATTACCTGTTAATTTACCTGACAGCGTACAAGTCCGGAAGTGATTTGACAGAGATTTTTTTTTAAACTTGCCATTTAATAATAAAAAGTAACACCCAACGTGAAATTTCCAATAAGTTTGAAATATCTTTCACGCTCTCATTATTCAGCCTCTGACTTCTTCGTGCTGTTTTTCGGAAAGTGTATTTTTGAATAAAACCAACTTTTTCTCAAAATCATAGATAACCTCTGTGGAAGCTATAATAAACTATTATTATTGCATTTTGTTGTTTTCACGGTAATAGGTGCGACTGTCCAGTGGGCTACACAGGCAAAAACTGTTCCGAGAATGTTGATGACTGCAAATCACACATCTGTCAAAATGGGGCCAAATGCCGCGACGAACTGAACGGTTACACATGCGTCTGTCCCACGGGCTACCTTGGCAAATTCTGCGAAATCGCCCCCATACAGATCAGCGGTATTACAGCGCCCGGTGTGTGCCTGCAGCATGAATGTCAAAACAATGGGCTCTGCTATCAGCCGTCCAGCACATCTGACTATATGTGTCGTTGTGCATCAGGTAGTGTACATGCCCTCTTCCTTCTTCTTCTTCTTCTTCTTCTTCTTCTTCTTATCAACTTCTTACTTGCGATTATATTCACAGCTTTTTCATTGCACATAATATCACAATACACACTGTATTAAACAACCCGCTTATCAAATTAGTGTCGCCATGATTGGTCCTTAATTTTCAATTTGTGCAAAGTGACCTAACGGATACATAAGCGATTTCAATCCTGATAATCCATCAACTGCAGTGGTGAAGAGTAATTATAATCCATTGCAAGATGAAAGCCACTGTCCATTGTCAACAATTTATTGCAAGAAACCCAGTGCGGGATAAAAGCCCTGACTCAACTGAGTTGCCATCAATCACAATGAAAAAAAATTCTAACTGGATTAGCAATAAAGCTGGAAAATATGAAATTCCCGTCATTCGCAGTTAATGGATTGATATTCAGCCCTTATAAAACTTTCCTCCTTCATTTTTCCTTCTCTTATTCTCTTCTTCTTCAACTTCTGGTTATTATATGATTTCATGAATAATTATGGAAACAGTGAGATACACTAGGAGTTGATTTTGTTAGTAGCTTGTTTTCTACTTATTTATTGTTTGCACAATCATTATATGTTGATTAGCATCATGAAACAATATTACATAAATATTCTGTGTCTTGTTCTTTCATCTAAGCTTATTGAAAGCGAGTAGACTATTTTTGTTCTTGTGAGCATTCGTATTTCGATTTCATTTAACGAAGCCCCACATTTGTTGAAGAATTATTTCTATGAGTGAAACAGAAAGCAGCACCTGTCTGTATAAGCGGGCTTGTTTTTGTTTGGCAGGGGGGAGGGATTACACTAGCATTAAAAACTATTGAAGGATTCAGGATTTCAGCAAGTAAATTTTTCATTTGTTGTGAGCGCATCGATAGTGAATTTATTGCCTATTGTTTTCAAAGGCAAAGTTTTACGAGCAAAATTTTACGATATTACCTCTTTTCAATTTTTTCTTTCTAGCCCTACAAAGATAAATGGTTATTGTCGAAGTCTTGTTATAACCAACTATCATATGCTCGATCTTATAAACGGAATGCTATTCCAAAAGCCTCCTAGAAATCATGCTCCAACAAACATCAAAACGTGACTTAACATGATGTTAGCTCCTTTCTGTTTTGATTATTTCTATACTTGTGGTTATCTGCACTAATTTATTACTAATTAACAATTCTTAAACGAAATTATCTCGATTGTACTCGATTTCTGCTGTGGTTCTGAACTTATTTTAATAATAACAACGTATATGTTTCTGCGTTTTTGTATGTATGTATGTATAATTATGTAATTATTTTTTGTTTTTCATTGCCAACAACTGATGAAAAGGTTTTTCGGGAAAGAAATGCGAAAAATTACATCAAATCTCCTTTCGTGAGAAAGATGCGTATATCGCTCTACCGAAAGTTGATGTTGACCCACAGCTGAATATTACAGTGATTTTCTCGACTAAGCAAGCCAGCGGCATCCTTCTTTACACAGGTGTAGATCAACATATCGCAGCTGAATTGTTCAGAGGACGAATCCGAATCAGCTTTGATGTCGGCAATTATCCTCTGTCCACCATGTTCAGTTTTGAAGCAGTCGCTGATGGAAAGTTCCACACCTTTCACATGTTGGTTGAGAAGACTAACTTCACTATGGTAGTCGACTCTGGTGCCCCTCGTACTGTGGTTAATGATGGACCAAATAAGAGCCTTATGGTTGATGACCCCTTGTACTTGGGCGGACTACCGGAAGATGTTAATGAGAGAGCTACCAAAAAGTGGCACATACGAGAAGGCTCTAGTTTTATAGGTAAGAACAAAATGAATGACATGCATTGTGTGCCACGTTTCTTTGCTTAATTAATAGTGTTGCATGTTAAAAGATACAATGACAGCGACTTTTCTTATGGAGCAGTCAATAGTCAAATTTGGACCTGAGGGAAGAACAACATACAACACAATCTTCCGAGAAACATAGCCCGAGCAAAGCAACCACTTGATTAAATGTATATTTTTGTTTATGTTGTTAATTATTATGTCTTCTGAAAAGAACTGTCATTTGGAATATATACTTTCAATATGGATGCTAACACTTCGGTGTTTTTTTGTCAGGGCTTCATACGCAAAAATCCTAATATTTTTATTACACTACAAGCTTCACAATCTGCTATATGAAAACTAAATCACATCACTATCTCAGTTGGTAACATCAGTAATGGTAATACATTTATATAGTGACAAAATTAGTCTTTTCTTTGAGAATTTTTGTCTCTTGATTCGTTCGATAGCTTAATCTCAAAAAAGAAGAAACGAGAAGACGATGTTTGTGAATTTTCTTTTTACAAAACTCTGAATATCCTAAACTTCCAAGCTTTTGGTGCGTAATAGAGGACTTTGTAAAGTTCTAGTTCTACGAAACTCTTGCATAATTTCCCAGCATATTTATAATTCTATTTCACTGATATTGTTTCCTGAAATGTTCTTTTTGATATCTTGTCACAGGCTGCTTCCAGAAAGTAATAATAAATGGATATCAACAAGATTTCAGTTCATCTCTCTACAATCACAAAATGATACCGGGTTGCCAAGAATTAAAGAAGGTCGATCCATGTGCTAACCATAAATGCAAAAACGGGAAATGTACACCGCGTAAAGGTGACACTTATAAATGCCGATGTCGCGAAGGTTATTCAGGAGAATGGTGCGATATTGGTAAGCAACATTTCAAAACCTGTATTATTTTGAAAAGCCTATGATCGCACGTGTCTATGCCATATCATATCCACGGACAGGTAAAATTTATGTTTAATAATGGCAAAAATGGTTCTTCGTAAGTATTATTGCATTAGCCTAAATTGCTTGTTGAGTTTGCTGACTTATTGGGGCCATAATTTCATCAGAGTGGGCTGATTGAAAGAAAATGAAAATATTATGAGTCTAAGTTTTTCACTTTTAAAATGGCTCAAGAAAAATTATACAAGTGAAAAACTAAGAAAATTGCCCATTTAATTAAAGCATCAATAATCTAATCTTAACCCCCTAACCATTTAACCCTGAAGGTAACCCTTGATTATCTACATTCATTCTTACTCATTTTTTTTCATCATAAGTGTTTTAATTAAATTTCAAGAAATTACAGTTTTTTTTTTACTTATGTCATTTTCCTGGGCCATTTTTACCGGGCACTAAATGCAGGACACATTTAGTGTATCAGAATATGGATGTAACTGGTGACCGGCAGGGTATCTCTTTTTGCTTATCAGTTGCATTCAAGACAGTATCTATCCATTTTGCCTGCTTGTAAATAAAGGGTGTGGGTAACTCAACTTTTTTTCTCGCCTGTATTATAGTAATGGTATTTTTCTGAGCCTCTGAAAATCATCACTAACAATTTGTTGGAGACACTTTCCTAATGCAGTTTTCTAATTTCTTTCAAGCAAGTAACGATTTTTATATGCTCATTTGTTCATAAATCACGATTTGGAGCTCGGAATATTTTGTGCACAAAAAGTGCACATTTCATCAATCAATCATAAGTAAACTGAATTCGAACTTAATATCGTTGACAACCTTCATATAATGGTGAATTTGGATTTTTTTCTTATGGTAAAATATAAGGTTTTTGTTTTCGATTGCTTCATAGAGGGCAGTAATAGACAAGAGTTTGGTGAAAAATATCTTTAATTTATACGGTTTCTTCAGCAGAACCTACCGCTCATGCATTACCCGACGATTCAATTCAACGAGAGTAAATCTTGAGAATCTTTTGTTCTCTGAAAATAATGGATGCATGTTTATTAATGATCAGATGTATATATAACTGCATAAATCAACTCGTATATTTATGTATTGATGACAGGGCAGTGCTGTAGCGGCCCACCTTTTGTGTGTGTGTGTGTGTGTGTGTGTGCAGTAGGAAAAGAACATGAAGAAAGAGAGAAGATTTTGTGTAATGAGGACTCAAAGGTTTGCAGGTGTTAAAAAGATATTTGCTTACACAATTATCTAAGAACAATTTACAAATTATAATGCCTGTAAAGGAAAGTAGGATCTTTTTTTAAATCATATACAGGAAAAGAAAGCAATATGGAGTAACATGTGTATGCATAACAATGTGTGCTGTAGTGTATGCATGCTTCTGCTTGTTTATCTATGCCAATTTTCATATTAATTTTGCTGATGTTTGTGTGCGATTCGAACTGATTCGACATAGGCACTATTTACGATGCATCTGTGTTTGCACGTATGTAGATATGGAGTCAACTTGGTTCGATCTGGCCGAAGGGTCACAATCGTGAAGCAGTCAGTGAGGATTGAACTGACGGCTTGCAGAACAATCTGTTCATCCAGCAATGGTAGGCATTCAACGTATGTGCACGTGTATTGCGCTTTCGGCCAAACATAAATCAAAATGGTTTCTTTTGCTTCCTTTCACATTGACAACTTTAGCACTTTCCTTAGAGTAATGCTTACTGTGCTAGTCTTGTCGTTCATTAGAGTTCGAGCCACAATGAGTGTCCTACAATTACAGCTAAACTAAGCTTAATGAGCTTAATGTTATCATATCTAGCTTTCAACCAATTTTTCATCCGATATTCTTAGGCTCAGTGAAGAAGGTCACTTCCATATCATCCACAATAATATGTATGCATTGATTCATTAATACATTCACACATGCTCGCCTACATCCACACACAAATCTAGGCACACACACACGCACACACTCACATACGCACACACGAATATGACAATAATTGTTAACTATATCTTTAACCTCTTTCTTCTCAGTGTGTATATCAATTTTTCACTAATTATTTTACCAATCACACTTCTCTAATGATATCCACAATTACTTCTTATGATACTACGAACAGCAATAATTTGCATTAAAATTTACCTTTAGGATTTCTCATTAGAATTTGCTCTATATTGTAATGATAATATGATACAAGCAAATGACTTTCCTTATTCTATGTTAGTTATCTTTACAAAACAGAGCAAATTCTGTTTTGTCTTTCCAACTCTGAGGCATGTGATTTCCTGTAACAAGAACGTAGTTACCATTCTCTTTCTCCCCGAAAGAAATTGAGAACTAACATATGAAAATATTTATTATATTATAGAACTGGACTTTCCAATCATTAGGTATATGTATAAATGTTTGCATTTGAAAGTAAGAATGTTAATAATGAATCAAACAAAATCAGACAATGTAAAATCAAATGATAAGAAAGGATATATGAAAAATGCATTAAACAATTTAAAAGTTTATGTATAAGTAGTTCATATATAGTCTGTTTAAACATTTCAAATGTTTGCTGACTGGCATTTATAACAAAGGCATGGTCTTTCATAATTGAGATCATTTGGTTGTCTGTTTTCTGCGAGATCATTTTAATTCTCCACTTGATAGATCGTCTATCAACTTTTCCATGTTGAGCAACCATTGGTAACGTTTAGTTGGCATTCTCATTGATGCGTTGAAAACACTTGACGGGCACGATATGAGATATAATCTATGACTTGGAAATTTTTAAAAAATCATGATAATTCGTAGTGTTGGCTGAGTAAATACGGAGCATTTCACACAGTAGAGGCACGTTGCAGAACATGTAAACTCTTCAGATATTTCAGCTGTTGTTGCAGTATCGAAAGCATTGTCTTTTTGCATTATAAATTGGTTCCTTGGATTCTCATCTCCCCAAATCAGTCTCATACACTTACCCAGTGTTGCACGCTTCATCACTAAAATATTAATCAAATAGATCAGAATTAACTATAATAAAGTCTATATTAACAAATAACAAATTATAACAAATATTAATGTTATAATGTATGCGCATGTACTTCTGGACTGGTCAAAACTACAAACATTGTTCAAGAAATTATACACTTTGTTATACGTTTATTCACTCGTTTATTCTATATACGTTGTCTAAGGCGAGTGATACAATAACCGCGTAATGATGGGATATCATCTCAAATGAGTTTCTATATGCTACAACGCAATTTATAATCATTCTGTCGGACCATACATGTCCATTTTTTTAATACGCACACACTCAATATATATATATATATATATATATATATATATATATATCTGTCAAAAGTAACGATGATATTTATGCATGGATTGTCACTATGAGTAGCTCTTATATGCCACTGCGTTGATAATTCTTGTCTATTTCCAGAATATTTTAACATAACGAAAACAAAAATATGTTCATGCAGTTGCAACATTACTGTTAGTAAAATAAGATAGTCAAATTTCAATATATTTTTGTCTTTTTATGTTGAAATATTCTTGTTCGATGTTTTGTAAGTTTGTGCAGGTACGTATTTTCTTTACTAGTGTGATATATGATTATTTTTCTCCATAAACTATTGTTAAACTCTTTTCATAATTAAATTACTTATTAAATTGATCTTTGGCCCTTTACTGACACCGTCATTTTTTACGAATATATTCTAGTAATAAAATACAAATAAGATCATGCAGCGCGATTTTTTTTTCTTGGGCAGTGAGTGTTATTTTCTACTTGCTTAAGTGTAAAAAGTATAGAAAATGGCTGTTATTCCCTTCAAACTTTACTTTTGTGACCAGGGCAGTGATACTTCAAAATCCTTTCATTTCTAATAATACAACGGTTGAATTTGCATTTTTTTCATACACGTTTATAGTAGTGAGTAGTTTTTCGAGATTTGCGATATCACTGTAATTCGTTTTCACCAACCAGAGCCCTAAATCTAATTTCCCATTATGTTCTCACCGGTAGCGGTGTTCAAAGTTCAGTAATTCTTGGCGCTAGCGCCTGCCTAGCTCTTCCTAGTGCGTTCCCCTTGAATTCGTCATGATGAGTGTCAATAATATGGATTTTTAAAGATCCACAGTTTTCAGCCTTGTGATTGCCTTGGGAGCCCCTAACCACTGTGACAAATTCCCTTTCTCCCTCCTAGTGAGCTTCTTGGTGAATTCCTTGCACTCCGATGAAGACACCAGGTTTGACCTCAGGGAGTACTCTGCGAAGTTCTGGGTTATTTATTTTCATCTGCAATACAACAATGTCACTACTTTCCTGTGGCCTTCGAAGCAACTGACAGACATACGGTGGCATTTATGAAGGGTCTCCAAGTTTCTTCACTATCTTTGCCCTTGTGACGATTGGCACACTACCAAAGGCTGGGTTGTGGCTACTGCCAACCAAATTCTATGTGAGGATAAACAACATCACGTGGGAGCCACTGGTTGACCTCCGCAAGGTGTTAATGCCACGACTGTACATACAATTAGGCCTTATTAAACAATTAATCATCGCTCTAAATGAGGAATTTCAACCTTTCGGGTACCCACCCTAAGCTTTCTGAGGCAATAGGTAAATTACAAAATATCCGATCACAAAAGGCAAGTTTGAAGGGAATAATTAACATTTTCTATACTAAAATAAATAACATTTATCCAACAGGATTTTAAAAAAAACGTTGCATTGTGTAATATGGATAATGTGATAATATAGGTATGATGATCAAATAAAATTACTCTATAAATACAAAAAAAATCAATTCCTTGTTAAATCATGAGAATTCAAATGAATAAGTACGTAAAATTTAAAGAAAGGTAAAATTCTACAAATGATAATGTTTATCTTTTCATAATACTTTATTCTTAAAGAACCTGTTCAAAAATATTCTGTATTTTTTCTACGTGGGATTTTTAAAATTCATTAACGCATAATCGATGGAAATTAATCTTTATATATTTCTTTGAACCACAAATAATTCATAAATTTATTCTTGTGACTATTTCATCTAAAGATGATCTCGAAACATTATTTTTCTTTAATATTAACTGTATTTTTAACAAAGCACGCATAAAATGATTTTTGCAACCGTCTCGTGTATCAAAGTAAACGTTTATTAGATTTAAACTGTTTCATGTTCTTTGATCATAAATGGTTCGGTATGCTTTATAATAGAAACTTCAACTCTCTACTCTGAGGAGATAGAGCATCACTACACGTGTTGCAAATTTTCGTACGACATTCTGTTGATAAAACGATGACATTTTCACTTTTTGAAAAGCTTCAATGAATGACTTGAAGCAAAGTTATTCTGATTCAAAAAATTACTACAAAGGGGTTGCGAAAATCAACCACACTACTACTCAAGACTATAAAATGTGGTTGTTTATTTGCTCTTTCATCTTGTATTAAAAATACAATACACTTCAGATTTAAGGTCATTTAAAAACTTTTGAGAATTTAGATTAATTCAATTTGATTTGCTATTATGTAATCATTTATGAGATATATATTGAGTTCTGCTTACGGCGTTTTGAACTTAAATATTCACTGGAAGAAAGTATATTTTATACGTTTCAAAATGTTGGATTGATTTAGTTCAACGTGGCTTTCTTTTATTGATATTTAAAGAGTTTATTTATTGATTCCCGTGGATACAAACTGGATCGATTATTAATTGACAGTTTAGCATCAGTGATAACAAACATAATTATCTTAGGTTGTAAATTGAAATTTTCCCAACTTTCGCTTTCTTCAGAACAATTACGTATTTTGATGTGTCCGCATTAAATACCGATTTCCATGTTTGTAAAATCGGACGAGGAGACAAATGCGCATACAACAATTATCATTTTGAAAACTGTTACGGTTAATTACGTTTTTAGTTATCTTTAATGACATTCGTCTGAGTTCGTGACACAATTTAAATTGCGTAGATCCAAATTCTTTAGAGAATTCAAACAAAACTAATAACCATGCAAAAATACTGAGCACAGCCAAAATAACAAAAGAAGGTTTGGAATGATACGGAGACTTCTGACCAGGGATAATGTTAGCGTGAAGAAATAGTTACTCACTATCAGAGTGGTCTTTTGAAGAAGATATAAAATAAAAACTGATCTATATATTTTTCATCGAAACAATTCCGTGTATTCAAATCTCACCCAGGTATTCCAAACCCGGTCAAGAAGGTGAATCCCTGTGACAACCACCAGTGCAAACAGGGAAAATGCACTCCTCAGAAGGACAGCTCATATAAGTGCAGGTGTCGACGTGGATATTCAGGAAAACACTGCGACATAGGTAAGTTTTCCCAAGGTCCTCACTCGACACCGAATTTTTAACTGAATGAACATTGCCCAATAGAACTTGAATGAGCCTCAAAAACACAGCTTATATAATGGACCTTGTTAGACATGGTATTATCGATAATGTACCAAAGTGCATGAAGTTGGGCACTATTTCTATTATTTTTTTTATGCTAAAATAATTTCCTATTTCATGTCCAGCCTACGGCAAATATTTGGGAAAAGAAGCTTTTTCCCAAATTCATGTTCAATATACAAGCAATGCGACTGATACACGGGTTAACCCCTACATCATACGATGGGGATAATGCTGAATTCTATAATCTAAGTTTTATACAAATCAACATATCATGAGAAATATAAAATCTTTAGATAATTCTGAGCCATCTCAAATCACTCGCTTTGGAGGGAAAGAAAATTTAATTTTCTTTAGGAAACAAACATTCAAAATATTTCGTAAAAAATACACAGAAGAAACAATAACCGATGCATTTGTAAAAGAAACATCACTTCGTGCGTGTGTATGCAGTAATTGATTTAGTTGCATCGTTTGTCTTTATGACATAATAAATCAGAAGTTTGTCTATATGACATAATAAATCAAAAGTTTGTCTTTATGACATAATAAATCAGAAGTTTGTCTATATGACATAATAAATCAGAAGTTTGTCTTTATGACATAATAAATCAGAAGTTTGTCTTTATGACATAATAAATCAGAAGTTTGTCTTTATGACATAATAAATCAGAAGTTTGTCTATATGACATAATAAATCAGAAGTTTGTCTTTATGACATAATAAATCAGAAGTTTGTCTATATGACATAATAAATCAGAAGTTTGTCTTTATGACATAATAAATCAGAAGTTTGTCTATATGACATAATAAATCAGAAGTTTGTCTTTATGACATAATAAATCAGAAGTTTGTCTATATGACATAATAAATCAGAAGTTTGTCTTTATGACATAATAAATCAGAAGTTTGTCTTTATGACATAATAAATCAGAAGTTTGTCTTTATGACATAATAAATCAGAAGTTTGTCTATATGACATAATAAATCAGAAGTTTGTCTATATGACATAATAAATCAGAAGTTTGTCTTTATGACATAATAAATCAGAAGTTTGTCTTTATGACATAATAAATCAGAAGTTTGTCTATATGACATAATAAATCAGAAGTTTGTCTTTATGACATAAAAAATCAGAAGTTTGTCTTTATGACATAATAAATCAGAAGTTTGTCTTTATGACATAATAAATCAGAAGTTTGTCTATATGACATAATAAATCAGAAGTTTGTCTATATGACATAATAAATCAGAAGTTTGTCTATATGACATAATAAATCAGAAGTTTGTCTTTATGACATAATAAATCAGAAGTTTGTCTTTATGACATAATAAATCAGAAGTTTGTCTATATGACATAATAAATCAGAAGTTTGTCTTTATGACATAATAAATCAGAAGTTTGTCTTTATGACATAATAAATCAGAAGTTTGTCTTTATGACATAATAAATCAGAAGTTTGTCTTTATGACATAATAAATCAGAAGTTTGTCTTTATGACATAATAAATCAGAAGTTTGTCTTTATGACATAATAAATCAGAAGTTTGTCTTTATGACATAATAAATCAGAAGTTTGTCTTTATGACATAATAAATCAGAAGTTTGTCTATATGACATAATAAATCAGAAGTTTGTCTATATGACATAATAAATCAGAAGTTTGTCTTTATGACATAATAAATCAGAAGTTTGTCTTTATGACATAATAAATCAGAAGTTTGTCTTTATGACATAATAAATCAGAAGTTTGTCTATATGACATAATAAATCAGAAGTTTGTCTTTATGACATAATAAATCAGAAGTTTGTCTTTATGACATAATAAATCAGAAGTTTGTCTTTATGACATAATAAATCAGAAGTTTGTCTATATGACATAATAAATCAGAAGTTTGTCTATATGACATAATAAATCAGAAGTTTGTCTTTATGACATAATAAATCAGAAGTTTGTCTTTATGACATAATAAATCAGAAGTTTGTCTTTATGACATAATAAATCAGAAGTTTGTCTATATGACATAATAAATCAGAAGTTCGTCTTTATGACATAATAAATCAGAAGTTTGTCTTTATGACATAATAAATCAGAAGTTTGTCTTTATGACATAATAAATCAGAAGTTTGTCTATATGACATAATAAATCAGAAGTTTGTCTTTATGACATAATAAATCAGAAGTTTGTCTTTATGACATAATAAATCAGAAGTTTGTCTTTATGACATAATAAATCAGAAGTTTGTCTTTATGACATAATAAATCAGAAGTTTGTCTATATGACATAATAAATCAGAAGTTTGTCTTTATGACATAATAAATCAGAAGTTTGTCTTTATGACATAATAAATCAGAAGTTTGTCTTTATGACATAATAAATCAGAAGTTTGTCTATATGACATAATAAATCAGAAGTTTGTCTTTATGACATAATAAATCCGAAGTTTGTCTTTATGACATAATAAATCAGAAGTTTGTCTTTATGACATAATAAATCAGAAGTTTGTCTATATGACATAATAAATCAGAAGTTTGTCTGTATGACATAATAAATCAGAAGTTTGTCTTTATGACATAATAAATCAGAAGTTTGTCTTTATGACATAATAAATCAGAAGTTTGTCTATATGACATAATAAATCAGAAGTTTGTCTGTATGACATAATAAATCAGAAGTTTGTCTGTATGACATAATAAATCAGAAGTTTGTCTTTATGACATAATAAATCAGAAGTTTGTCTTTATGACATAATAAATCAGAAGTTTGTCTATATGACATAATAAATCAGAAGTTTGTCTGTATGACATAATAAATCAGAAGTTTGTCTATATGACATAATAAATCAGAAGTTTGTCTATATGACATAATAAATCAGAAGTTTGTCTTTATGACATAATAAATCAGAAGTTTGTCTTTATGACATAATAAATCAGAAGTTTGTCTATATGACATAATAAATCAGAAGTTTGTCTTTATGACATAATAAATCAGAAGTTTGTCTTCATGACATAATAAATCAGAAGTTTGTCTATATGACATAATAAATCAGAAGTTTGTCTGTATGACATAATAAATCAGAAGTTTGTCTTTATGACATAATAAATCAGAAGTTTGTCTTTATGACATAATAAATCAGAAGTTTGTCTATATGACATAATAAATCAGAAGTTTGTCTGTATGACATAATAAATCAGAAGTTTGTCTATATGACATAATAAATCAGAAGTTTGTCTATATGACATAATAAATCAGAAGTTTGTCTTTATGACATAATAAATCAGAAGTTTGTCTATATGACATAATAAATCAGAAGTTTGTCTTTATGACATAATAAATCAGAAGTTTGTCTTTATGACATAATAAATCAGAAGTTTGTCTTTATGACATAATAAATCAGAAGTTTGTCTTTATGACATAATAAATCAGAAGTTTGTCTTTATGACATAATAAATCAGAAGTTTGTCTTTATGACATAATAAATCAGAAGTTTGTCTATATGACATAATAAATCAGAAGTTTGTCTTTATGACATAATAAATCAGAAGTTTGTCTTTATGACATAATAAATCAGAAGTTTAAACTCGAAATTGCCGATATTTCCAACAAAATAAATTGGCCATTATGCATTTATTTCACTCTGAGAGTAGGTTACCAGTTTCCTTCCTAAAGAATTCTTCATTCGGTCAAATGATTCAACTTTGACAACGTCATTTTTGCTGCGTGGTCGTTATCACAGGGCAAAGTGACACTTTTCTTATCAAATCAAATTGTTTGAACTTTAAATGCTCAATTTCAATGTTGGTCTGCAAATCTATGTACATTGCTCGGTAAGTTATTGCTATGGTAGCTGTTGCACCCAATGTTCTTGAATGATTTAAAATAGATAAATCGTTGCATTGATTAGATCTAACTAAGGATAATTTTTCACTGCAGTCTTCAAATCTTTGCCTTCCATTCAGGATAATTATCATGCATGTAAAATTTCAAAGTCAACTCTTAATATTCACTCACAGCTTTGTCTGAATTTTGTATTCATGTTGAACGCCTAATTCATGAAAGCGTTCCATCTTTGCCTTAAGCGGTAGTAAAATTGGATGGAATTAATCAAAGTTTTGGTGAACAATCAACATTAGATATTTTATTTTCAAATGAAATATCAATTGAACTTTGTTATCTATTCCAAGAAAATGGTAAAATGCAATAGGCAGTAACTACTACTACATGCACACACATATATATAAGTGTATATGTATGTGTGTGTGTGTGAGAGAGAGAGAGAGAGTAGAGAGAGAGAGAGAGAGAGATATATTAACGCTCATGGCTCTGTCACTTTGACAAACGCAAAGAAATCGTCACCGCCACATTTATATGTTTCTTGTAACAGCGGAAAAAAGAAGAAAAAACAAGAAAGATTTTTCTTTGGGGTCCAGCTAAGGAAAACTGCAGAAGATTGAGATACATTTGTACATGATATTTTGTCGTTAGGATTCCTATATTTTCTGATCAACTGCATAAATCAGTCACCGGGTTGCTCTCACCTGAACAGATCCGCTTTTTGTTCTTGGACACTGAATACAATTATGTCCAAGAAAAATTTGGATTTAGCAGATTTCCATCTTTGAGTCCTCATTTTATTTTCTTCCATTCTTATGGTGATGTCGCTCTCTATTTCTTTCCATTACATAAGATATATAGACAGGTTGTACAATGCACACACACACATATGCATAGATATGCAATGCACAAAGGTCATGTGCCTCAGTTACGCTCACCTACGATGTCACTTTTGTCACAATGAACGAATGATGGCAATGAATATAATCTTATCTGCTCACTCACATGCCAATTATTTTATCACTATTTTGTTTTTAGCTGCATTATTTTCTCTCTCTCTCTTTTTTTAGCCCCCACCTGTCGTGATATCGTCTACAGAGATACCTATAAAGACCCCAAAACAGGTTGCATTTCAAGGACCAAGGTGAAGTTCCGGCGTTGCGAAGGGTCATGCGGACGACATTGTTGCAAACCGAAAAAGATTAAAACCAGACGTATTCGCCTTTTCTGCGTGGATGGGACCAACTTTATCTACAACCTACCCGTCATTCGCAAGTGTGGCTGCAAACGTTGCTGACGTCGTTTTAAAGACACGGCACTAGCACGTGCATTCAAACTATACGCTCGCACACGCGTGCATATTCACGCAGGACGTTAGACCTCTGGCGATAAAGCAAACAAAAATATAAGTGAGAAAGAGGAAGAGAGAGAAAGAGAAAAGAAAGACTAACAAACATTTATTGGTCTTTTTATTATTATATTATTATTATCATTATTATTATCATTATTATTATTATTTTCTTTTTTCTTTTTTATTTATTTTAATTTTTGTTGATCATTTTGTCAAGAGGAACTGTCTGCCAGAACAATTGTATAAAAGAAGAAAAAGAAAATAATATTGATAATAATTAATTAATCAATCCGTAAAGAGGGAAAAAGAAAGGACGAATGGAAGAATAAATGAAAGAAAAAGAAGGCAAAAAAGCAAGAGAAAGAAAAGGCGAACGTGAAGGGAGAGAACACAAGTGAAAGAGCAGGGAGGAAGGTCTTTTACTAATAAAGAACAAAATGAATCCTGGAAAAAAATTCTTCTTTCATGCCACAGCAACTGTTTTGTCTTCTTTTTTAACGAACAAAAATACATAATATCAAAATAATAAATATTCCTGATGTCAAAAGAAACTCGAAAAGATATTCCAACGATTAAAAAAAAAAATAGATAAGTACAAAAACAAAAGTGTAAATGGAACTGTAAAAATTATATTGATAAGAAAACCGAAAACGAACTTGTGCACAAAAATGAAAGAGAAATCAAGTAAAAAATAAAGATTTAAAAAAAAAACTTAAAATAAAAAATATAACCTCCATTCATGTATTCAGCACTTATTCTCGTATAGAAATTATGATTATATACGGAGACCTTGTCCGTCTCTGACGCTACGCAAAAAAAAAAAAGGAGTTATTTCCCCCATTCCCTCTCTGTTGAGTATATAATTGTTAACTACTACCTCTTTTATAGATGTGTACCTGTATTCAGCAGAACTTTGTCCTTTTCTAGCCCATATCTTTTACTATTCAAATCTAAGACCCCCGTACTCCCAACGTTCAGTTTCCTAGCGCCATGGAACGCTTATTTTGAAAATAAATTTCGTTAGTTAAAGATATTTCTTTTGTTTTCACCTTTTTAACAATGTCGTTTGGTGTGTTTTCTGAGTCTAGGAAAGTGTTCGTACAGCTGGATCAGTCAGTTATTTGGCTAGTTTTATTTTTTCCATCACTTAGTTCGTGTGGATGCAAAAAATCAACTGTTACACCTACCATAACATTGCTGAAAGAAAATTACTTCATAGCATTTGATTGTCAAGGAAACAACAGACTTCGAGGTGACTTCCAGTTCGTTTACTGTGATGAAAACGTTCAGTGAAAAAAATACACCAGCTCCCCGACTTACGACCGGGTTCCGTTCACACTGGCAGATTGTATCGCGAAATGGTCGTAAGTCGGACAAATATTATTTTGTTATTTTATTATCATTTATTAACTATCTTTCATCTGTAATATACGAATATTCTTTTTGTATTTCATTTCAAAATAATGTTGGGGAATAAAAGAATAATGGTGACAATTTTTACTTGTCCATACACGGGCACATTCTTATTAAATGACTTATATAATCTAATGCACACGTACAACCAAGACTAATGTTTATGGTATTTAAGTAGTATGTACGTTTTTCAATGAACAAGCATGATTTTTATACACCTTGCGACCAAGAAA
>OY735214.1:26162813-26305313 GCA_963457665.1 Thysanoteuthis rhombus | reverse complement strand
TTGTTTCTATTAGACTTGAAATGATCGACCCCTTCAAGAGCAGAACAGCAAAAATCTCACGTTGGTTTGGGAAACGTTTTCGTTTTGGTGTGTTCACCCATCTCGACTGATAATCCGTATTTTTTCCACGTACTTTCCTTTTAAAGAAGAGAAATGACGGTAACCCTTGTTTATTCAGTACTAAAATCGCCTGGTAGAAGATTGCCAAAAATACCGAATACCTTGAAAGTCATGAAGATTTCAACTTTTTCGTTTCGTGAAAACTGGGAAACAACACCCATTGCATTGGGAAGGTGTTAGTCGCAACTTTTAGATGTTATACTTTTTTATGTCCGTCAACTCTAAGACTACTACATCTTATAATTCCGTTTGTCTGAATGTGCTCACCAACTACAATAACTATTTGACATAAATCCATGAAAATTTCTGTGGGTACGGATTTGAAGGGTTTTTAGCAAATTAGTTTTTAGAGTTCAATTCAAGGGTGGTCTATTTACATGATTGTTCATTAATGGTAAAAATGATATCTAGGTTTTCGATGACGTAATAGCAGAATCTTTTTCCTAAATTTTGACAATCGACGGGGAAATTTCTTTTTGATTTCTATGCGTCGAAATCGTGGATGGAATTTTTTCTCTTTCTCTTTTTTTTCTCCAAGGAGTCAAAATTTGGGATGGTGATTTAGGGGTCAAAATTTTTAGGAGCGTAGATTGGAGTGGATTTTTTTTAGATATGTGAGGTAATTTTTTTCCACTTATAGATGTCAAACGCAAAGAGAGTAGTTTACATTTAGGGGTCAAAATCGTGGGGTGGAGATTTTTTTTTTTACTTTTAGGGGTCTAAAAAATCTTCCCCATGATTTTGACAATTTAATTTTTTCTCTATTTCATTGCCAAAAATCGATTCATTTTCAATTGGGGGGGGGGGGCAAATCTGAGGGATTTTTTTCTGCTTCAAGTGTCAAACTCTGGAATTTTTTTCACTTTCACGTATCAAGTTTACTCTGAGGGGTCAAAATCAAAGGGTGTTTTTTTTTCAATCTGAGGGGTCGAAATCAAAGGGTGTTTTTTTTCAATCTGAGGGGTCGAAATCAAAGTGTGTTTTATTTCAATCTGAGGGGTCGAAATCAAGGGTGTTTTTACTGTTCGAGCTCTAAATCGAGGGGGAAGATTTTATTTTTTTATTTGGGGGAAAAGTTCCGTTTTATAAAACCGAGGGGCAAAATCCAAGTGAAACTGTTTTTTTACTTTTTTCACTTTTATTGATCGAATGGAGGGTTTTTTTTTTGTTTTGGTTTTTTTTCTAACTTTTTGGGGTCGAAATCATGAAGAATGATTTTTTCCTAATTTTGGAGAAAAGAAATCGAGGGAAACATTCATTTATAATTTTGAGGGTCAAAATCAAAGGGAATTTTTCTTCACTTAGAAGAGTCAGAATCGTGGGGTAATTTTTTGTACTTTTATGGGTAGATTTTTTTTTTCTTTCTTTTCGCTTTGGAGGGTTTTTAAATTTGAAAGATAATTTCTTCTCCACTGAAGGGGACCAAATCGAGGGGAAGAGAAAATAAAAGTTCTGCCTTGATTGTGACCATCGAGTCGTTTGTTTTCATTCGTAGAACTCAAAATTAAGTTCAAATTTTTCTTCCACTTATATGGTTCAAAATTGAGAAGGAAAGTTTAAATTCAATAAAGAGGGATCTTGTTTTCAAAGAGGGCATTTCTTTTCGCTTTTGTATTGTAATTGAGGGGGAAAATATCTTCCACTTTTACGGGTTTGAGGCGGAACTTTTTTCAAATTTCTATGGTCAGAAACGACAGTGAATTTTTGTCATTTTAAGAGGTCAAAATCGAGAGGTGACTTCTTTTCATTGATCAAAATCGAGAAGGAATTTTTCCCCCTCTCAACATTACCCTCATTTTCAACATCAACCGCCTAAGGCCCCCCTTTTTTTTTTACTATTTGCCAGATCTGCGCCCCTTTTTAACATTAACCCCTTTTAAACTTTCTACCTTTTAACATCGGCCTCTTCCTTTTTTTTACCATCTTTTCGCGGATTAGCTCTAATTATTTCCCTAACATTAACGCCTTTTCTTAAACTTTGGTCGACCATGACCCATTTTTAAATCCTATCCCCCTTTTTAACATTTGCTCAACCATTTTTTAATCAACGGTAGATACGTAAAAATTTAATGTTTGTTTTAAGAGGAAATGTCAAATAGAAATATTTTCCTATCAAAATGCAGAGGTTAGTTAAACTATATCAGTCCAAAGAGTGGTATTAAATCAATTTTTAAAACAAATTGAATTAAACGCTACTCGATTTCTATCCATCATCCTATTATTTTCTTTTTTCTTTTTTTTGGGGGGGGGGGGGACAGCAATTCAAACTGCCTGTTAGGATTTAGTCTAATCACCAGTAAATAGTTGGTTACTGGCGTGCATTTTCAGTTTAACTAACCTCTGCATTTTGATAGGAAAATATTTCCTCATAAAACAAACATTAAATTTTTACGTATCTACCGTTGGCGTGCATAAAAACATTTTATAATTCGCCGAAAGTCTGTTTATCTTCATGCATCTGCCTACCGCCAAAAGTGCTAGACATAAATCTAGATTTGATCGCTGTGAAATGTTTTTGGCAAATTAGTTTTTAAAAACTACCCTGCCAAAACATGTTTTAGTGGGGTTCATTGGGGGGGGGGGGATCTATTTACATGATGATTCATCTTTCTAAAATTATCTCTACTTTTTTAATGACGTAATAAAATGAAATTCTACTCTTTTTTTCAAATCAATTCTCGAAATCAACGATTAGTTGCGTTCTCTGGGACACTTTTTCTGCGACGTCTACTGGTTGTACATGAAAATGTCAGATTGTGCTATTTTCGTCGCTGCGTATTTTGGTGAAATACACTTGAGGTAAATTTTCCCAAAACATGAAATTTAGGGATCGGTGGGTTACGTGGATTATATACAGGAGTCTTTTACATCACTTTAGGGTGTCAAAATCGATGAGGGTTTCATTTTTTACTTTTAGGGTTAAAGTTTATGGTGAAATTTGACTATCACTTTCAGAAAACTAGAGAAATATTTTATCATTTTTGGGAGTCAAAATCGATGGTGGATTTTTTTTCTTCTACTTCTGGGGTTTGAAATTCATCCACAATTTTCATTTTTCATCTACAAGATTCAAGGATTCTTTTTCACTTTAGAAGTCAAAATTGGGGTGCATATTTTTTGACAATTTTTCTGGTAAAAATCGAAGAGGGATATTTCTTTCCACTTTTAAGGGTAAAAATCGAAAAGGGATGTTTTTTTACTTTACGTGGCGAAATTTTTTTCCTATTTTGTGGAACAAAATCGAGGGGAAATTTCCATTTTTCACTTCAAAATCAAGAGGAATTTCTATTCCAGTTTTAGGGATCGACTTTCAAGAGAAGTTTTTTTTTTTAATTTAGGGGTAAAAATTGAGTGTGAAAATTGTCAACATCGAGAGGAAATCTTTTTCAGTTTCAGAGGTCCATTTTCAGAGCTTAATATTCACTTTCAAGGTTCAAAATCGAGGGGAAATTTTTATTTTACTCTTTGGGGTTGAAATTGAGAGAGAACGTTTTCATTCATTTTAGGGGTCAACGTTCGTTGAGAACTTTTATTTCACTTTTAGGGGTCAAAATCGGAATGGAATTTTTTTAGTGCTTGACATCGAGAGGGAATTTTTTCCAATTTCAGGTCAAAATAAAGCAAAACTTCTTTTTTTTTTTATATATATATATATAGGTCAAAATTTAAGGAACGTCATTTTCTTTTCATGGGGCGAATTTTTTTCCCCCTTTTGGGGGCAAAATTGATGGAGGACTTCTCCCTCTTTTGACATTGAGCCCCTCTCCTTTCAACATTAATCCTCTTCCCTGGACGCCTGTTTTTATAATTTGCCCCACTTTAAGTATAATTTTCCCTCTTCTCAACATGAATATCCTTTCTTTCAACATTATGTTCCATTTATCATAATTTTATACCTCCGTCAAAATTATACCTTTTTGAAGGTCAAATTTTATCCCAATTTTGGGGGTGGACATTTTCAGAATTTTTGAGACTTTTTTCCAGAACTTTCGAACATATTTTTATTTTTCGACAATTTTTGCTAAATCTAGACTATCCTCCATAATTTTCGACAATACTTGGATTTTTCCGGTAATTTTCGGCAATTCCAAAAATATTTCGGAATATCATCGAAGTGTCATGGAGATTCTCAGAAATTCCCCGAAAATCTCAGAAATTCAAGGACAATCTTTTAAATTCTCGGAATATCTCGGCAATTCTGAGCAATTTTCGAACTCTATCAACATTGTTCATCAACATCCTTCAGAATTTTCGAATTTTTTCAGAAATTTTCGAACTTCCATGGAATTTTACTATTACGTTTTCTTTTTTTCAATATTCGATTTTATTAAAAAATTCCGAAATTTGAAATTTTCATTTTCGAACTCTCTGAACTTGAAATTTTCTTAAAAAAAAAAAACCTTTTCAGAATTCTAGAATTTAACAATTTTTCAGCAAATTAATGAATTTTTCAGAATTTTCTAGTGTTCCTCAGAATTTGCAAATTATTTCAATTTTTGCACTTTTTTTTAGAATCTTCAAACTTTTTCAAAATAATTTGTAAACAATTATCGTCATATATCGTATCAAACGAAAACTAGTTAGCTTCGTTAGAAATATACATGCTCTCTTTAAGAACGCATTCAATCGACTGGTTTACAATACTGTTAGCCATCTCTCTGATTAGACTTCTAATTGATATCGAAATTGAATGTAAGACTTTTGCTCCTTTATCTCCCACTACCTATAATCTTTGCAGCGGGTAGTATTAAATTTTTGATTATTGTTTAGAGTTTGTGATTTTAACAGACTTCATACGACGCCCTTCCTTATTGTTACAAGTCGCAGTTTTCCTTATAGATGTCGGAAGAAGTAGGGCAAAACAAAGAAAATCTAATTACCGAACGCTTTGAAGAAGAGGGGATAAAAAAAAAATGGGCGTAGGTTAAAATAAATGGAGTTGGAAAAAAAGTTAAAATCTATCAATCAAGTGAATGCAAATATATTTTTATTCACGTACTGCTATTTGTTAGGATTCACGCGCTTCAAACTGCGCCTAGCATTTCCAAATGCAGTCTTGATTTGTTTCCGAAATGAAATCGACTGATTCATCATTAATGAAATCAGATATTGAGTATGAGTAGAAAGTATTTGTCGTATAGATCACTATCAAAAAACACTTTTCAGCCAGGTTTTTAGAATGTTGACAAAAATACGTTAAATTGTTTATGTCACGTGATACCAACCGATGCTACAGGAACAGTGTCTCTGAGACGAGTCAAATTTTGGGTCAATGAGAACATTGAGCCAAAAATGTACATAGAGAAATATTTAGTTAGGACAACACCCCAAGAAATGAGAGGAGTCAAATCTCTTTTGGAGTCAAGACAAATTTCTTTTCAGGGCGTAGAAGTGGATCTTCATCATCGGAATGAATAATGAAAAATTATAATGGTGGATGATTGATCGGTACTAAAAAGTACTGGCATATTTTGTGCATCGGTTTAATTTTTATTAATTAAAGATACTAATATAAATCACGTATAGGTAGCGTTTAAATAGAACTTATGCAATGTGAGAAACGTTCGAAAAATGACAGGTAAGTAATTTAAACAAGATTATTCGACCGAAATTACTTCATGTCAGACTATAGCTACCTTCGTGACCACAGCACTTTAGTCGGACGGAAGATTGGCAACGTTGCATTTGGTATTTGGAAACGGGAGCGACTGCACCGGATGTATCTTCGGTCAGTCGATTCGGCCAAGTGAAGCCCACTGGACGGGAGATGTATAGCGAAAGCAACGACCGTAGTATGTCCGTGTCGCAAGAGATCGACCGTCCCGAGTGGCTAATTGTCGAACGTCCTAATTTTTTAATTCACCGTATTGATTTGAATTTTCATATGTAGACCCCCCCCAGTTCGAGCGAAATAGGGTTATACCAAGAATTATTTAGAGACTAAACATATTTGGTACCGTTAGAAAGCTTCTTCTAAGCTGACTAACATGTGCAAATTCTTCCTTATAGGGCGTTTGAACACAACAGGGTTCAAAAATAAAATTCACTGTTTTTGGAAGCTTCTGCAACCAAGGCTCACCACTTCATACTATCTTATAGGTGTTTAAACTAAACTAACATGCTCAAATTTGACACAAGTACTCCACAGGACAATATCTTGCTTTGATTAGTGATTGAATGGCAAAACGCTCAATTTTTGCTGATTTCAGGATTTTTTTTTTTTTTGTGAAAATTCGTTAGATGACTGTTGATGATTATACTTCGAAGTTCCAGATATACTTTTCATATTTTTAACTTGTGGCTTCTCTGAATCTAGAAGCATATTTGGGACCATATAATGTCGCCCACACTCGTACTTTTCACATTTTGAAAGGTTTTTACAAGAAAAGAAAATTATTTTGTTGTTGTTGCTGCTGCTCCTTTGAATGTGATTAAAAATTATTATTATGGAATGCAAGAGCCTTTAAAAGGTTAAAAGGGCATATCATGGATCCAAAGACAGCTGAAGCTATCGAAGATATTTCCAAATATTTCAATGTTATATATCTTAAAGTAACCATTCCATCAAATATATCAAAGATGTTTCTGGCAAAGTCAGCACCATCGGCATCGCAATCTTCAAAGTAGCTTCTGTTGCTACGTTTTTACATAATTTGCCACAAGAGTCGCTACAAGCAGCTACGCACTCGATTCCGTTTTTTGTATGAGCAGGTTATTGTTCTGCCTGGATTTTTCGAGGACATGCCACCACGATATCTTACGACTTTTAACAACCATTCTGGTGCAGGCTCAGTATTATTTTGTATTGGAGTCATTTTGCCATTTTCGTCTTTCCATCACCAATCTCATCGGAAATGATCAAGTCTAATTTTGAGATGTCCCAATCAATATATTAGTCATGAACCCTGACTAACTTGAGCAGTTGCTCTTGCTGAAAAATAATGAAGTATGGTACAATTAATCCATTTAATAAATGTAATTGGTGACACCAATTCAGCCATTCTGAATTAAACTTTTGAAAGCTGTGGAATATATAGGCATATTGGGATATCTTTGTTATGGATTACTTGCCCAATGTTTCCATTGCTGTCACTTGACACTTGATGTATATTACCACCTGTTGATAGGGATATGGTTCCCATTGTGGTAAAGTTCCTGCACCATCAATACTGCTGTCATTGTGATCTACATCGTCAGCTGACCGCTGTGTAAATGAGCTAGGTCAGCTCTTAGAGCATCTACAGATATGTGATTTTATCTAGTCCAATACTGAATCCCAATCGGTTCAGTTCAATCACTTTGGGTCAAACTAATTCAACTCAAAGTTCAAACAGAATGGAAAATATTGATGATCTGGGACAACTGGCAATGATGATAATTTGTCCAATATTGGTTTGTGTCAATGGTTGTTAGATTAGGGGTTCGATGAATATTCTAAGAGGTAATCAGTCCAATCCTTATTCAGTACTCTTGATCTCTTCATCACTGGGGAAGCTGTCCTAACCACATGTTGCAGGTCTAATTACTCCAAGTATAAATTTAGTAACCATCATAATAATTCTTTCAGCTTCATCTTCTGCACTTTCTTTCTCATTTGCTTAACAAATGTCATTCATCAAATAATAATAATAAATTCTGTTGAAACAAACTATATCTGATATTCTGCCAATTTCTGCAAAGTAAATTGAATCCCCATAAAAAAGGAAAGCCTCAATAACGTCAGGCCAATAAGCCTAATCAACTGCATCACCAACCACATCAGCAGAACACTAGATGAAAACCAACCATGGGAACAAACTGGCTTCAGAAAGAGCTACTCAGTCATCAACCATCCCCATTCAGTGAACCAACAAAAAGAGAAATAAGCAGAAAATAGAATGCCACTTGCTGTAGAATGTGTTGACTTCAAAAAGGCTTTCAATGAAGTGGAAATCCCTAAAGTTATTGATGCATGGATAGTACTGCAATATATCTACTGACACAAGAGTTCCTTCAACAGGCTACACAAAGACACTGCGATCTTTCATCTAAAAAAAGGAGTGAGATAAGGTGACACCATCTCACGCAAACTCTTCAGTCTGCCTAGAGATGATCTTACAAAGATTTGCTGACATTGTCTTTTTGCTAAAAACCTTCATGATCTCCAAATAATGCAAGACAAACTAAATGAAGGAAGCAAGTTGTCCCCCACATGGATATCAGCATAACAAATTTCATGTACAACAAAGACACAACAATCAAACTCAAAAACACAGAGTTGGATAAAATAGATCACTACATCTACCTAGGAAATCCACACGCTCAACCCCACTTGGAGAGATCATAAGATAGCACAGGATAATAGAGAAAATACAGGAGTCCAAGATATCTCGAAAGCCATTAGTAAACTTTAATTGGCTTGACATGTTGCAAGAATGTAAGACAACCGCTGGACATCTCAACTCTCAATATGGATGCCCAGAGATAATAATCTCAATTGTGGCCAACAGAAAGTAAGATGGCGTGATGAGCTAGACAAATACAGAAAATACTGGCTCCAAAATGCCCATCATAGAGAGGTCTGGCAAACTGACGGATAATAAAAGGTAGATGATAATGATCTTTTGCCATAACTTCATTCTCAACCTCTTTGGTCCACAGACATTTTCCTCGCCTGCCATTTCAATCATCTTTTTGTGAACCCTAATAAGAGAATACAGCTCTGCTCTGATTCTAGCAATTAACAGACACAGTCAAAATTTTTTAGGTATTTAACTATTTCTGACTTATTGGTTTACTTGGAGTAGTGGTCAATAACTTCGGTAGCAAAATCTTTGTGGCCAGAATTGTGGTTACAAGCTTCAGCTGCAACTATATCACGGCAATCTCGCACTCATTTTCTTTAGCACATAAATCATTCCACTGAGAAGAAGCATTAAGGAACTTTTTGCAAATACAAAGAGTTGCTGCTACTAACATACTTCTACTGGGATGCTTTTTGCCCCTTTCAAGCAAAGTTGACCACAAATAAAGCAGTTTTTTTTCCAATTAATTTTTCCAACAACAGATCTTGCTACAACTTTTTCCACTTCATTGCTATTGCTTCTTTGACCAGGGGTCATGCTCTTTCTCTTCATCTCATTATGTACACTCTTCTGACAGACATGGTGAATCCTTATTCACTGGATTCAGCTTCCAACAGGTACTTTTCAAACCTGCTTTCATTTATCTTCCTAGCATAGTTCACTAATGTTTGAATACCTTTACCAACTTCATATAAACTTATTTACAGTCTGGATTCTTGCATTCCCAAAAGAAACAGGTTCTTATTCCATCATTTATTTCTTAAAATCTCTAACTAGCTGAAGAACCAGCCAATGCCAGTGAGAATACTTACAAACTGTACAAAGGGTTTAACAAATCCCTTCTTTCTGTTTAACCAAGGAAAAAGAAAAAAAATCACTTACTCAGACTGTTGATTTGTTTGTAAGAGACCCAAAAACACAGTTTCCTTCTCCAGATTACAAGAAACAACAACTAGATTCAGACTTTCTGATGCTAGGGACTTTCCAGATGTCTATTATCTGAGGTTTTGATATTGTAAAATAGTCATCTTTGAAATTTTAAAGTGAAAACATCCCTCACTTCATATAACCATATTTTCCTTTTTTGTCATTCATACGATTTATGATACACATGCATATGCACACACGATACATATATATATATATAAGAAATAGATATATAATCTGACAGAATAAGTATGAATACATGAAGCAATTTAAAATGACCTATTATTACACCGAATGTGAATAGAATGAACAAATAAAGAAAATAGGGCTGCTGCTGCTACTGGAATCAAACCTGCAACCAATTGTGCCGGGACCTTGGTTGCAGAAGCTACCAAAAACAGTGAATTTTTTTTCTCAAACCCTGTTATGTTCAAATGCTCTCAAATTTTTTTTCCCCAAAAGCATCGAATGAGCTTTCCGATACCGAATGTGTTTAGTCTAATTCCCTGCTGACCATCATTTTAGCCCTAATTCAATCAGACTAGCTGAGGTCTGCAGACCTGTTTCGAGACCAGTGCCTTAAATAAATTTACATAAAAGAGTTGCTTCCCTAAGATTTGGTGGCCACGGTGACCATGATATGTATGATCTGCATCTTTTTTCTTCCTTTATAAAAAGTGAAGAGAAATTTTTGAAGATTAAACATCCTTTTAATAATAATCTGTACAGAAGTAATTTAAAAACACTTATGATTAATATTTTTTTCTGTTTATCTTAATTGTTGTTGCTTTTTATTGCAACAAGACTGTTTCCATCCCAATCACTTCTGCACCATGTTTGTTATCTGGACTTTCGGTATAGGTAATCCACTTTTCATTTTATTTTCATTTATCTTACTTGATGAAATATATAAATGTTGATGATAATGATAATTAAAATTGGATTTTTCATCATGTTTTCTGCTCTGTAATCATACTCTGTGACTTTGGTAATTTAGTCACTGTTTATCGTTTCATCCAGTGGGTCCTGTCATTTTATCAACATCTTAATTTTATTGAATGTTTGATTTTTCTATCATCAAATGTATCTATCCCATGTCCCAACAAAAATAATGTTAGGAATTTGCTCTCCACTATTTTAGCAATTACATTTTTTTAGTTTGTTGCCTGCAAAGAATTGTACAATGTTAAATGAGATTGGTAAGTACCATCCACAAGTCTATTTTATTACAAAATGACACTATCAGCCTGATTATTGATAAAGGTGAAATGAGAAAGAGATGAAATACTATTACATTTTAACATACTCTAGTGGCAAAGATTGAGTATTCACCTCCCCACAAGGGCAAAATGTGACTCAAGGTTGAGTTTTGCCACACCACAGGCATCAGGGACTACCCTGACCCTACACCTCTGTAATGGGAAGGACCAGTGGGTTTCCAGGAATCACACATTAATTTTTATATCTCCGGCTATGACTGCCTAAGGGCTCAAATGGGAAACACACAACTGGCTCTAACAGCAGGATAGAAGACTGCAGCTCAAAAATCCTGGAGAATATTCTTTGCTTTGCTTTGATTTAACATGTGACTGCAAAAAACAACAACTGCACTGCCAAATAAGCCTACGTCAGATGATTTCAGGGCTGAAATATTACCACTGTCACAGAATGGGAATGCTTGTTGAAAATTCAGTAACATAATCTGGTATTCATAACTTTCCAGTCAATGTTCATGACTTCAGAAATGAAATGGTAATTCAATGACGTAAGATTTGACATAGTTGACCAGAAGACAACTACAAGACACTGAGCAGATTGTGTACATGAATTTCAG
Source organism: Thysanoteuthis rhombus (assembly GCA_963457665.1). Lineage (NCBI taxonomy): Eukaryota > Metazoa > Mollusca > Cephalopoda > Oegopsida > Thysanoteuthidae > Thysanoteuthis > Thysanoteuthis major. The sequence continues at coordinate 26,293,868 of OY735214.1, read as the reverse complement.
CTGGGAAGACAATACAGAGTTCTTCATCATTCATTGATGATATTTTACTTCATCCAGTCTAGAATGACTGGTGTTCAGTCTTTCTTAGAACTGGTAGCTAACAAACAAAAGAATCCTTGGCTATATGGTATTTTCCTGATGCTGGTTCCCTTCAATCGATCATAATCTCAGTCCAAGGTTTATGATATTGTCAACACAGGCAAACTCTTTTAGTGAGATGGATTCTCACTCAACACAAACCCACTAGCTGTACAGCTTGACCTTCCATCAATAATAAAAGCACAGTTGTGCAGTGTGATTATGATACTTTTTGTGTTAATCGGTGCATCTAACAAACAACAAAATGACTTGAAACACATTTTCTTCATTATTTGCCTACTTGACCTGCCAACTTGTTAAAAGATTCAAGTGACAGACAATCATTCTTGTAAGGCAACTGAAAGATTTTATACAGCTTTGTAAAGATAAACTTTATTCCACTTTTTCTTGAAGATGGTATTGGATTTTACAGCTTCTACTTAATGATGCTTCATGACAATGACAAAAATGATCCAATTTCCTGAGAGTACTTAGCAATATTGCAGTAAATACTAGACAAAAGTTATTTGTAAATTTTTACTGACAATTATTAGTTACAAATTAAGTGTGGGATTCTCCAGAGGAAGAAAAAAAAATGAGTTTTTAACCCTAAAAATATTTTTGAAAAATAAATAAATAAATAAAAAATAATGAAAACTATCACAAAGGAAAGTGAAAGTTCATATTTCTACAACTGTAAAAGTTTTGCATGTAAACATCGATTTCAAATAAATTATAGATTTTTTTTTCTATGCCAGGATTGCAGAGTACTATTTTAATCATTTTTTGGAAAATAACATCATTTCACGATGTGCATAATTATTAAAAAATAAAAATTATTCTATGTTTAAGATAAAACATTCATAGTTTGTTTAGAAATGAAAAAGAATATTCATTCAAGGTCCATTGCAAACAGCCACAAAAACGAATAGAATTTTTTCTCCCAAAGAATTTTGAAATACTGGAATAGTTTACCAACTTATGTAATGAATGATACTAGTGTAAATAATATAAAGAAAAACTGACTAATTTAGATAATCTGGGATAGAAAATAAACTATTAGAGGGATTTGGAGAGATATCAGCTGAAATATATAGAAGAATTCAGGGGGGGAAATAAAATGTGCCGCAGAAATGTTCTCTACACTGATAAGCTAGTATTTTTTCATTAAGTTTCAAACAATTACATCACTTGAATGAATGTGTATTTGAATATTGCATGCATATTTTTAAATGTAAATTGTATGAAGCTTATTTATGCCATTTTATTTTGACAAATAAAAGCATTATCAACTTGTATAACAAAACGGTTAAAAGTAAATCTTTCACCAGCAACAAAAAGTCATATCTAATGCCAAATCTCTGAAACCCTTTGAAAATAGGTGAAATCTTTAATTCAGATCTTTATTCCAAGTTATATGAAATAAAGATTATCTTGTGATGTGCCAGATATCACTATAAAAAGACCAAAAACCATTAACAGTAGTGCTATTTGTGACTATTATCTAATCATTATGAATGTTGGTGCTTTTGAACTGATATTTATATTATTGCTATTACAGTGACTATACGGATGTGCCTTGATTAGTGCGGTTATTTTCAACCAGAATGTTCAGTACAGTTCAAAACCGCTCAGTTTGAGATCTTATTGATTACTCATGATACTTTTTAAGCTTGTACTCATTTACATTAATTTGTGCGGTAATAATGCATCAATACCTACATCAAAACCTGCACTAATTAAAACCACACTATTCAAAGTATTGCCGTATTAACTTTTGAGCCTCGAAAAGATTAAAAGGAATTTATGACAAACAAGTAACAATAAAAGCAAATCAGAATACGAAATTCCAGCTTGGGGATCACTTTGAAATTACCTCCCTTTGAACAAGTACTTCAAAATTGTGTCCCTTACATAAACTGATAGTATTTTATTTCAATTGAACAAAATAAATTATAAAATTAACGAATAGCTTCTTTCGCTTATTCGTAATTAATTTTCATTGTCTAGAATCGACTTTCACTTCGATTGTTTTGCAAGGGATGTTTTCTTTTCATGTCTGACGTGTGTCAGTAGGTGACGCCCCAAATGATCTCTGCGAGAAAACACAGATTCACAAATGTCACAATGAAATGCCTTAATACCAGTGTGACATAGTATGTGGCGTGTCAGGTGATCCTTCCTTGCAAATAAGCCATCACACCAATTACACTTGAAAGGTTTATTTCCCGAGTGATTCAGGCGATGTCGTCGCAGATGACTCTTACGCCAAAATTCAAGACCACAGATGATACACTCATAAGGTTTTTCTTCTTCATTCCACATTCGCATGATGCTCCAGTCGTTTCTCCAATGGTTAAGCAAAAATAATGACAGTTATTCAAAACAGACTTCCTATATTCTGGAATCCCTCTGGTGACTAGTCCAATCAATTGTGTATATTTGTCAACAAGGTAAGTTTTGTTTGTTCAACATAAATCTTCCCTACAAAATTAAATTTTTTAATTAGATATTGCATTAACAATAGTCACAATTCTATTAATTTATAAGGCAGAGTCGCAGCTTATAAGTAAATTAAATTGAGATTGGTTATACGAACATGAAAAAGATGTTCTCATATAACTTGTCTACATGGGCATTTAATTATTTTAGAGCATAAATAACATCAAAATGAAAGAACCCAGAAATGAATAAATGAGAAGTTATTCTTTTGATCTCATTTCAAACATTTATCAACAACTGCAAAACGACAAAAAGCAAAATGTTCACAAAGTCTAAACAGAAGCACAAACAGGAACTTCCATCAAGCCACACTCAACAGTGATGATAGTATCCTTTTAGACAAGATCTTGTTCCTTTTTAACAATTTACCATTTTTACATTGAAACCAATTATTCCTGTCCTCTATACAATAGCATCTTATAGGAGAAACTATCCAGATTAATTTGATTTTTGAGAAATACTTGGTAAATTTAAATGTTACTTTTCATCTTATTTCCTATGGCAGTTTTAAAGGATTTCATATATGATCTCTGGTATCAAATTATTTTCAGATATTTGCTTTGTGTCACATTAATTTCACAGAGGTGGAAATATGATATTCATCAAATCAGTGAAAATACTTTATAAGCAAGAGTATTCTCAATTTACATGCAAAGTCAAATACAGGCAACATACTTATAGATCTGTACATTTTGGGATGTACTGATTGTGGCATAGAAGAAGAATCATATATTATTTGGCAATTATCTATTAAGAAGAGTTTCAGTTTAAAAAGAACATAGGGTTTGTTCAACACTCATAAATAAGCTTCATTTTGGGAAGGGGGGTAATTTTTTGAAGTTGTGATATCAAGGAAAGTGTACACTCTTAATTCTTAAACATTGTAGAACTGAGGGTTATTTTGTTGAAATTTAATTGCTGCAGTGATTTCACTTTGCTTCGTTCCTGAGTATTCACAATTTGGGGCTTGTAAGCCACAAACCCCAAAATGACTTTAAAACCATTCCTTTGTGTTTATAATTTTATAGCAAAAATACTTCATGTATCAAACAATTAAGAGCTAACATACAAAACCAAACGTACACTGTCTCAAGTGTATTTTTGGTTTTATGTGTTAGTGTCTAATTTTCTTCTTTCAGCTTCTTGATGGTCCTCATGATACAATCGTTTTCCTCATTTGAGAGAATACTTCTCTTCTTTAAGGGTGACAATTTCTCATTTTTTTCAGTAGGTGCCATCAAGCCTAAAATTAGTAGATAAGATTTTGTATTATCTCATTCAGATGTCTGAGGGATTTTTTCTACTCATTCAAATATAAAAATTCAGGCATTCAAAGAATCTTGTTGGTAAAAATAACTACCAAAAGGAATTCTCTGAACTTCAAACTGAATTAAACAGCCTAAAATCAATCCCAAATAAGAAAAATAAGCTATTATAAAATCAATTAGCAAATAATTTGACCAAAATGGAAAAAATGAAATAATCGATTAGTTTGAACTTTTTCAAAAGAAATAAACCAAAACAAATGACTAGTTTACGTTAAGCAAAAAACTGAGTTCTACATTCTTTTGCAAAAGATAAAGTGAGGAGAAAGGGAAAACAACTTTTGCAAGTGTTGCTCTTTTTTTCACAAGGGTGTACATATGGTTGTTTAATAGCTTCATGTATCAGGAGCATTTATCAGCCACCTTAGTATAAATTCAATTAGTGACAGAATATGTATTTTATAAGTCCCAACAAACCCATCATTTTATAGATAACAATATGAACACTTTTGGAGGTAGTATACCAATTCCAGTTCTGTAGGTACTTCATTTGTAAATGTGTCCAATATTACAACTCTTTAAATCCTGCCAGTTAGTTCCATAATATTGGCTACTTAAGGTTTTTGGAGTTTGAGGACTTGAAACATTTAAGAGGATAGATTTATTCATGCTACCGATCAAGGACGTTATTTAATGGGAGTATTGGGAAGTTTATGTTAGCAATAATTTACAAGGATTGCTTGCTTAGCATCACTCATCTCTGATCACTACACAGTAACATTTTTCCTCTTTGAAGGCAATTATTGCAGTATTACAAAATGTAACTTCAGAAATTAGATTCATTGACTCAAACTAGTACCATCTACTTTATTATGATATTTTTTCTTGAGAGTTTTTATCTAAATTCATAATGACTTTTTAAACAATATATGGTTTCAATCCAAGATTGTCTAAACTATTTGTAAACATTAAAATGACATTCGAAGATCTACGAAAAACATTTTTGTATAATAACAGTGCTTTGGAAATTAGAAATATTTTTTTAAAATTTGATTTTATTGATTCTACAGTTTCCAGTGTCTTAACAATAAGATACCGCCTTGAAAATTTAAAAAATGAAAAATAAAAAAAATAATATCCTGAGTATTTTTTTAAAAATTATTCTGCAATTCTCAATATTTTTATACAAAATTAGATTAAGTACTTGTTATAATAGGTCAGAAAATTTTGGTTTAAATCTGAGTTTAGTCAATATGGGTCAAACTGCACATAAACCACCAATATTACTTCTAAATTATGCCAACAAGGAGATACCAGCTTGCCCAAACTCTTCACAGCCTGCCTTGAGATGATCTTCGAAAACCTAAACTGAGAAAATGAAGGCATCAGATTAGATGGCGGACAAACTGAGCGAAGAAAGTTGGCCTTCACATGAACTTTAGTAAAACAAATGTTATGTGCAATGTTGAAGACAAAGACACGAAAATCAAAATCAGAGACACGGATTTGGGGAAAGTAGACCACTCCATCTATGTAGGACAACGAATATCCATGAAATCCTCAAATGAAACAGAAATTAAGCAAAGAATCACACTAGGTTGGCAAACTTTTATCAGAGCAAGCTCAGCCTTCAAGGACAAAAAAATTCATCTAGTGCTAAAAAGAAGGGTATACAACCAATGCATCCTCTCAATAGTCACTTATGGAACTGAAACATAGAACATAACCAAAAGACTGACCCTTAAATTGAGAACCAACATGTACAAGAAAGAATCATACTCACCTCAAATAGAGAGATCACAAAACAGGAAAGATAGGAGTTCGAGATATAGAATCTATGAGAAAACTTGAATGGCAATGGGCTGGTTACGTTGCGAGAATGGAAGACAACCGCTGGACATCACAACTCACAACATGGATCCCCAGAGATCACATGCAAAACCAAGGCCGATAAGATGACATGATGAACTAGATAAGTTTTAAAAATACTGGCTCCGTGACGCCTCCGATAGAGAAGTCTTGAGAATCTTGGTGAAGGTCTATGTCCAACGACGGCTGCTCGAAACTGATGATTTTTCTTTCAAGTGATTTTATTAATTTTGGGTAAAATAAAAACTATCAACGCAAATGCAATATATTGTATGTAGTTTGAGAATAAATTCAATTTTCTCAAATTATACTTGTTAAGCTGCAACACATATCTTCAAAGAGGAGGATTGTTTCTGTTAAACGATTTTTGCTGAATGAATCCAAGCAAGCAATCACAATCGTTGTGAACATAAAGCTCCGATTATTCCCGTTAGATGAGACCCCCTCGACGGGTATAAATTGATAATAACTTGAATAAATTATTCCTATTTCAATCCTCAAACTCCGAAAACTTCAGGTGGTCGGTATGAGGAGTAGACCGAATTTAGCTCTCAGGATGTACTTTTCCTCTAAGTATGCTATGAACCAGGAACATTTCCAGGGGTGATGTAGAAGAGATTTCAACAATTATTTCCAAATGTGAAAGAAGTTCCTTCAAACTTAATCAAATTTCAACTTTGTAGACAATTTCTCTAACCTATTGCATATTTTTTAAATATCAGTGCAAATAAACTATTCAAAAAGTAATATTTTAATACTTAAAATAACTGAAAAGCAAAAGATTTTCATTTCTGTAAAAATTCATATTAAGCATTTAACAACAGAACAACTACATGAATTTCTTGGCTATTTTTCTTTCATTTTTTTTTTTTTTGTCTTCTGTTACAAGGCTTCGTTTTTCCGTTCTTTTTAAGTATCCACACGGATTTTTGCCACAAAAATGAGGTTGAAAGAAAAGATACAAAGGAAGAAAGGAACATGTTTCTAAATTCGAATAACTTGAAACCTGTTAATAGAGAAAAGAGACAACCAAAAATGGTATCAAAGAATTACTCAGATGTATATTTTAAAGAGAACTGTCAACAGGAAAAGAATTTATTCGATTTGAAATTTCTCAACGTTTTGAAGACGAATATAATTTAAAAGCCCACGGATTTTTTTGATTTTTTTTTTTGGCGGGGGGGTGGGGGATTTCTCACTCTGACTGAAACATTCAACTACACTGTTTAATTCAATCGAAAGGCGCAAAAAATGTGATTTAAAGTAAAATTGTACACACGAAGTTTAAGTGGTAAAAATAATTTCATTATTTATCAACTGAATGCAGCAAATGAAAAACAAACGTACTTAATTCCTTTTTTATTTATGTCGACTGAAAAAAAAAAAAGATAATTAATGTTCATGTTCGAAAAAAAAAATTTCACAATTTCTATTCTAATTTCATATTATCTTATTATTATTCATTCTATTTCTGTGTTCAGCTGTACAAACAAGTGTCCCTTTACGTTTTAAAATGAAGAACTCAATTATAATTCTAAAACATTAATCCCAAAGGTTCCAGAACATTCTTCAAGAACAAAAATATATAAAATCTCACCACAAAGAAAATAACCGTGTAATAGTTGAGAAAAGAAGTTCGAATGGGAGATTAAATAGCTTTCTCCTAATAATAGGGAGAAAATAACATCGAAATATCCCTGAAATTCGCTCAGTGAAATCATTATAAGCAGTAAACACTTACACTTCTTTTCAGTTTCAATGTTAGTACTCTTGAACACGTGGTTTGTAATCAGAACAGTTGAAGTGAATGCTCTTTATATCGGGTGAAATCATATATTTTACGTTTTGGTTTTTTTTTAGAGGTTTTTTGGTTGGGGTGGGTGGGTTGTTTTTTTTGTTTGTTTTTTTTTTGCTTTGTTTTTTTTTTTGTTTTTTTGGTAAATTCCGCTTCCATAAGAATGATTGCTAATAGTTTTAATGAGGTATGGAGAAGCACAAGAATTTGGTGTCCGCTAAATGGCAACCGATAAAAAAAAAAATTTTAAATATTTAAAAAAGCACAAGTGAAAAACTACGGGTGTCGGGGGATGGCACATTTAATTAAAACAACAGTTTTGGTATAATTTGTTTTAAACCCTAGTGTGAAATATGATTAAACGAACGTCGTAAAAACATCAAGGGGCCCGGCCAAAACCACACAGGGGACCTAACATCCACACTTTAAATGCAAAGCCGGACAAAAAACTTAAAAACAAGGAATTTAAGTGATTTAGAAGTGATTGAGACATAAAAGAAATTATAATGTCATCAATCATCGATTTTTTTCTTGCACTTCAATTGATGGGGTTTAATCTGCGGAGGATTTGCCTCCAGGGATTTTATCCAATTATAACAGGACAATTTACTGTCAGTTAACTATACTCAACTGTATATATAAACTTTTCACAAAGATATTCACCAGCCGAATAACAAAAACACACGATGAAAACCAGCCACGTGAACAAGCAGGCTTTAGAAGAAGCTACTCGACCATGGACCACCTGCATTCGATAAATCAGCTGAAAGAAAAAGCAGCTGACTATAAACTACCACTTGCCGTAGCATTTATCGACTTCAAAAAGGCGTTCGACTCAGTAGAAATCCCTGAGGTCATGGAGGCCATCACTCAACAAGGTGTAGATCCAGTATATGTCAAAGTGCTAAAACATATATACAATCACAGCTGCTCCTTTATCAGGCCACATAAAGACTCGGACCCCTTTCAGCTCCAGAAAGGAGTAAGACAAGGTGATACCAGCTCACCTAAACTCTTCACAGCCTGCCTCGAGATGATCTTCAGAAGACTAGACTGGGAGAGTAAAGGAGTCAAAATAGACGGCGAGTATCTGAGCAACCTCAGATTTGCAGACGACATTGCCCTTTTCACTGAGAACCTACACGACCTCTAACTACTGATAGATAAAATGAAAGAAGAGAGCAAGAAAGTTGGCCTACACATGAACTTCAGCAAGACGAAGATCATGTGCAACAACCACATCGGAGATTTTTAAAAAATGAGATCAGAATCGAAGGCACAGAATTGGAGAAAGTCGATCACTACATCTACCTAGGACAACGAATCTCCATGAGGGCCTCAAAAGAAGAAGAAATCAAGCGAAGAATCACACTAGGATGGCAAGCCTTCGGCAGAGCTAGCTCAACCTTCAAAAATAAGAAGATCCCATTAATCCTAAAGAGAAGGGTGTATAACCAATGCATCCTCCCTATAGTCACTTGTGGAACAAGAGACAGACCCGTAAATTGAGAACCATGCAACGTGCACATGAAAGAATAATGATGGGCCTCACATGGAGAGACCACAAGACAGCACAGTACATCCGAGAAAAGACAAGAATCAGGGACATCATAGAATCCATTAAAAATCTCAAATGGCGGTGGGCTGGCCGTGTTGCAAGAATGGCAGACAACCGATGGACATCACGACTCATGGCATGGATCCCCCGAGATCACATGTGCAACCGAGGCCGGCAGAATATCAGATGGAGAGACGAGCTAGACAAGTTCAGGAAGTACTGGCTCCGCGACGCCCATGATAGAGAAGTGTGGCAAATCTTAGGGAAGGTCTATGTCCAACGACGGACATCAAAAGACTGATGATGAATGATGATGATGATGAACTATGAGTCAAATGATGTTTCGAATTGATGCCTGTTCAAACTGCTATGCTGAGCGCTCTTGTCACATTTTAGCAAACAGAAAGGAAAACAAAAACGCTTGTTTTTAAAAGAAGAAAAAGTCGCTTCGTTCTATCATACAAGTAATTTTTGATACAGCTTCTCTCTTCGGATTATCACTCAATGGAGGAGGTGGTTCTGTTCTCTTTAGATCAGCAGACGAAATTCGATGTGGCAGCACTTCTTCTGGCAACCTGAGGCGGATGCTGATGAAAGCCAGATCTCACCCAATTCTATAATAAATCTTGGGACCTAGGGAAAAGGTTTTCCGTCTGATACTTTGCTTCCCTGGATGTCGTATTCTTCTTATCAGTACTTTTCATAACAATTAGGATCCGGCCACTCCCCGCCCTTTCCACTTATCGAGTTTGGCAGCACCAGCAGCATCAGCAGCAGCATAATAGCGTCCGTCGGACGTAGACATTCCTGAGATTCGCCAGACCTTCCTATCATGGGCGTCACGGAGCCAGTAAATTCTGAATTTGCTTTGCTTGTCACTCCATCTTACTTTTTTTCGACCACTATTTCGCGTATGATCTCTCGTCTGTCAATCTTGCCACATGACCAGCCCATGGCCATTTGAGTTTTCAAATGAGTTCTATAATGTCAAAATGAACCAATCGTGCTTGGACCAATTCCGTATAAGTTCGTCGCTTGGAAAGTTAAAAAAAAAATTCTGTGTTGTCTTTTGGTCTCTCCGTGTGAGGTTGAGCATTATTCTGTCCTGTGCACGTTGCATGGTTCTCAGTTTGAGGGTCAATCCTTTGGTTAGATTCATGTTATAGCTCCATCAGTGATTATCTGGAGGATGCATGGATTATAGATCCTTAGCACTAAGGGGATTTTCTTGTTCTTGAAAGTTAAGCTTGCTCTAACGAAAGCTTGCCAACTCTGTGTGATTCTTTTTGAGGATTTCATGGAGATTCGTTGTCCTTTGTAGATGTAGTTGGCTACTCTCTACAGTTCTGCTTTTTCGATTTTGGTGAAGAGTTTCTAGATGCAGTTGAATAGGCCTGTAGTAGTTAAGGTCTTCTGGGTTTCCTTTATTATATACCAGCATCATGATAACGTTGTTCCAATCATTTGGGACTTTACTTTGCTTAAGGCATAAGTTGAATAGAATGGCTAATTTTCAAGTGATCCAGCTTTTTGAGTAGGTCAATGATGACGTTATCGAGTCCAGGGGTCTTTCCTTTTTTGGGTTTGCTCCACTTCCACCATGATAACTTCTGGGAAATTCGCGAACTGATTACTCTCGACTTGTGAGTCCTATTCATCATTCTGTGTCCTTTGTTTGGTGGAATCGAGGGTTTTGTAGAATTCCTGGTCACCTTCGACAATTCGGTCCCTATCCATTGTTAATTTGTTTCTTCTAGTACACTAGTTTTTGTTTTCTTCCTGTGCCGGGAGATTTTTTTTTTCATGCTTTGAAGCCCCTACCTTTTTCAAGAATGTTTTCTATGACTGCTGTCGAGTATCTTCTTTTATCTTCTCTTCGTTTCTTTTGGATGGTTTTGTTCAGTCCTGTTGCTTCAGTCTTTTCTCTTGTTATTTGTGGCTTGAGGTTTCTGCGTTTTTCACATGAGAGTCTTGTTTTCTTCGGAGAGTTTACTTATGGCTTGTGTGCTCTTTGAATGTAGTCTGTTTCGTTCTTGGTTCCATGATTGGGGCTCCCCCAAGTCCACTTTCTATTGAATTTTTTAAGAACGTGTTCATGATTTTGAACCCATTTACTGTCGCAAAATTAACAAGATCTCCACAATTCTCGTTCCGTATTTCATATCCGTACCTGTTGGCGCATTTTTTATTATTTCGTTCTACTTGGGCTTGGAGTCTCCAATAATGGTGTTGAGGCATTTTTTAGTTGTTTTTTTTTTCCATTCAAGTCGACGTAAAAGTTGTCTATCTCCTCCTTGATTGACTGTGAAGTGGGAGCGTGAACTTGAATAATGTTCAGTTCGTACAACTTTGAGAGCTGTATGGTGACACTGGCTATACGATCGGAGAGAGTTTTGAATCTTACAACAGTGTCTTTGAGATTTTTATGAATAAGAATGTCAATTCCGCTTTTGTTTTTGTTTTTTTCTTTTCCCTAGTTGTATTGACGTTTTCTGTTTATTTCGATCAGTTCTCGTTTCTGTAATATCGATACCGTCCAATTTTAGAATCTCATTTTCAAGATCGATTAGATGGATGCCCGTTGAATGTCCTTCCATTGTGGGTTCGAATATACTGTTTTGTTTTCTTGGTGACGTTCTTGGGACTGTGCTTGGGTAGTTGCACTTGGGTCACATCGTCCTCACCCAACGCAAGTGATGTTGCTGGTACTTTTGAGACCGCTGTCCTAGGTGGAACGATCGTTTTCCTGGTGACGTTCTTGATGTTTTCTTTGGGCAGTCGCCATTGAAGCTCATCATCCCCACCCAAAGTATGTGATGTGGCTGGTATAAATAAGTTATTGTTGAAATGTGTTATAATCGTAAACAATATTACCTCCCTTGATAATCACTCTTTAGTAACCCGTCAGAAGACAGGAAAGCACCGACCATTCAAGAAAACCATCAGAGACTCTTGACACGATTTTCAACTGTTGGCTGTTGTGCAGGGATACTTATGGCTGGAAACCTCTGACTATGGTGTATGCTCTTAGTGCATAAAATATGGGTCAATTTTCACTTTGGGAAACCAGGGAACTTTTGCTTTGAATTATTCATCATCAATAAATTATTGATTTTTAATGAGACCAAAGTACGAAAATGAAAACTTAGCCCCAAAATTCAAAATGCTGAATTTTGAGATCTGGCTCCGTTGGCCAAACATCTTATATATCATTAGAAATCTTTTTTTATTTGCATAAGAACTATGGTAATGAAATCAACAGAATCTGTATTATTTGTGGTCAAGGGTTATCAAAATGGCTTCAGGATATCGAACAAGCTATGATTTTAAACATGATTTACAAAGTAAAGAAAATGACTTATGAAAATAATATCATTTTTGACCCTTACTATCAAGGGGATCTAGCATTACTCATTGCCAATGAAAATTGAATAGACCAAAATATTTAACTAACTTTTGTACAAATTTCTTTTCAACTGAACAAAACAAAAGTTGCATCTTCAAACATGTTTTTGAAATTTACAGGAGTACAAAACCTATGTTCAAAATCGTTCACATTGGTCTTGTAAACATGGGTTTACAAAAATGGGTTTACAACTTGAATAGGTTCCAGTTATTTCGATCTAACATTTTGACAATTATAACTTGATAAATTATCCGATCACAATTAATTCTTTTCAGACGTCATAACGTAAAAACATGCTCGTGATGTTGGGAACACAAAAATTGAGGAAGACATTTCAAAATTCGAAATGGGACATTAAGAGCGATTTTCAGTAGCAAACTGTTTTTCTCAGAAAATTCGTGCAAACTTTAAATATTATTGGCTCATAAGTTAAGCTCAAGGAAATAATCGGCATTACTCACACTGTTTGGTATGTAGCTCGCTACAAAGGAGCATATTTTGTTGGAAGAATGTTCTCAGCCGTCCTAAAAAGTTTCAGGAACAGCCAGCGGCTGTATTTATCGACATTCATTTTTTAAGACAGACGGCATACAAAGAGGATGGTTTCATTTCGGTCCACCATTCCTGTTGATAGGCTGGCAGATGTACAAGTCAACCCTGAAAGGCAAGCTATGTCTCCCTTTGCTAAAGGGAGAAACTGAGTCACAACTAGTAAAATTATACCAAAATGGTAAACCTTGGTTCTTACATAGTCATGGCAATTTGATGGATTGCTATCCATTCACGATGAGCACCTGTCCCGAATTCAATCCACAGTTCCTTTGAACAAAAAAAAAAATGCAATTTGAAATTCTTGGTAAACCAACTTTTTCTGAATGCAAACAATACATTTACTTATGCAAACCTTTGTAATAGACTCTGTAGTAAGAGCAAAGAGATCACTCTTGTTTTTATCAACTCTTACTAGAGAATTACACTTCGTCGCTGTATTTGGGAAAGACGTTGAATGAACAATCTCAATGCGTTGTCCAATACTTTCTTTTTGCTGTGTACTTTGTTTGATATTATCATCTTCGTAGACATCAAACATATTGATCTGCTCTCACAGTTATTTCAGTCTCCATTTTCCTTAGACCAACACCATAAAACTCAGTGAGACGACCCCCCCCCCGATTATTTTGAGGTCTGTGTAGCAATCATACGAACTAATGCTGTTCTATCAATCATAAGGGGTGTGTAAGGTGGTCTAGGGCCGACAGGGCTTGCAAAAGTTTTGTATCTTTCCACGAAGTCCGATTTTTTCTTTTGTCCGTCTCAACTTTGTAAATGCTGTAAGTGAAGGATATGGATGATTTTCATGCGCAGGAAAACGTTACAATATCACTGCCACGACCTCGAAATACAACACACGGACTCTCAAACTGTTGATCTTTAGTGAAGTCAGATTTGTAGACGAAATGATACTTCCGCTCACTTCCTACATAAGTCTCAAATCATGTTTGTCAGTATCATGAATGCTTTTAGTGTCTGTAATCAACATATTGTGTTCAAATGCTAGATACTAATCTTCTCCAATCCTCTCAAGGTTGAGTACTGACCTTATTGCAAGATCATCCATCATTACTTTTACTGCATTTTTTGGTTTTCAGAAGGTGATAAATAATTAAGGAACTAATCAAAGAAAAAGGTTAAAATGTTATGCTGATAATACCGACGACTAGTTACGCAAATTTACATTGATTAATATTGGAATTATCAACCTCAAAAAATAGAGTAAACTTTTATATAACGGAATATTGCAGTAGGCGACTTTAGTATGTGAACGAAAAATTTGCCGGAGGTGTAATAAGTCTGAGAAAATCTCACCTCGACGTTCGACATCGAAATTAACAATCGTTTACATTTGAAAGAACCGTATATTAGGCCTCACAAATATTTAATCAAATATAATCTACCCCCAACTCTATCCGGAGGTCCGGAGGTCCGAAGGTCAGTTGCAGAAATGTTTCCATTTGTGCGGCCATGAAGCCTAAAAACACCAAATTTCTACACACATATTGATGGAAAGGAATAGGAAGAGTTCTTGTAACTAAATTTCATTCTGCATACGGAGGCCTGTTTAATTCGAAAGGAACAATCAGTCAAAAAATTCAATATGAAGCGAATTTTCTCTGAGAATGAGCCTCGGAACAGAGAGACACATTTCCGCGTCCTCTCTTGGGTAAATATCTCCAAACACTCTTGACAAACGTTTTCTACGTCTTCCCTGCAGTAGGTATCTCTGTAGACTGGAAACTCGGGCCAAGTTTGATACGAAATAATCGTTCGTGACCTCTAATTGGCTGATATCAAAATCAATAAGTTCCCATCGGTTAACGCCAAATTAGAAATCACGTGATATGCTTCTAGAAACTTCCATGATACCAGAAGAAAAGAAAGTTATTCTAATGCCGTTTTTATCTTTTTTTTAATTTTTTCATACAAACGAACGAAGGTAAAAAATCTATTAAATATGAAGTAAACAATTTTAGAAGTTGCATTTAAAGTTATTGAAACAGACAATCAATTTTTATATTGTGTCAACCTTCAATTTTAAGCTTCAGTTTTGATCAATTAATTTCAGAAAATATTTGTGAACCCTTAGAATGAATTCAATAAATATATTATGAATCTTTTAAAAGTTCTTTTAGTTTTCCATAAGTTTATTTTCAACAACTTTCCACTTTGTAAACTTGACTGTTTAGAAATGCAGCGGCAGGTCTAGGGTTGGTATCAGCCATGGCGGTAATGCATTATGTGTTCATCAACCCTTCCAGAATTTTCTCTCCTCCCAGGATATCTAGAATTTTGGTGATCTTTCTGTATTGATATTATTCATTATTCATCAAAGAAAATAAATACGGATACCATGGAAATATTTCTGTTCATTATCTTTGAAAAACTACACAATAAAGAATGAAAGGTAAAAATCTCAGCCGAATCTCTCTCTCTCTCTCTCTCTCTCTCTCTCTCTCTCTCTCTCTCTCTCTCTCTCTCTCTCTCTCTACATAGTAATATGCTTGAGAACAGATGAATAATCTCTTCTAGTCTTCCAAGCATCAAAGTTGTCAATCACTTCATTGAAATCCATGCCTTTTGCTACTTCACTTCCCATTAACAAGATTGCAAGATCAGTTTTGACTGTCCCTCATGGAAGATTATAAATAAGTTTCTATAAGTTTCAGCTTTGAAGAACTCCACTGATTAACATAATATCAAAAATAATTTAGGGCTTGGAAGGGATTCTAAAAAGTCCCATTGGCTTCAAATGACACCACCATCAATGGTCCCCAATTCTTGGCTTCTCGCATATTGATCCCACCAACTTTCAAGTATCTTCTAAGCCCTAGAATTTCCATTTAAAGTTCACTGCCAGATATCTCATCATGAAAATTGGTCAATATAAGAATGGATTCTTTTATGTACTTGTCATTGGCAGGAAATAGATTCTTTGAACAGCTTCAAAAATACTTGTAATTTCTTTTAACAACTTTTGATCTGGTTTGAAGAGCAGAATGAAATCAATCTATGCAAGCTAGTATTGCCTGCTTACTTCCACCTTTTAAAGTGAGACAAGCATCTCTAGCCTTCTCCCCCTGCCATCCTCTTTCTAAACCTGATTCTTCTTTTCATCTCAATTCCATATTTTTTCTAATAACAAAAGTCTCTTTATAGTAGCAAGCTTAACTGAATTATCACTCTCTTCTTGCAGAAAAATCTTCAATCCCTTTAGCTTTGTCATTATTTGTAAATACTCCTATGCAAGATTTACAATCACAGCAAAAGAACAAATCACCCAAGAATTTAAAATTACTGTTGGCAGCCAAAATATTTAGTGCTGCTCTGTTTAGATTCAAATTTTCATATGACTTGAAAAGGGCTTGGATTGCCCGTTACAAACATCTCATAATTTTCTTAACTGGCTTTAATGCAACGTAATGAGCACTTCAGCAATTTGTAGCTGATAGCCTCTTAAATATCACTCTAAAATGTCCAACTAGTACATCTCGTTGATGAGTTGAAACAACAAAAAAAGAAAGCATGGTCTCGAGAGTACCAAAAATGTTACACAAGATGCATTTTCAGCGAATGAGTACTGACTACATAGATTGAGTGAATGGTCTCCGTTAAAGATTGCTTTCTTGTTCTTTTCTTCAGAAATGGCTGGCACAACTCCATGGATTCCAGCCACCGTGGAAGTATTGTCATAACCTCTTGTGTGACACATCATTAAGTTCAATTCATCACTTTTCAATATTTCAAGAATGTCTGAAATGAAGTCTGAAGCTTTTTCTTAAGATGAAAAATCTACTCTTACTTTCATTCTTCCATAGTTGATACTTACATAACTAATCTCTTTAGACATCTGTTCAGTGTGCAATACGTCAGGGGTTGCTATCAAACATAGTTCCTAAATAGTTTGCAGACTTAGGTTCCATGACATCTTCTCCTTCACATGATTTACCATGATACCTATAAACTCATTCTGAATTTTGTGTGAAAGATAAGAAATTTTGCATGTCCATAAGGTACACTCCCGGCACTGGGTCATATTTTGATAGTATCTTTACCATTTCAAGAAACTTCCTTTTATTTAATGAAGATTCATCTTCTACAGAATACCAAATTTTGCTCAACAAGAAACAAAGTAATATCAAGAAATCTGTGCAAGATATCCCTCCATTTTTTCTTTTCCAATTCTATTGTAGCTATATTTTCAGCATCAATGGTTTTATTCAATTTACATTTTGCTGCTATTGTTTTCTACTTTTCAAGGCAATCTAAGAACTCTTCAAATGTTTCATGGTCATGCTATTAGGGGTTTTGTTTCTAACATTTCTGAAATCCATTCAAAAACTTGGGTGTTGTATCTGTAGTACTTAGGGCAAATAAACAACAGCAAAAGCAATTAAAGTTTTCACTATCAATGGAATAAGCCATCAGTGAAAGCAGAATTTTCTCACTATTTGGCATCACCTTGAAAGAATACTCCTTAAACAGTTGACACACTTTTCCCATTGCATTTTTCTTTGTCACATTAATAAAAGCCCATCTTTTATCTGGAAAGAATCATTTCCCTCTTTTAATGATTTCAACCCACAAATAATCTGAAACTGGAATCTGCAAGAAAGAAATGTCACTGAAGACTTTCAATTCCATCTTGTTTATATTACCCATTTCATTTACAAGGTTAGAGTCATGTTCTGCTCCCTCCTCTGTCTCATCTCCTTCCAATTCTACTCTTTGATCTTCAGATTCAGTTTCTATCATTTCAACTTGCTCCTTAGCTGGAGTCTGGAGAGTGACATCTCTTGATGAATCTTGACCATCATCTGGCCTCATAACACACAACAGGATTCATCTTGATTTCCTTTGCAAGAATCCACTTGGCCTCTTTGATTTATTTACTCCATGTGGCATGATGGAAAAATACTGCACAATAAAAATATGGATCAGGATTTTCTCTTAAAGAATAATGTTATACGAAATGTGACTCTATTATTGTTTATAAAATGAATTCTGACATGATATTCTAAAGACTACACTATTTTCCAAGTAAACTTAGTTGTAACTAAGGCAAAAAAACTATTTAAAATTTATAAATATTTAAAGTGAATCATTTATAATGCATGATTCCCTTTAGTATTCTAAGGCAACTAGAGTTACGCCTCTTAAAAAAAAAATTACCAAGAGATTATATGAAAATTTTTAGGCTGTCATTTTGATCCTGCCCCACCACTGTGAAAATGTGCGATATTTGAAATGAAATGTTCAAATAATGGATTGAGAAATGCAGATATTTTATACACGTCTGTAATCTCTTAAATTCAGAAGAATCCTGACAATATCCAAAGGCAAGAATCTTGAGGGGTAGGACAAGCCTCCAACGAAGAAAAAAAAAAAAAAACATTGAAAAAATACTTCAACTTGACCTTATATTATTCAGTAAATGAAAAATGTGTGAGAAAAAATAACCTTAAGAGGTTTAATTCATATAGTGTTTGTGTTGAAACAAAAAACTGGAAAGTTTCATTTTATAGTGAAAATTAGGTGGAAAATCATTTGAACAGCACTTGCAAATGTTAAATTATATGTTATTCTCTTTTATGGAGAAAATTTTTCAGAGAACAGGAGTGATTAATCACTCAATAGAAACTATTATGGAGGAACCAACTTGAAATAAACTCACTTTGGAAACTGACCCCCCCACGCACACACACACCTTGAAAAACTTGGGTGTTCAAAAAATAATAATGAACATTTTTTTCTAGACATGATAAGTAAATGTTTAATTTTTCAGCCCTCTAGTTCCTTTGATGTGGCCTACACATGCAATACAGGCAATACAGGCAATACATCATACATACATAACCAGTCAGCCAAACTCATTTGAAAACTGAAGAAACATATCCTGAGAGTTTTGGTTGATAGTTTTTTTTATAAAAATCTTGATTGATTCGCACATTTGTTTCTGACTTTCATTTTGGTTGTATTTAATTTTGGGGTGCTTTAAAAAATGTTAAGCTTTAAAACGTGTGATAAGAATATGAGGCTAGGTAAAGAAAATGAATACTTGATTGGTACAATGACAATCCTGTGGTCTGATTAGGTATGTGGTTTCTCAGGCTTTTGACTAAGAACAAAGTACCATATCTGTTTCCAACTAAGAGCAAAGGTTGATATCTGATACATTCCCAATGTAGGAACTTCAATATAAACTGATAAAAATATAAATTTGTACTGTTTTGGGGTAAGTGCTGTGTCACTTGAAAAGTTCTTAAACCTAAACCTCCCTGAAAATATGTAAATACATTTGTAAAAAATCCTAAAATCACCAATAATAATATTCACGTTGATATTGTGTACCACAACCTTTATATTTTAATCAGTTGGTGTGGTCTCATATTTCCTCTCTTCAGTCGATGTAGACGTATTTAGAGGATTACCTCAGCTATACTTGAATTAGAATTACCTCCCCTTATGTTAACAGACAGTTTCCAGTTTTACTTCCTTTTTACCATCAATTTCCAAGAAATTTTAAGACTATTCTTTGCAATTTAAATAAACTATTAGTTTTTTTTGTAAGAGACTGTCTTAAAATAAAGACTGAAATATTGTTATTATGGTGAAGCCCTTTTGTTACAAAGTTATTCAAACTCATTCAGCAGCCCGTGTGTGGTCATCGAACATTTTTTTTCGCCAAGATAAACATGAATGCAAAGCCAGAAATACCTTCTGATTCCAAAGGCCAGGAAGAATCTCCTGACTTATATTTTGATATCATGCAGGGGTTTATTATCAAATTAGAACACATGGAAATTTCAGATCAAAGTTTTTAAATCGATTTTCGAAATATTTTGACAGTGTGTATTCACTTGAATTTTATATAATATATGTATATAATTGAAGATTGATTTCTCTTCTACCTCCAGTTAATTTGATGACAATATTTGATCGGGCAATCCCCGGAAACTTTTTAAAAATTACTTCATTGCATGCAGAGAAAAAACGCTTAGATTGTGTTTTGACCGTGGTATAAACATTGAATTGATATTCCATTGTGAAATTTATTTTAGATCTTCCAATGAAAAATAAGATACTAACCGATTCAGAATTAGATATTCTTTATTACAGTATGCATCAGGGTCCACAACACCAGGGGTGGGTGGGCATAGCCCCCTCCTTTTTGCAAAACTGACATTTTTTTTTAATTAATGGACTTCATGTATAACTCTTTGTCTATCTCTTTATCCCTATCTGCAAAAAAAAAGGGAAAGAAAACCAAGAGAATTGTTATCTTACAAAACATCATATCAACTTATTTTTTATTTATCTGGTTGGTTAACAGGTGTGCAGATTAATTCGTAATTTTGCATTGTTTGAAAATAAAGAATGGATGGACTTCATTAAAAACAATGCAATGTCTTCTTTTTAAAGACGATCTCTTCAAAAATATCCAATATTCCAAAACCCCTTTATCTACAGCAGCAAATAAATTCAGATATTTGTTCTAAAAATAGCCTTATCCAAGACACAAAGTCCAAAAAAAGGTGACTTTCTTTTCAGAGATAATTAGTGTCAAGATTTTAATATAAACCATCCCAGAAAACAATGAATTTTGCATTTCACACCCCTGCATTTACCCTCGTCTATAAAATAGGCTCACATGATTTGATCCTGATCCAGCTCTAATTCTGTGTTTTGCAGAATGTAGGCTGTTCCAACTACTTTGCGCAATAACTGTTTCACATACGTACATACACATTCATACACACACTAACATACAACCAACTACTTAGTTTCTGTATTTCCTACATATACCTATCGTCGTTCTTAATAACTTATGAAATATTATGTCTATATTTAACTATTAACAACATCATTTTAACAATTAGTAAAACAACTTTAAAAGCACATTCTGTTCTGACTTCTTCTAAAGAGAATTACAATCAAATCATTATATTCAATACACATTTCAATAAATACATTATTTCTTATTTCAAAACTTGTTCATCTCATTTTGTTGCATTGCACACTTTAAATGCATCATTCGCAATGCATTACAACTTGCATTTACTATTTTGATTCAACCTCAATAATGGGTCAGCTGCCTTCCTATTTTTGTGCCTACAGCTATTAGGGAAAGAAAGGGTCCAGTCTTTACCTATAGAATCAACATTTTTCTTAACTGCCTACTACCATCATCAGCAATCAGTCCAAAAGAATTATTGTTCCGTTATAGATACTACTATTGATTTTACACTTCACTGAATAGTAAGATTCCAATTCAATCATAGTTGGTTATATAGTTAGGTAATTAATTGAAGTCAGATACTAATAATTTAATCAACTTGACTAAGTGACCGATTTCTTAGTATACAAGGGTTGGCATTTCAAGGAGATGCATTTCTGGAAGACAACAACTTTATCCAGTTAATGAAAATAAAAGGAAAATATGATTCAGAGTTTCCTGAACGTTTATCAAGCAGTGAAAAAAGCAAGAAAAATACACTCATCTGGATTGTCAAAACGAATGGTCGACAATCATGGCAAACCAAGTTTTTTAGAAAAACAATTATTGAAGATAAGAGAAAACATTTCTTTTTTTTACTTTGAATGATAAATTCACTGACATAGCAAACAAGGAGCAACTTTCCATATGTATTCACTGTTACCAAGTCCCTTATCGTCCAAGAAGACTTTCTTGGTTTTTACAAACTGACAGATATAAAAAGTGACACAATAATTTCTGCAAGAAGAGATATGCTAGTTCGAATGCAATTATCTTTGTCCAACTGCGGGGTGGGGGGGACAAAAATCTAAAACAGGAATGCTATGTCACATATGGTTTAGTGACAGCGATGAATAAAATTAGTGATAAGTTTTGTTTTTGTCAATTGGATAAATAGATAACTCAAAATTCTAGAAGAAACATTCGATTTGAATCAATTCCTTTTTTAAATTGAATAACTTTGTAACGTTCTAATGTGAAAACTCAAGTTGATGCTCTTTCGTTGACAGGTCAGGAACTTTTTTTTTACTGACACCGGACACGAACTACGGTCGATGAGGACCTCTTTTCGACTAGCGCTTTAACATGGTGTTTGGATAGTGCCATTTCGCTTAGGTAAGGAATAATTTATCAATAATTTCAATCCTAAATACAATTACTGCTACCTTCCTTCCTAAACCTAGGAAAGCAATAGCATCACCAACTAACGTTTCTAAGCTGTTGGGATATTGAAACTACTTGGGGTTCAACAAAAAAATCTAATTAGAATAGACTACTAGTACTTGAAGCTATGATGTTTAATATGAATTGATATTTGTTATTCAAC
This sequence comes from Thysanoteuthis rhombus, assembly GCA_963457665.1. NCBI lineage: Eukaryota > Metazoa > Mollusca > Cephalopoda > Oegopsida > Thysanoteuthidae > Thysanoteuthis > Thysanoteuthis major. The sequence continues at coordinate 26,271,517 of OY735214.1, read as the reverse complement.
AAAAAATATGATGTCTAAATAAAATATTAATATATAAATTTTGATTGCATATTTACAAATCAATATATTTTTATATGTGTAGTTTTAATATAAATTTTGATTGCATATTTACAAATCAATATATTTTTATTTGCGTAGTTTTAATTTCGTATTTCATTTTCGTTTTTTCAGTTAGGGTTCCACTTTTTGTACATCCCTGCCTCACCGGCACAGTTCTCAAAATGGCTCCCCAAGGAGCTGAACCGAGTTGGTCTAAAGAAACTGTTTATTGTGTTTTGGCCATTTTTTTGGTGCTGGCAATTCTAATAATCACCCTTATTCAAAAGTGGCAAAGTAGAAGACAGCCGTTGAGAACTACAAATGGTAAGTAGTGTTGTTGCTTTTGAATAATGTTACATACCAGGCCAATGGCCACATTTCTATTGTTATTGTTGATGAACATATGGATAACTTTTTGTTTACTTTCTTTCTTCAAAAAATCCCGGAAAAGAAAAATAAAATTGAATTTGATGTCTCATCTTTATGCACTTAGCATAATATTTAATACGACCTTCTTGCGAAGCAAATCCTGAATACTTCTATTTTTACGTATTTGCTTTTGGTTTTTGAAGAAAAATGTAACAAAATGATAAGCGAAGGTATTTGTTTGGAATGGGTAAGATTAAACATTATGTCACTGTCATTTTGAATTTTGAATGTCTGAATTGGCTAAATTGTTTTAAAATGGCTATTAAGTACGTTTATACCCATTCCAACATCGATTAAATGATTGGGAAGATAAAAGCACTTACCTCAGACCTACTTCCTAACCCCGAACCACTGGTTCCTAAACTTATTAAATCAAGAACCCCTAGTTTATTCTACGCATAGCTCGCTGACACCAGTATTTTAAAGATATATGAAATTTAATCAAATTAACGGGCAGAGCATTCCAACGATACAAGCATGGTTATGAAAACTTAGAATTGTTACATAAAAAGTTTATTCAACGCGAATTATAAAAAGCTTATTGGGATTTATCACGTTGTATTTATATTATTCAATTAACAAAGGGGTCATCAGATATAAGTTGTCTGTAGCTGAGAGTCATTTGAAAATATCAAAATGGCGTCTGAAAAGTGACACACGGAAAGGTAGACTCGGGATTTTAATGTAGTGACCTAACATTCGCCTGACCAAGTGGACAAATTCACATAGATCATAATGGAATTGAGAAGAAAGCCTACATGATTATAATGAGAACATCTCATGATTAAAACAATGTTGGATCAAATGTGAAGCACATATGAAGGAGTAGTCTGTACGATATTGAAAATGCTAAAAATAAGTTATCAAAGAAAGTTCAAAAGAAAAGGAGATTAGATTGATCTGATCACATGTTTGTACTTATGCGCTATCGACAAAGGTAAAGAAAAGATAGCAAGCGATAGGCCCTCTGTCTTGCATATTGACCATCGCAAATCTATTGGAAGCAAAAGAAGGTCATGTTTCTAAGGCGATGTTGCACCATGTGCTTTTCCTAATTTCCACGCATGCACTGTTGATTCTTGGCGCCATTTCAGATAAGCTTACACACGAGTCATCTTCAACAAGTCTAGATCAGCAGTTAGCCTTCATCTTAGTGAGTGTTAAAAATGCGGTTCAACACAAATATGTTATCACAAAAGGTAATGATATGTCGACTGCCTTGCGGATCAATATTCAGATGCAATGCTCTGCCAAAACATTTGAGGTGATAGTTGTTTGAACTGTATTTTTGAATATTTATTTGATGACACTTCAGGTAATTCATCTTGTTTGTGTCCAGTCAAAATTCTCTATTTAGTCATTTAAGAAGAATTGACCAAAATGGTCGGTAAATGTTCCCAAATGTTGTCTGACATGCTGAATTATAAAATCGGCATTGACTGATTAATTATTGCTGATGTGATCAGACAAGTTTGGAAATCTACCCAGAAACTTGTTAATTCTTGTTTTCCATAAACTGCACTTCTTGAATGCTACAATGCTTGTCATGGCTTCTTAAGATGTTTGAATCTCTTCCTTACAATGGCAAATTCAGTTCATTCAATACATTGAATATATCTGCTAGATAGTCAGTCTGCCAAGACAAATTTAATCAATGATGAATTAAGGTCAGCATTATACTCCATAAGAAATGCCAGTAGTTCTTCTTAAAGTTCGAATACACACTGTAATGATCTGCCACGAGAAAGCCACCATACTTTTGTAAGAAGCAAAAATTTGAATACTCAATCCAAACTGAAACTGATGCAAACCTAAATAAATAGCGTTCACTCGCTTTGCATAAAAAAAATTAATTTTTCTCAAAAACCAAAGAAATCTCCAAGAAAGCAAAGTCATATTCAGTTAGATCCATGGGTGTCTGCGGGGGGTTGATCAAACCTTCTGACCAAGGACAAGGGAGTTTGACAGTTGGAGCTGTATATAGGCTGGGGATCAATAGATCACTATAATGAGTCACAACTTAGGAACTCTCTAGTCCTTTTAGCTGACAACCAACATCCATAGATATATATATATATATATTTCCCCCCCCCCCCCCCCCATATATCCTTCTGCCTTACCCTCCTGGAATATATCCCTTTGCCCACTTTGATAAAGTGTCAATAGGCCCTCATGGTTATATCAGTTCATTCTGCGTCAGAAAAATGTTCTCTTAATGATTTCATCAATTACAATTTAACGAACCTTGACCTAAAGTTGTTTTTTTTTTCAATGCATGGAATACATAAACAAAATTTATTTGAAAAAGTAAATAAATGATTTATTTACTTGCGCTGTGGAAGGGAAGTAAGTTGTTTTATCATAACTTTTATTCAGGCCAGTAAAAAATTTGAAAAAATCAACATAAACATTAAACTGAAGGTAAAATGTAGTCATAAAAATGAATAATGATTTGTAAAAAATGCATTGACAAACTCATTTAACTTCCTTGGATGAGTTGAAAGGAAGTAGAAGTATAGACCGTTTGAATTTTTTTTTTTTTTTTTTTTCATAGTACAGTTTAATTACATTTTCAATCTTTCCCAACCACCATAGTTTATTTGGTACCCAAGAGTAGAGTGCAGAAAAAGACATAAGTTAAAAGATTGATTTTTGATTTTGTAAATTGATATTGGACCTGAATTTTGTTCTTTTTTTTACTCTTTTGAACCCAGTCCTAATCTTGGATATTTGATTTACAGTGTATTCAGTTTTTTGATATTCTGTATGTTTTGTTTTCTTTTCTTTTCTCCAGAAGAGGAAGGTACTGTGCAGCGTCGTGTGCCTGATCCTGTTCCGGTTCGGCAGGACCTGCCCACAGGGGCCAGGCATAGACAGGCAAGACGCAGGATGCAAATAGAAAGAGATTCAGGTAAGATATCCCCTCAAACCCAAATACAGAATCTCTACAGGTCTACAATATATGTGTAGTAGATATGACCAGCTCTTTATTACAACAAAATATTGTAATATTGATTTAAAGCACCTAATAGAAATATATTTTATATTATCATGAACTTGTCTCTAATATATACATCATAAATACTAGAACATCTTGCCTTTCAAATTTATTTTTATCATACAGCGGAAAAACCTTATATATTTCATATTGGTTATCTAACATTACAATACAGGATGATCCATGAGGTTGAAATGAAAAGAATATGAAAAAAGTCACAAAATGTATTTGGCAGACAGAGATGAAATAGTTTTTCAACTGGCAGAACAGGCTAAAAATCCTTTCCCAAGGTTCTGACTTCCTCTTGAGAATCTGTTAAAATTTAAGAATACTTCATCACTTCATGTGAATCCTTATACAAGGAATGCATGTTCTGGTTTCATTAGACTGACTTGCCAGACTTATGAAATCCATGATTCCTCTGCCCTCATAATCTGCTTAGTATTTAATTTCACTGACATATTGGCCAGAAGAGGCACACATTTGCAGTATTAAATCCACCAACCTCTATTCCAATCTGCCTCTACAAAAGTCTCACAACTAATTGAACCCTGACACTTCCTACTCACAGATCCTTTTTATGTCTAGAATAAAACTTTTTAACCCATCTTGTAATTTTCTGCCTTGATTCCCACGACTGGCAATTTTCACCTGATACCCTGTATGTGTTGTTATTCTATAAATTAACTGACCAGGAGACTTAGTATTTTAATTATATTAATAAATTCAATGATTAGAAACTATACTAGTGAGCTGGCTCTTAGTGAGTTTCAAAAAATGTAGGATACGTATATTACTGGACATCAAGATTTAAATTTAATCCATTCCCTTTTATAATAATCCCTACCATTGGAAACGAGGAAGTTCAAAATAAATGCACATGACAAGTTGAGGAAGACTAGTTATACCCAATTTTTTGTGGTGAAAATTGAAAAAATGATTTGCATGATGACATCTTAGCAGACTACTTGCTGAAAACTAAAGATCTAAATGACCAAGCATACCTGTCAGCATCTGTCACAATATGTAATTCAGCTATAACAAATCACCTGCTCTCAAAGAGTACTGTAGTACTAAGAACTTCATAAGATAGTTCATCGGGCAATATGAGTAAGTTGAGTTTTTTACATAAATTAACAACTTGAATTCTGTAACAAATTTTGTAAAACTCAACTTATTTTAACAAAATTTATGTCATCTTGTAGAGACGTTTATTGTGATTAACTTTTTTTTTAATTACACCTACTCACAAAAATTGTTCTGAAAAACGCTCCATAGTAATTTTTAGGGAATATTTATTAAAAACTCAATGTATGCCTAAACTGTAGAATTGAATAACAACTTTCCATTTACTCTTTATTCAACCCTGCAAATGTTGTTGTTTTATGTTTTTTGGAAAAAAAACATGGATTCTCCTATTTGTAAACAGATAACGAGGTTTAGTGCTAGAAATGAGAAAGATTTTGATAAGTCATGCACAAATAATTTATATTCAAAAATGAATGATCTACAGAACATATGTCCCCATGATGCAGTTGGTTAGTGTGTTGTAATCAAGAGATTTATGGTTTGAATCCTCTAGGGAACTATTTTCTCTCTTTTTTTTTTCTTTTTTTTAAACAATAATAATTCCAGACGTTGTGTATACATATTCATAAAATCTTGAAGAAAACAGGATCAGTAAAAAAAAATGTGTACCTGCACAATATGTTAATATAATTGTATAAACTTGAAAAATATTGAACATTCAAAGTAAATAAATGATAAAAAAATATTAATGTAGTAACAAAATTGAACCATCTTCTTCTATAAAGTTTAGTTACATTAAAAATAGCTATTTTGTGCCTCTGCGTTATCATTTTCTGTGTATCTTGTGTTAAAAATTCTTGTTCAGTATTTTAAAGTTTTTTTTGATTGAATTAACACATTGTCAGGTACACATTTTTCTTACTGGTTTTATCATGTAAAGGTACCTTACCTTAGTGTGTGTATTTACAGATTTTTTTTTTTTTTTTTTTGTTTAGAAATAGAACCTTCATTGATATATCATTATATTATTGTAGATGTTTATTGCAAGCTGTTTGGAAGTTGATAATTTGTATTGTTATATCAAGTATTCCACACCATTAAACTGATTTAAAAGAAAAATATTAATTCAACTAATTGAAATGTTGGAGAAATAATTACTGTCATTTTGAATTTTGTTTATTTAAGAATGAAGTATTATTTAACTATGTTCAAGGAATATACCATTATCTACTACACATATATTGTGGACCTTAATAGATTTTGCTCTATTTAAGCTGAACATTTTCTTTTCATTATTTATTCTGGTTTATCTGAGACTTTTACCTAAGATGGAAAAAAGGGAAATTCAAACCATTTTGTTGTGGGAGTTCAAAATGGGACCTGAAGCAGCAGAAACTGCTTGCAATATCAACCAAGTATTTGGCCAGAGGACCGTCAATTAACTTACTGCTTAACATGGGTTCCAAAAATTTCGAAATGGAGACAGAGGAGCTTTGAGGAGTTTGAGACAGACACATCAAAACAATTCGATTTGTTGCAGAGGAACTAAACATTGACCATTCGACATTTGTACCTAATTAGCATAGCAAAAAAGTTGAACCTGTTGTACAAATGACCTTGAATGAAAAGCAAAAGCGGTCATATGTCACATGAATGACCTTGCAGAAATTGAATAAACTAAGCTACAAAACTCTACCTCACCTAGCTTTCTCACCAGACCTCTCACCAAAGAACTGCCTCTTTTTCAAGCATTTCAACCACTTCCTGCTAGTGAAAGTCTCCAACAACCAAGCAGCAACTCAAAATGGCTTCAAAAAATTCATTGCTCCCTGGAGTAATTTTATTGACAAGCATAAAAAAAAATGGAATATTTGAATTTTAAGACTTCTGGATTGATTATCATAGAAAATTTCCCCAAATATCATCTTTTCTCCTTGTAAAAAAATCATCAGAATACCAGAGATATGATTTAGACATAACAGATCAAGATTGTATTTTCTTCAATTTTTATTTTTATTTTTCTATTATCATGTGACAAAAAAATGTAAATAATGAAATGGTGTGTCATTGTTCCTGTATTAACATTACTATAAAGACTTTATTTTGCTTTCCAAAAAATTTGATAGAGATCCTTTTGTACAAGATGACAGAAGGCTGCTATGATTTTGATGTGAAATTTATGATTCCCAAATAATGTAGTGTACATATGAACTGAACCAACCAGCTTTTATTTTTATCAGAACAATTGAAAGGAAGAAGCCAAATGTGTAGCTTTCCTTTTATATTAGGTTTCTTCTTAATAATAATTCTTTCTCCACAGATGAGGAAACTCCAGTAGCAGGTCAGAGGTATGAAGATGAGGCAGAAGAAGATATTTATGACAAGATTGCCATGCCTGAAGGGAAGGTTGGTGCAAAGAAGCTGCGGAAATTGCAAGAGAAAGCAGAAAAGCGTGCAATGCGGGAAGTTAGTATAGCTGTCATCCTTTCTTCATACTTATTACTATTTCATTTTTACTTTTTAAAATTTCCAAGATTTCATCAATCACCTGGAGTTCTTTGGAAAATCCATTGAGTCCAAACAATTGTTATCATTATTGTATGCCCTTTGCTTTGTCAACAGTGTACCTGAAGCTCCTGTGCTGTATTAGTATGTTTACATAGTAATTTGAAAGGTTAATGCCAGGTTACTAAAAAGGAAAAACTTTCCATTCATTTTGGTTACAATACAAAATTGAATCATCAGCAGCAGTCATAGTTGAAGGTCTATTGCCAGTAACTGTACACACACACACACACACACACACAGCTGAACAGCCTATTTTATGTTCGTGTATTTTCCTCTCTTTCTATTCATCTAAGACAGACTGACACCTCACAAACTATAACAAAGATTATCCTGATTGAATATCTAATCCCCAAATCATGTGACCCTTTTACTGCATTAATGATTACCAATTCAAAGTACATTGAATATTTTTTAAATCTAAAAATTAATCAATTGTATCAAATAGAAAATGTATATGTAATTGTAGATTTTCTATTTATTCTACACATGTACTTACATAAAGTGTGAATCAAAAGTCAGTAATTTAATGCTTGTTCAAGATTATTCCAGATATTTTGAAGATGTTTTTTGAAAATCCAGGTAAAATGATATCTGAAAACAGACTGGTAATATCAGTTACAGAGTGTCCTATTCCTTTTAAATAATGCCCTCCTCTTGGAGACTTTGACATTATTCATTAGCTCAGTTTTTCTGCTTTTTTAGATTCTAAAATAAACACTTTTTCATTTGTAATATTGTTATTTGTGCTGAAAATAAGCCAAAATGCATTGAATTCATCTGGGAAATTTTTGTTATCTTTCAAGATATTTATAATCAAAATATTTTAAGATTTCACTTATTGACTTTGATCCATTTGTTAATCCAACTGCTCACTTCGAGTTGATTTCTATGCATTACAATTTTCATTCTCTTATTATGATCTAGGTTATGAGTGACACAAGCTTTTGTTACATTTCTAAGTAAAAGCACTTAATAAACAGTCTCAATCCTAAGCATACTAATTCTACTTCCACACAAGCAAAATAAACTGCTGAAATGATGAGGACTATCTTTCAGTCAAGCATACAATTGCCATTAAAAATCATAGCTCAAAAATATTAATCATTAATTCACTGATAAAAATTCATAATGGGGCGTCATTTGCAGATTGAAAGTCAATTTTCTGCTAAATCACAAAACACTGAAGTTGTTGGATGACCTTTCTATCTCTCCATAAATCTACCTTGAGTGATAAACTAGAACATTTTTTGCTTCAAAAACTTTGTGGAAACCACTAGCAAATTTTGTAAATTCAATTTACCCAAGAGCAATATCAGTCATAGAAATTTGTCTACCAAAAGTTGGAGTAATTTATGTCTCAACTTTTTTTATTTTTTTTTTCTTTACAGCAATTAGAAAGAGAACGAGAAGAAAGGAAAGAACAAGAAGCAGCATTGGAAGAGAAAAGGAAAAATGAACTAGAAAAACAAAAGATAGAGGAAGCAGCTCGTGTAAGTATTATTATGTGTATTGTTTTGTTACATTTCTAAGCAAAAGCACTTAATAAACAATCTCAATCCTAAGCATACTAATTCTACTTCCATTATTATATTATCCTTGATTCAGGCCTTCTCACTGAGGGCGAGGAAGTTTGAACTATATAGTGGTCATGGACGATTCACAGTTTAGGCACTCTCTAGTCCCTTACTTGAAAGCCAACAATGGGATATATCTTTTTGTCTCCCTTACCCCCTAAAAATCTTTTAACCTTACTACCAAAATCAATTAGCCTTGTCTAAACCTTTAAAGAGTTTATGAAATCTCAATTTTTGTTGGAACTTAGTTTAATAGGTTCATTGTACTTTTGTGAATCAAACTATTCTACTTCTGTGTATTTTTGTTGATTTCAATTCGATTTTGGCACAGTTTTTCCTTTTCGAATTATCAACATCATTCCAGTGCTAAATTGTATGTTTCAATGCTGTGTTATTACACTTACATACTGTTTTGAAAAAGATTAATTTGTGTGGAGGAGGAGGGGATTTTGTTTACAATGTAACTACAATACTAAACTGAAGCCGTACTTTCGGTCCGCTTGATATCTCTGAAATTTCTTAATGAATTTCAGTACGATTTTGTGGAGGGTTAGGCAATTTTCAATGTTCACCTACCGTGCATCATAGCTATATGTACATGGTACAATATCTCCGAAGGTTCACAATGAATTTCAATGCTCTGAGAAATGTTTACATTTTGGAGCAGTTCCAGGAATTTTCACAATCACCTCCCCTGCATCGTGGTTACTTGTACACAACATGATATCTTCAGATGAAGTATTTTTTTATTTTTTGTTTTTCAGCAATAGAGTTGTGGGAGAAGGGATAGATTACTAGAATTCATGTCATCCTGTGCTGAATTGACCAACAGTTACAGTGATGCAATCATATTTGCTGTTGTTCCAGGAAATGTACTTATCTAGATTTCTCTGATCCTCATTTAATATAGCAGTTTTACTTGGAACTGTCACCAATGTCATTTTGAAATTAAAACAAAAAAATAGGGCTGTGCTTATTTGTTTTTTTTATGTCTTCTTGATTTCTCTTGTTACTGCTATAAGATTCAGTATTTGTACATTGGTTCTAAGCCTTCAAGAGAAAAATAAGAACTCAAGCAAACCTCTCAGTAAATATGCATAGTCATGTAGAGTCTCTCTCTCTGAAGAAATCATCTTATAGTCTGTGCATTTGCCAAAACAAATCTCTCTATCTCATCTTCCTCAATCAAGAACTCCAGCAGTTTAATGTGAAGCTGAAAATATTTTTACATTTCTCCTATTAAGGGATTTTTTTTTTTTGTCTATATTTATTACAGGAAGCGGAGGAACGCAAGAGAAAGGAAGAAGAAGAACGTCAAGAGTATGAAGAATATTTGAAGCTCAAGGAAGAGTTTACCATTGATGAAGAAGGAGAAGAAGAAGAAAACACAGATCTTGATGTTTGTACTTTTTTGAAAATTTATATCTGGACATTTTTTTATATATCTTTTTCTCTATGTTTATGATCAAGTAAGTGCACAATCTTTCAAGTGCTTCTAACTCTCACAACATAATACATAACAATAATTCTTATAAAAACTAAAGCAAGCAAACTGAAATCAATAAGTTTACATCTGAAGAAATTGAAGGTTGCATTAGTAAGAAAAATTGAAAACCTCCTTCCGCATGTTTGCAAAGAATTTCAATACAGGCAGTCTACAGGTTACAAACGAGTTCTGTCCCTAGGTCTGTTCAGAAGTCAGAATAGAAGCATACAGTGTATATCTAGCGACACATAGTTGAATGTTTGTCAGAGTATACAGTACCTTTCTATGCTTAAAAAACACTAAAGAACAATAATACAGAAATTATGATTTTTTATAAACAAGATTTTTTATTTTTTTTGTTCAGATTTCCCCGCAGAATTATACATTATTACTCCCAAGATCCGTTTTTCTTTTACATAACACAGATTTTTCAATTTTAGGCATTTTCAATCGATTAGAGACCCTATAGAACCATTTAGTGATTTGTTAGTTTTTTCAGAAAAAATGTATTCAGGTTTTATGAGTTGAGTTCTTTTTACAATGTACATTTACAATGTACTATTGTTGCTGAAAATCGTTTTTAAAAATGACTAACAAATTTCTGAATGGTTCTGGAGTTTATTGGATTGAAAGTATACAAAATTGAAAGAAAAAATATTTTCTGTTTGGAGAACTAACTGCGTATGTAAAAGGAAAAAGAAAAAAAGACAAATCTAACAACCTGTTTTTTGTCTATTTAGACAAACATTTGGGCTTTCTTTCTAGCAAAACCAAGAAAATTTTTAATTTCAATGAATAATGTTTTGAAAAAATAGTCTGCATGAGGAAACTGCTGCTGGCTGTGTTGGAGAAACATTTAACAAAAATCCAAGAGCTCATGAATATTTAAACTGAAACTATACAATTAATTGAATTAACTTTTTAACAACATGCAAGTTTTTCTTTGTTATTACAAAAATGATAATAATGTAACCAAAGAGGAAGTGTGTGGTCATGAAAAATGCAAATAAAATACAATAAAAAAAAAAAAAAAAAAAAATGATCCCATATAAAAATTATCTTTGTTCACAATGTAAACTCCGTACCATAAGAATTTGCATTAGAAAATTTTACCACTAAATCCACACAATTTTTTAAGATGAAGATTTTTAAGATGTTTGGATTACAAGTCACAGACTGTATCAGAATTTTTAGAAAAAAAATTATTCGTGACAGCCCGATCTTGAGTATGAGTTATTTGTAAGTTGGTTGGACTAGCTGTATTTGCAAAAAATTGCTTTAAAGATTATTTGAAAACCAGCCAACAAGATTTTAAATTGATTTTGATGAACTCAATTTTTTTTCCTTTAATCGATCCATCTTGCTATTTAATCTTGTTACTCCTTTTAAGCTTCATTGAAATGGAAGGGCACATTTTCCCTACTGAACTGAATCGATCAACTTTCTCAAATTTGATAAATCTACAGTTTTATAAATGTATTTATTTGCTAGTTCTTCTTGGCACAATGAAAGAAAAGAAAGATGGATTATTGCTTGTTTTTCACATGACATAACACAGCTTGTTTTTACTCTTTGCTACAGTTTTGTCTAAATTCCAAGCTTCCTATCAACTGTTCCAAAGAAAACCTTGGCTAAAAATGGAATCATGATACACTAATATATAATTTGACCATTTTACTTAGTGAAAAACTTAGCTCCTAGTTTAGAGAACAAGGACTTCATTATTCTGTTTCAGCCACTTGAGTCATCTTTTTGTGCGTTTTTTTTTATCCAGTTTTTGCTGTTAAAGTAAATAACGTGCAATTAAGTTGTTTCCAAATAGTTTCTAAATTTATTAAAAAAATGCCTCTAATATACAAAAAAAACTGAGGATATTACTACTACTTATATCAAGAAATGTTTGACAGACATTAAAATCCAACATGTCCCAATGATCAGGGTTTCAAAATATTGAGAAAAAATATCCCTGCTTCTAGTAATATAGACTTTCAAATGAAATTTTATATCTTACTAAAACTTTTATGTGCATGTGAACAAAAAATATTGCAATCAAGAATCAGAGCCTATTGCATTTTTATTTTATCTTGACTAAAAATCATCGAAATACATTCTTCAAAAAGTTGGCAATTCATTATACTTTAATTTTTGTGGTAAGTAAAACGTGCTTTTTTTCCAAAATTAGTACACTACAATAGTTACCTCCCTTGCATACCAATTGGAGCTACGTCCCTAGCATTATGGTTGATATGTGATTAAGAAATCATTTCATAACATCAGCCAAATCACATGAAAACTGGAAAGCATTTTTTTTCCTCTTAAAATTATTAAGTTCAGGTGTTCAAATTCTAATGTCCCAAACTGGGGCCCAAATATGGAATTTATTGATGAATGCAAACAAGATTTGGTACAGAGTCAATATTCGTTCCAATGTCTTGAAACTAAACGTTCATTGGGCTTATAGAGTTATCTGACTTGATATGCACCATTCTATGGTGACACACCTGTGTTTACATATGTCTTTTGTATTTAATATAATTTGGCCATGAACTTTTGGTTTTGTCATTTTTATTTTTCTCCATTGTTTTTGGTTTGGGGGGGAAAAAAAACAACTGAATTTATTTTTGCACGCACGAATGTAAAATGTTTGCCCCTAATGTCAACAAAAGTTACCTCCCTTGGTTCCTTGAAGATGGCCACACGTTGCTTGATCTATTAATTTTTTTATTTCCAGCCGACGTTATATCTGGAAATTAGAATCTTATGAATATACTATCTAAAATTGTATTCTATGATAAAGCTAGAGATAGAAAAATCTGGCGATGCTTCTCAATATGTTAGAATTCAAAATCATATTTCAACCTCACTATATTCATAAATATGGAATCTTTAGATGGTATGAAAAAGTCATTTCCAAAGTTAGCAACAACTTTTTATTCATTACTTGGATGTAAATAAGTGAAAAAACTTGAGAAACAAGGGTTGGCCAAATGTTCAAAATAGGTTACCCCTGCCCCTTGACTAAATTTTGTGCTGTAGAAAAACTTTTAGGTTTCTCAGAAACATGAGATATAAAAATGTTAAGATATATTTATATCTGATAACTTTGATCAAAATCATTGCACTACATCTTGCTGGAAATTATTGTCTTCACTTAAATGGATCTCTCATTGTTTTATGCATGTGTACAAAAAAAAAAAACGATTTTTGTAATTGTGCTGAAAGCACATATTTCTATGAAAAGAACCAGCGGCAGCTATTTAAACTCATTTACTTGTATGTTATCTATGTTTTTAGTTTGTTCCCAGTAAATGTATTCTTTGCTATGTAGGCTATCCCAAAAGTATCACTTGATTTATCATAACAGTAATGCCAGTTCAAAGGAGTATAATTATCTACTGTAATGTTCAGTACACCAAACAGGTAAATTTAAAGACTCTCACTAATTATTCTAACATCAAAAATCTCTAGTGAAATTGTAGACTCTTGTTGGAAAAAATAGGATGAGAAATTTTTTTTTCCATTCTCTTGTAACTTTTTGATCTGATAAATTAGTTGGTGTCTTCAATTTTACTTTTAATTTTTGGCATACTGTTGTGCTGAACATTATATCAGTTAGTTACTTCCCTTAGAACTGGCATTCCTGTTGGAACAAGTTAGGCATTACGTTTGGGGCACCCTGAAATCTTTTGAATCTTCAAGTTCCCTTAGTTTTATTTATTTTTGTTTTTCTTCTTGCAGTCTGAGTCCCTCCTGGAGCAGTTCATCAACTATATAAAAGTATGTTAAATTTCAAATTTGAAAATATTTCCTAAAACAGAACCCAAAATGAAATTTTATTCATCCAATTTTTTAAAATTTTCTCAGATGGATTTTAACTATTCTGTTTTCTGTTTTTTTAGTTGCTTGGCTATCATTTTTGTTTTTAAATAAGATCTTTTTCCTTCTTTCTCATTTTTCTTTTTTCTCCTTTTCTTTTTTGTCCTTTTTTTTTTCCCTTCTTTTTTTCTCCTTTTTTTCCCCTTTTTTTCTCCTTTTATTTCCCCTTCTTTTTTTCCCCTTCTTTTTTCTCCTTTTTTCCCCTTCTTTTTTCTCCTTTTTTCCCCTTCTTTTTTTCCCCTTCTTTTTTTCTCCTTTTTTTTCCCCTTCTTTTTTTCTCCTTTTTTTTCCCCTTCTTTTTTTCTCCTTTTTTTTCCCCTTCTTTTTTTCTCCTTTTTTTTCCCCTTCTTTTTTTCTCCTTTTTTTTCCCCTTCTTTTTTTCTCCTTTTTTTTCCCCTTCTTTTTTTCTCCTTTTTTTTTCCCCTTCTTTTTTTCTCCTTTTTTTTTCCCCTTCTTTTTTTCTCCTTTTTTTTTCCCCTTCTTTTTTTCTCCTTTTTTTTCCCCTTCTTTTTTTCTCCTTTTTTTTCCCCCCTATTTCTCCCCCCCTTCCCTTTTTCTTTTTTTTTTCTCTCAACTGAGAAATTTCCCAGAAAATTTTTAGGTTTAATGGACAAAGTATGTAAAGAAGATTTAGATTTTTTTTCTAGTGTTTGAACTTGCTCCACCAATTCGATTTTCAGAGCTTCTAACCACTGATCTATTGTCATTTCCATTGCTTTTCTTTATAATCAATGAACTTTTAGATAAAAGTTTACAAACACTGCTTCATACGTTGTTGTGTAAAAAGATAGTGGGTACATCAATGTCTCGGCCAAAAGTGTCATTTCCTTTGAATTTTTTCAACAAATTTTCTAGGGCAGATATACACGAAGATAAAACCATACCAAAAGGGTTCTGGGTCTGAGTGATAGGACTGGGTATTAAATGAATATATTTTTCTTTTGATTTTATTTTAAGAAGTTACTTAATCGTTATTGATAATTTTTACGACTACTTTTTAATATTTTAGTTGCTTTCATGTTTTATTAACTGGCCTGAATGATATTATGATAAATCTTCCCTTTCTAGGATTTATTCACTTTTTTCTGGTAGGACAGAGGTGAGAGAATGTTAGTTTTGTGGTTTTCTCTGAAGATTTTCTTTTTGTACATAGCTGAATTTTACGAATAAAAGTTTGCATAGAAATATTACCTTAGGAAATTTTTTGAAGCTCTAAATGGGTGAATAATCATTGAAAAAATAAATAAAACCATGGATGGAGAAAATTTCATGTTTTTTTTTTGTTTTTTTTTTTTTTGTAATTTTTATTTAAAAAAAAAACAAAAAAAAAACTGAACGATAAATATCTTCATTTGAGAAAACCTTGGGTCCAGTTACTCGTATCGACAAATCTTTAAACACCAGGGTACAGCAGTTTCAGAGTCTACAGGCCAGTATTTGTCTTCTGTATAGTATTATATTCCTTCAGATTTTTTTTATTTCTCAAAATGAATCCTAATCATTTAGAAGATCTATGCTTGGTAATGACGGTATGAGTTCAAAACTTATTTTCATTGACTGAACAACTATAGCCATCAAAGATGAAGGTTTCATTTTTTTTCTTTGTTTATGTGTTTGTATGTTCCAGTGCTCCTAGTTGGTATCAATACTTTTTTTTTTTTTTTTTTTTTTTTTTGTAAAAAAGAAAAAGGGCCATTTTAACTAATTTATACAAGTGATGATGTAATAGAATTTAATCTGACTCTATTTATTCTTCAATGAAATTTTTCAACATTTTCACGTTACAGTTGTTCAATCATTGACTGTGATTGTGAGTTTGTATTTAAAATGAATTTCTGATTTCCTCCTCTCTTTCATCTCCTCCATTTATTTGCTTTATTCTCAGGAACTCAAAGTTGTTATGCTAGAAGATTTGGCTGTACATTTCAAGATAAAAACACAGGTTGGTTGATTTTTGATAGCCATGAAGTAACAAATGTGTTATAAGCACAAACTCTTAATGTAAACTCTAAGGGGTTTGGAGAGAACAAGAAAGGAAAAAATTTGTAAATATTTCGAAGTAAATTTTTTGTAAAATAAAAAAGAAAATGCAATCAAAAAAAAGTTTCAAATAGGAAGAAAAGGATATCAAATTGTAAAATGTAGTTATTTGGTGGGAAGCAGGGAAGAATGTCTGTAATGAAAAAGGGTAAATGAAAGAATACTGAAATCGTACAGAAGTAGAGAAATTATGTGCTGCATTTTGCATTTACTCTTTCAACATGGAACTTGGATGAACAACATCAGACATTTTGCATGAATATTTGTCTAAATACTAGTAATAAAATATAATCTTGCCATTTACTCTAAAGAAATATAACCTTTCATTTTTTTTCCCATCTTGTTAATCATTATTTAGTTTTGTGGTGAGAATAGTTGGTATTTCCCACCAACACCCGTGCTCTACTTTCAAACTCAGAGAAAAGCTAGGATTTCAAATGTTGATTACTACAGAAAATTGGTGGTGCAACACAATCTCTCTACCTCGTCAATTCAACCAGTTTATGAATATCTAGAACCTATTAACTTTTTTTCTCCACTGAATTTATTATCATTGAAATTGAAATGATATATATATATATATATATATATATATATAAATAATGTGTGTGTGTGTGTGTATATATATATATATATATATATATATATATATATATATATATATATATGATCAAATATTGGCTCACATTTATTCAAGGTAGACGTTAACTCACCATTTGAATTAGAAGAGCTAATCATAAACTGTTATCACAAATAAGGACCTTTGAGTTACTAAAACCTGCATTTGAGAATGAATTTTTACCCAAATGTTTAGAGCACTACCTTATTTTATAATTTTTTGTATTCTTTTTGATATAAGATTAATATTTAGCTTCATGTTCAAGGCAGTTTTTTTTTTTTTGGTTATTTCAAAATTGGACTCCCAAGATTAAAATTCCAAGGTATGCAACAATGCACTTTTTGTTTAATTCCCCAATGATAGCAAGAAAGAGACCTATGAGGAATATGACTTGAGAACATTCCACATACACACACTAGAATCGTATTTATTGAATCTAATAATCTAAAATATTGTATAGTAATAATAGCAATCTCATTTCTCTTCCAGGATGCTATTGACCGTATAAATACCCTTCTGAGTGAAGGTAGATTAACTGGAGTGATGGATGATCGAGGAAAATTTATCTACATCACCAGGGAAGAGATGGAAGCTGTAGCAAAATACATCCGACAGAGAGGCCGCATTTCAGTCTCTGATTTAGCCAAGTCTAGCAACACCTTGATTAATCTCAACCCAGACAATGAATTGGCTCAGAGAAGACTTTTCACTGAGGTATCTAGCTAATGTGTGTGTGTATATGTTCTGGAAACAGATCCTTATTAAAATTTTAAATATAAAATATGGCAGTATATTTTTTATCTCTTTTCATCTTGTTCCTTTTTTTTCCCCCTTCAAAATGCCATTGAAAATGCATGCATAATAACAGCAGGCCTATTTTCTTCTAGCATACATTTCTCAACTGTAAACCTAAAAATATAAAAAATAAAGACTTTTTTCTAACCTGGAAACCTCATTTAGAATCTCTTCACAGCTGAGAAAAAATACCAGAAAATGGAGATAGAAATCCCGAGTCCCAAAAGAGATGATTGGATACAGAAAAACACCAGCATATAT
This sequence comes from Thysanoteuthis rhombus, assembly GCA_963457665.1. Taxonomy (NCBI): domain Eukaryota; kingdom Metazoa; phylum Mollusca; class Cephalopoda; order Oegopsida; family Thysanoteuthidae; genus Thysanoteuthis; species Thysanoteuthis major. The sequence continues at coordinate 26,253,803 of OY735214.1, read as the reverse complement.
TTAGTACAAACGGTAGAATTGTGTTTGAAAAAAGTTATGACTTTTGAGAATTGCATAAGAGCCATTGTCTGTTCAAGAGAAAAATCAAACAAGTTTTGTTTGAACAATTAAAGTCTGGGAATTTTCTACCATCACCGGAATTTTGCTTTAACAGCAATACTTTGAATAGTTTTGCTTTGTGTGGATTTTGATGCAGTATGATTAAGGTATTGCTTTAAAAAAAATTGAATTATATTGAAAAGTGCAGCTTTGAACAGTATGGAAAATTAAATACACTAATCAAGCTATACCTGTATTTTATCCTTGGTGTGTATTACCCAGTGGAAATGTGATTTTTTTTTTCACTTTGGCAATAATTGGTACATGATGGCGAACAACTTTCAAGCTCATTTGAAATTTAGAATTTTTTTTTTTTCTCACTGATTGAACCAAATTTTTGTTTTAAAAAAACTAAGGATTTTCAGAAATCACATAGTAGTATTGACTGTTTTAACGCTTTTTTTTTTTTTCACAATTTTATGGAAAGTAGCAAACATAGCTGACCCACATGTTGACATATTAAAAATTCTATGTTAGTTTGTAGAATCCTCTATCAGTGCCGAAGTTGCTGTGATGGATTAGGTGTAATGTTACCAGTTATTCATTTTATAGACATAGACTAATTCTCTGTTTCATTTGGGTATTCATACATTTTTTACCAGAGTTCATATTCTGGTATCAATTTTTAGGGTGGTTTATTTTTTCGTCTAACCTCATTTTGATAATGTTATTTCTTCACTGAATTTTTCAACACTTCAAAAGTAGATTTGTATCTGTTGTGCAAAAGAAGTTATAGACAAAAACATGATTGTTATTCCAGCTCATGCCAATGAAATTCTCTTTTCAATATATTCATTTGTACAGAGAACTTATGTATCGTTGGAAAGAGAATTTTGTCAGCTTTCCATTAGTGTATCTTGTTAGTGTGCAAAAGAAGCTACAGCCAAAAGGATGTAGGTTGGTATTCCAGCATGAACTGTTATTTGTCTACCAGAAAATGGAAGTTATCCTGTTTTTTGGTGGGGGAGGGAGGGGTAGATTCTTAGCAACCTGGTTAAATCATATCTAAAAACTATCCAGATAGGGGAAAAAAATCTGTTGCCTGTTTTTCTATAAACATTATGGACAGACATTTTGAAATTCAAAATTGATGACTGTGAGTATACATATCTTCTGGTTATGACTAAGTTATTGTGCCTGAATCTGTCCAAAATGTAATCCCTTCTTCTGTTGCCTACTGCACACCCCACCTCAAAATTTCATTGAAATTCATGGAGAACTTTTTGAGATATTGTGTGGACAGACTAGCAAATACAGAAATATACTTAGAAGGATATTTTTGCATTTTTTTTAATGAAAAGCAAATTCCTGGATCCACCTGACTATTTAATTACTTCTTCCTAATAATGTGGCTCACTCTTCCAAAGAAATTCATTGAACTTTGGAAGATAACGTGCTGACCAATGGGAGCAAATTTTAGGTAGTATCCAGGAATTTGTTTCATGCTGAGATATTTTTGTTTCCATACATTTCTGTATTCACTCCATGTGATTTCTACATAAGTTCTCGATTGATTTCCATTAAATTTCGTGAAAGGATGGGCAATGAACTACAGAGGAAGTTTGTAAATTTTTGGATGGATCCATGTAAAACAATTTGGTTATAATTGAAAGAAATGGACCCTCCCAGTCGTCCATTTTGAATTTCAATAGGATGATTTCCACTTTCTGATTGGTATTCCAAGATACATCGTTATTAGTTTATTTTCTTGATTTTGTCTCTAATCTTTTTGCACAACAGATACAACTTCACAAGATAACTACTTCTTCTTTATAATGTGACCCACCCTTCCTAAGAAATTGAACTTTTGGAAATACTGTGTGGATAGATGTAAGCAAATATCATGTCATCTGTACCAACATTGGGTTTCCTTGGCCCCAAAGAACTTAGGTTAAATTGGTGGCCATTTTGGATTTTCAACTCTGATTACTTGGGACTTTTGATATCATGTTCTGGGTACTTCATAGAAATGCATTGTTGAGGAATAAAAATTGTTTTATTTTTTTCAAATTTCCATCTCAATTTGGACTAGTTTGCCTGAACTATCAGTCAAACTGGAGTTACTGTTGGTTCATAAAGATATGGCCAACTTAGTTCACCCATTTGCTAAGTTTTAATTTTTATGATTTCTCAGGCAGATGAAAAAAACTTTATAGATTCAATGTATGAATATTTTTTTCCGTCCTTGATGGTAGTCACAAAGCAATAATTCCCTACCCTTCCTAGGACTGTCCTTATTTCTTCTATTGTTATTGAACTCCTTTATATGTTAAACAACAGATCTGCTATTTGAAAGCTGTGGTTAGTCAGCTATAGAAACTGAGGTTTCATTTCAGTGTTGGATTATAATTGGTTTATATTTACTAAGAACATGATATTGCCAGAGAAGCCTCAGAATACTTATTGAAAAGAATATATATTGAGGATTTAAATGTTAGGACGGAACCGTCTGTTCTCTCCTCTAAGAACCCTCATCTCAATTTGAGAGAAAAGGGAAACTGATTTCATGTTCTCCTTTTCTTGGATTTTTATAGCACTTTACTTCCTTTTTTTTTTTTTTTTTTTTCTTTTTCTTTTCTTTTTTTTCACTTACTGATGCTTTATCTGGAAACAAGTCAAATGACATAACAGATTTCTATATCTCTTTGATGACACTGAATCAGGCATAGCTGACCATGCATGGAAGGAACACTCCTACCTTCATAGAATGAGGTCAAAATAATAGACAGGGAACAGTGCTGGAGAATAAAAAGGGTTAATCCTTATGCGTACTATTCAGATATCATGATCAGCAGACTAAGCCAAGCCATTAATCAGGATTGAATAAACAATGAACTATCAAAGTTCAACTGGTTCATTCGAAGATCACAGGTTTAGCGCTAAGGTCAGAAAATTGTAGAAGATTACTTTCATTATTACATAGGGAGTCTAATTTTTCTTTCTCTAGGTTTGAATGACCATGGGTCACTGAAAGGATTTCAACTAAGAACCGCCAACTTGCAGTCCTATGAATAAAGAATTGTTGATTTGCATTTCCATTAAATATTGAAATTTTATTGCTTTTCAATCAAATATAAAATGAATTAACCAAAATCAACGTTTTTTAAATGGAGAAAAAACATTTTGAAGTAAAATACAGCTGCAAATCAACAGATATCACTGTAATATCTTCATGCCTTTGATCTGAAAAAAATCATCAAAATTGGTCAGAAGATCATTTAATTAAGTACAGAATAAATATCAGGAAATGCAATAATAAAATTAATAAACTAACAGCCTGTCATCTCCGAAGTGCTATATCTGTTTTTTGTTTTTTACTCAGATTAAGTTAATACTTGTGAAAAATCACAGATTTATTTGAATTTCTATGAAATGATTTTCTAAGAAAAATCTAAATTCATTTCAGTTGAAGCATCCTTACTTCCAAAAGGTGGGAGGTGGTATTTTTATCAGTATAATTTTTACCTCCAACCGTGGTGGACTCCAGTTTAACAAACAGCAAAACAAGAGAATCCCACTGTTCATCATTAGAATATATATTAACGCTACGGACTATATTATAGAGGTGCCTATGGGACCTAGTGTCCCCTTGACAAATTGGTCTGCATAAGTCAAAGAACACACTTTCTACTTATGATATCCAAGTGGAAAATATTTACACCAGAGCTCAGGGTTAGAAACAAATGGATTGCAGTGGTGGCAGTTACAAGTTGGCTTTCAAAATCTGACATGGTAGAAGTATTTATTTATCATCCCCACAAGAACAAAATCTGACATGTGTTGCCTATTTAATGTGAGTGAGGAGAGAGTACTTATTTACAAAGCCTAGCTTAATCTATCAAAGGGCCACAGTGATGGCCACTCAGTGAGGAGTGAACTTTCTATAATAGCAATGGAATAGCTCAGTAACCATCCCCCATGGGTAGCAGGAGTAGCTGCTTGAGGAAAAACTGAATAATAATGCAGATAAAGAAATTAACCAGGTCTGAACAATGATGAAAATGTCAATCCCAAATCAGTGCCATAACTTTAGCTGTGGAACCAAAAGGCAACTTCTTGATGGGGGCTTTGTATAGATATACTAAACTTTTCATGATAAATATTTTTCCTTGCTAACTCGAGGCAAAATTAAGAGGATAGAAAGATCTGTAAGATTTTTTTAAAATTTCAATGAAATCTGGAGACCTGTTCAATTCAGGTATTTTTGATATGGTGAGCAGGACTGGTAAATCATCACTCTCAATGTTCTAACATTTTCGTAATCTAGTGACGTAACCGGAAGCTTATGATAAATATTTGGAGAAAGTTCCAACTGCATAAAAAAAACTGCCAATTCCAAGAATCCTTCACTTATGAATAGTTTTGCACGCAGGTTTCCTCATGTGACTCAGCAGTGATCTGAAACTGTCTGTGAAACTAGGAGTGAATGAATTTCCTTTTTTTCCTTTCCTTTTTTTTTCTTTTCTTTTTTTCTTATACAGTCAGGAATCATTAAGAACATAAATCATGTTGTGCAAAGGTCAGGGTAACTGGAAAATAACGCATCTAATATAAAAAAATCAGCCAATTCTTTCACATCACTCATCTTTTAGATTTGATTCTTAAATGTATCGCTTACAGTCAAAAGTTGAGGAGAATGAAGGAGATATATCCTCTAGAAATCTTTTTAAAAATTCGACATTTCTGAAAATTTCTCCCTCTGTGAAGTTCACAAAAACTTTGGCTGTAAGACTTTGTGCGCCTCCACAATTGAATGCATCCCTTAAAATCGTACATCTAAGTGGGAGAAGACTGTGTCCATCACATGGATAAAAATACTGTTCTGGGTAACTGAATCTTTCATCTTCAGCTTATTCATCAAAATTTTTTTTAATCCTATAAGGGCTACAGCTTGAGAATTGGTTTGACAACCCCTATCTTGCACTAATTTCTGAAGCTTCTGAGGAACTCTTCAGACCTATTTCTCAGTGAAATAAAATTGAAATTGAAATTTTTTCCTTGAGTGCCACTGCTCCATTTCTTGCCTCAGGCTTTTTACTGGAGTATATGACTTGAACAGTTCATTATATCACTAAATCACACTTTAAGGACATAAACTGTGTCATATCTCCCTGTCTATCTTTTGAATTCAATGTTTTAAGTCTCATGTGTTTTGATTCTTTCATGCGCATTGGAGTTCATGCCAATGAACTATATTATGACTGTAAAAGCAATCCACATCTTCAAAAGAGCTTGGCCATATTTCAGTTTGAACCTACTGCATACTTCAAAATCAAATTCAAATTCAAATTGTATTTTAGGACTTGGATTCTTGATGGAACCTTTCAGTAACTTCAATAATTTGTCCCAAACTGGATCATTTTTTAATAGTAAATCTATGATATATAGAATTGCCTTTATCTAGGACCATGATACTGCCACTCATTCCATAGAAAGTAAGATTGCAGGTCAATAACATTGTTGTGACATTAAGAATCCTCTCTAAAACTCTGCACCAGAAAGTTTGTTCGAAGAGCGTTTTTGTTAGACAATATTTTCTGCCGTTGCCCATAAACTACATAAGAATTGGCATGATTTTGGAATTCTTCATCCAGATGTTGTTGCAATCCTTCATTTGACACATTTTGAGCAAATAAACAACAGGGTTGACAGTAAACACAGTCTCAGACTGACAAATATCAGCATATCTTTAATCCTGAATTTGCCACAAAAGAATATTTATTAGTCGAGAAGGAACACCCATTCTGTTTTATATCCTACGGAAAAGGTTTGATTCTTTAATGACCGGCCTCACTTCTGAGTCTGCTACTGTAATGGGAACCTGTGATTCTGATTTTCCAGTGATATTTTCAAGGGCAAATCATCTCCACTACTCTCAGAACTCATCATGTCAAGACAAACAGATTCTTCAAATTTGTCACTTGTTGCTTTTGCTCCCCACACAATTCAAATCCCTAAATCCCCCCAAAATCAACTTTTTTTCAAAACTGACAAAAGAGGAGAAAAAAGTTTTATGGATCAAAAAGCAAAATAAATTGATTGCGCAAAGATTTTTAAAGATATTTTTGATGTTGGGACCATGATAGGTGAGAAGTGCCAAGAAATATTATAATTAGAAAAGTCACAACTTTCGTTTTCTGGGTAGAAAAATACTTTTAATAAAATAAATGATATTGTAAGTTATTTAGTAATGACATGAGTAAGATTTTGAATAACATAAATTATCTTTTTTTCTTTTTTTTTTTTTTTTTCACTTTTGCATATCTTAAAAAAAGTTTTTTACTACTAACTTTGAAAAATTGAAGCTTCAAAGGTGATACGAACCCAATACTTATAATATTGCAATATGTTTATAGGAAGTTCATAGAGGTACCTATTTTTATATTATTTGATTCTTATGTTATTTTGTCCCTGTGATACCATTTTGGTCATTCCTGGTGAACTTGAGTATATATATATATGTCTAGAAAGCTTTACAGCTTTAAACACTAAACATTACAAAACTTTTTCAAAAGATTTTTTTTGTGTCAGTTTAGTTACTTATTTCCCAATATTAGTCACTGCAATTTACATAAGTTTTCTTCAGTGTTTTTTTTCACCTGTTTTATATATACTTTATTATTATGTTACAATGTATAAATTGTCTTTAGTTGGGATCATCAGTTGTTTACCATTTAACAACTTGGAGGATTTTAAAAACAGAATAGTTATATTAACATGGCACACCAGCAGTGATGATCAAACACCACCTCCCTATCTTATTACATAGTGTATGCCATACATGTCATTTTATATAAGGTTTTATGTGTATGTACATATAATTTCACTACCTGATCCAGTGATTAAATTCATTACCACTAAGTCACTGCCACACTTTGACACTTTTTGCTCCATCATATTTTGGTCTATTGTACAAAGTTAACCTACTTCTTATTGGAGAAAGAACAATCTAAACTACTCCAAGGAACTAAATCATAATCGATTGATAAGAGGAATTACGAAAGATGAGGTAGAAAAGATGAGAGAGAAGTAAGGAGTAAAAGATGACCCGGTGTAGGAGTGGGATAAAATGTATTTAGATTTCAAGCTTAGAAATTTTCATTCGAACTTGCACTCTGTGACACAGACACAGCTGCACAAAAAGAAAGTGGAAAAAGAAATGTGGGAAGAAAAATACTGAGATGCTTTAAAGGCTGAATAATAAAACCACAAATGCGAGCACACATTTATAGTCTTACTCTATACAATTGATTAAAATAAGAAACTAAGAATAATCTTTTATTTTACTTATAATTTATTTATAGTTGTCCTTGACTATGAATGAATGTTTATGCTAATTTCATTCTATGTACAGTGGGAACTATTTATAAATGCATCTTGAAGTGAGAGAAAAATGTTGGTATCAACTTTTATTTCTGGGTGGGAATGCAAATAGTTATTTTTTACTTATATGTATGTGTGCATAATCAATGTTATGAGTAAGAATCACTATATTAATAGCCAACAACATGACTAAGCAATGCTCAGGGAAAAAATATTTCATGATCATCACATTAAAACTTTTTTCAAAACAATCTTTTCTCTGAAATAGAAGTAAAACATTAAAAAAGGAAATACAGAAATAGGAAGCTACACATACTATACAAGAGTCTTCTTTAGATAAATGTAGCATTTGGTTAGTAGTTTTGAAATATCTATCGACGAGGATAATAGGATATTGTTCATTTAAAAAAATTTTTTTTCGTGGATGAAGTATTGCAACATTCTTTTTAATTTTGACTTTTTACCTTCACCCTAATTTTCAGTTGCTTTTTACAACTTTGAATCTGACTATAATCCTATGGCAGCCTACTCTATATTTTCCAATTACGCTGTTTAATTGTTGCCGTAGGATTATTGTCCGATTCAAAGTTGTGATAAAAAGGAACTGAAAATTAGGATAATAACTAGTCAAAGGTGATAATAAGGATAATAGGGTATTCACAAACCCTATAATTATAGTATTCTATCGATGTGAAAAATATATTGTAATGTCATATTTTTCTATTTCATCCATCCAACACAATAGATGATGATATGAATAAGAAAATGGAATTTATTCATGAAAGTTTAATCATTTCATCAACTGAAAACAGCTCATTCAGCATCAGAAGACGTTAACATTTTCACTACTTTACCTGTTGATTGCCAAATAACGTTATTGGCAGACCCTTTTTCTCAAAAGTCCTGCATTGTCTTGAATTAGTCTTCCATACACTGTAATGACTACCAATACTCGCTTTCCAGCAATACTATTTAGTCTCTGGAATATCCCTATTGTTCCATTCATTTGTGTGTAGACCAAAGCTAATGTCTACACATTGGCACTGAAAGTGCTGAAAATGAAATGTTTGCAATGGAATTCAGAATCATTTTTTACTTGTTTCCCCTCAACCATTTACAAATATGATGTTGTTATCATATGATATTATTTGATTTCAGGCACCTTTGCTAAAGTGTAGACCTCTAGTCTGAATTACCTTTTTGCTCTAATTCATTCATTTCTTTTTTTTTTTTTTTTTTTTAAGCATACATATGCTAAATAGACAAATATAGCTGATGTCACCAAAAGTATTGGTTCAAGATATGCAACAAATTCTTGAACAGCAGTGCTCATAAATTCATACTTTTTATACTGTAAATGTGTTTAACTTCGGGGGGGGTCTAAATACAAGTACATGAATTCAGATCTTGAATTGAAATTACAATAAGGATTATGGTCAGTTATAACCATAAGCTCAAAAAATCACTACAGAGAAGAGATAATATTCAGAAGATGCTCATTATCTTTTGATGATTAAAGTGAAAATGAGTCTTAACATCAGACCATAGATGTGTGAGTTCTCTCCCTTGCACCAAAAAAAAGCTGAATATAGTTCCAAACGAGATAATTGGCAAATTTTGTTCTATGCCAGCCAGCGACAAGTCAGTAACAGACACTCATGAATAATGAAATCAATGCTTGTGATCAATCATTAATACAACTGTAAAAATGATTACTTTCTAACAATACAAATTTTCTGACTATATAGGAAGAATAACTTGAAATAAGATAAGTTGTGAATGTTATCAAAATTAGCATTTAATGTTTCATTGCTTTTCATAGTCAAATGACAGAAGTATTTTTCCATTTAGATCTCTATCTTAATAAAAGTGATCTGCTAAACAGTATTACTGATTTATCGGGGGATTGGGTATACCATATTTAGATGGATAAGATGACACCTTGAGCATTCAAAAAACATCAAAAAATGGGGTCATCAGAAATAGTGACTAAATTGAAACTGAAATTGGGTTCTCATCTTATCTGACGATTGCCTAATCTGCGGAAATATACAGTAATCTTTCTTCTTAGCATACAGAGGACATATTTCACATGTACTTGAACACTGAATGTATCCATTATTTTTTTTTAATGCTCCCAACATGATATTGACATAACAAAACTATATTTCTACTGACCAGATTATATAAACAAAACTAATGAACAAATTTAGCACCAAAAACCACCTCACCGGAAAAAGGCCAAAACATTATGGAAAAAAAAAGTTATAAGACTTGTAAAAAGAATCATTAAATTACTTTAATGGGGTAGAAATAGGTATTTTTAAACCCTACAACAGTATAAAATATCAATACATCTGTTGTAAAGGAGACAAGAACATTTTATAATATAGTTCAGGTCTTGGTAAATTACTCAATTTTTTGCAATATAGACTTTCATCTATGATTAAGACAATAACTGATGTAAGCCCAAAAGATTTCAACAAAGAACAAGTTTTCATACCCTTTTCAGATTCAGTCCAATCAGAATATGTACTTTTTGAAATGTTGAATCTAAAAGCCTTCCATTAAACTTCTCTTATAAGACATAGTTATTAATTACTGAAATTATTATCCTATTCAAAATACAAATGCTGATTGGCTAACTATCTTTGGCAAAATTTTATATCAGTTTTTTGAGATTCAAGAAAATCTAATATATTAATGTGCTTAAATATGAAAATAATATAGTAAGATTTTTTTTTAATTCTTAATTATGACAAGCTAAATCTGTGGAAATGTCACAGATGTTGAGAAGTATGATTATTCTTTATTTCATGGGTCTGCTCATCTGTCGATCTTTGCCTATATCTTCTCATTCTCTCCCTTCTCCCATCTTTTGTCGTCTCTCAATGTTTCACCTAAATGTTACACAAACATGGATGAGTTTTATACACAAAAATCTTCTTACTCTCTCAGGAAATTTCCTGACTTCCTCTTCTATCCACTCATCGTATCCTCTTATTAAACTCACTGGCTTTCTTTTCTGCTCTCACTTATCCTATCTTCTTATTAGACTACTTAACCTTTCACATATTTTACATTTGAACACAGCTAGAAACAAGTAGGATAATAGAGATTTATTAATTTTTGCTTTACATTAAATTTGTTTCCATTAATACTGGATAGCCACATGATTGTGCCACATTTTAGTAGTAATAAAAAGTATTGAAATGTTAAATATGTTTCCAAAATATGAAGTTAGAGGAAAATAATTTTGAATAATTCAATTATTTAAATTAAAAAGAAAACAGAATTCCTGATGTTTTCAATAAAATAGATCCTTATTGATATGATTTCTCATGACCATCATAAAAATCAGCTTTCAAAAGAAAGATCAGATATAAGCAAAAAAATAAAAAATGGTCATGCAAGGGAAAAGCAATACATTTCTTCTTTTTTTTTTTTTTTTGACACTTGTAATCTTGTCAATGTCTTGTCAGCAGATATTTATATCAACTTTTACTACTGTAAAATAAGTTCCAAGGGAAGGAAAATTTTTGGAAAAAATTGGGACTCTAACAGTAACAACTAAAAATGATTTCGTTTGCTAGAGAGAACTAGAAATTTCATTTGCTTTGAGTCAACAAAGGAAAACGGTCACAATATTCTCCAGATTCAGTATAACACCAACCACTTAGAGGTCAACAGTACACTTGGACAAACATACAGCAAACAAGACTTTTTTATTCTTATTGTTTAAAAACAGAGTTGGGTTTTAATTATAGATTGTTTTATTGGCTTTTTTCTATTTTTATCAGTTTTTTTCTCCTTTTATTTCATGTCTATTTATAATGAAAATCATACAGGTATTTCTGGACAAAAACAAGATGGGAAATTCTCACTAAAAGAAGTGATTGCTGGTATAAAATCATGAAACAAATATACAGGGCGGCTCAAAAGTTCTGAAAAGGTTCCAAACATTCATATCTTTTCAGTTTTAATCATTTTTTATTGTCTATGACTAATGGAATGTATAAACAAGGGAGATATATCTAACCTAACCTATGTATAGTAAATTGTTTTTCTTTAAATGCCTGCTATTTTCAACTTTCATTAACATTCTGCATAACGTGGAGGATAATTAGTCCTAGGCCACTTATTTCTTTTAGTTACTTTGTCTTGCAGGTAAGGTATATGTTAAGCTGATCAAAATGCTGTCAAGTTGATGTTGCAGGATTATCTTCTACACATGTATACAATGCTTGGACCAAACATGGTCTCCCTGTTTATAGGTGATCTCTAACAAAGCCAAACTTTTGAAATGTCACAAACAAACAATGAATCATCAACTCAGATGACAATGTCCACATATTCAAATAATTGGAATACGCTCTTTAGGTCAATGTTATTAATTGATGGTATTCAAAGTAAAATTGGATGATTTTAGTTCATTTCTCAGTTGTGTACTTTCCCATTATCAATTCCCAAGGATCCCTTTATATCTCTGAAAACACAAAAAAAATAGAATATTTAAACAGAAAAGATTATGATTATTTTGAACTTCTTCACAACTTGTGTGTCACCCTTCATGAAAAACTTAATTTATTCAATATATTTGTGTTTCACTGATGTAGCTGATCATATGACTTAAGGTGGCATTTACTAAAATGGGCTGTTTGGCACATGACTCTTAGGAATACTCCTAAAATCAAAATGCTTATTGCAGTGTTAACTGAAGACATCAGACACTGTCTGGAGTTTTTCCTTTGAGTGTAATGGGGAAAAACCATTTAGGGATGGATCTCCCGGGTAAAAGATACCATCAATATTTGTGAACCCATTGCTAGAGAGCAGGGGCTCTGTTACAAGAATATCCATGTGGGACAAGGTTTTGCTTAGTAAATTGCTTAAACATGGCATTACCAAAAAAAATTGATAAAAGTCCATACTTTACTACTAACACAGGGTATTGTCATAATCTGAATGATTATAAATGGCAACCTGAATAGAATGAAGCATATAGTTCGATTGTGAAATCTAAATGAATTACCACTCTGTATTATCTGATGAAAAAAGTTACTCATATTTTTAACTGACCACTGGATGGAAACAATCATCAACTTTAATTTTATATTTTGATTCCAGAACTCTCACTTTAAAAATATATCAGTGACAATCATACAATAGACATCAATTATTTATAAATACCATTTTGACCAATGTTGAATGAGCTTCAAAGTTTCATTTTGAATATCAAATGGAAAGTAAAATTGGAGAATGAATAAAGAAAGATCTCTGCTTCCACACGAGCAAAAGTTTGCAATTGCATCCAAATTGATATGTGATGTGTAACTCTTCAGCATACATAGATATTCATTTTCATTAATGGATTTTTGAATTCCAGTTCGTACTAAATCTATAGAGGTCATGGTATAGCAAATTAGGTTGATTCAGTTCAGGTTCTGTTATCTACTTAACAATATTTCTGTGGTAGCTTTTTTATCAGAGATATGACAAAACAGCATTCCATTTTAAAACCAGATGTATCTTTCTTTTCTTTTTTTTATGAATTATAGGAAATGAACCCTCACAAGCTAACATTGACAAGTGAACAATAGGCCTCCTTATCTGTGAATATCTCACAAACAAAAATTATGAAAAAATAGAATGAAATTGTTACATTATCTTTTTAGAATTTTAAAAAGCAATATAAAAGTGTAGAGAAATAATATCAGTATTAAAAAATCTTATATAAAACTCAACATAAAATATATTGTTGGAATGCATCTTTTTGAAAAGTCAATAGCATGATTTCCATTTTATCAGATGCTTTTGGACTAGCAACACTTCTTTATTATATATTTTATAAGTACACAGTTGTATAGATCCCTTATACTCAAGTTCAAAATTTCAGTCAGCCTTACCAGAATTCAAACGTACAATTGAAATAAATTCATATATGTTAAAATGATATATTTTTACTGAGAGTCTATTTTTGATCAACATGTTTTCTATTTTGATCTTATGCCTGTTTATAAGCAGAACAATAGTGGGTGTTTCACACCTAGTCAGTGACTATCAGGTCGGAACTTCCCACATTGTCAGGTACATTAAGATATGTACTTAATGTACCTGGTAATGTGGGAAGTTCCTACCTACATATCACTTTCAATTGCTAGAAATTACTAATGATTCAACATCAGAGTATTTTCTTCATTTTGTAAACATCTTCAGTGTTTTTAAAGGAATTAAAATAAAGAATTATCAATAATTTTTATTACAATATGTTTTTGTAATCAGCCTCACCAACTCAACATAGGTTAATTGGATAATTTTTTTAAAATCAAAATTGACAAATACAAATAAGAAAAACATAAAGGACCATTACAAGAATTTAAATTGAGACCATTTAAACATCCAAAAGTTAACTAGAGTGGATAGGCTACATTATTTGATATTTAACTATTTTGATATCAACAAAATTAATGCACAATGTATTTGCAACCAGTGCATTGCATCTACAATAATCTTGTGTAACAAACAAGACCTTTAATATTCAACAGTTACAATTAAATTTATATAATGTTTTTTTATAGAAGTATTTGTTATAAATGACAAGCTTTGATGAGTTTACTATTATTTAATGAAATATCACATGGGCTTCGACTCTTACAGTGAATTAACCAAATAATCTGGTATCAAAGAAGTGAAGATTATCTGAAGACAAAAGTATTGAACCATAAGCCAAATGGAAACTTTCTACATAGCCAGGGGCATTTAATGTAAATCAGGACTATTGAATTGGTACACAAAACCTCTTGACTCCGACTCTTCAATTTATCGGCACATCCTACTTCAATTCTGCATTGGAGTCGGCGCATTTTTACCAACTCTGACTCCACTGCCCTGATAGTAACCTCATCCATTTGTGAATATGAAATTCAGAATATATTGTTCAACTCTCATCGATCTTCAAAAAGTATCTTTCTTATCCACACTTCTACCATAAAAATCAGAGATGGTTTCAGAGAAAATACATCATATCTGTTTTACTTTGATCTTGCTATTGTAAGTTATTACAACTCAGCACTCTCATCTCCCATGCATTCACACCATTGGTAAGACTCAAGTACCTCCATGATAATTTATTTGCCACCCACAAAACATTACTGTGAGGGATGGTGCAGAGATCACATGATGAAAGCACTAAGAGACTGGGCAAAAGTATACATGTCATCTCTCTTCAGCATTTGAGAAATATTGCTATAAATTTTGCCAAATTTGAAGATGAATCATTCATGGTCCGACAGCATGATACCTCTTTCTGATCCACTGCAAGCATCTGACTAATATCAAATCTTGGTTTCTGATCTTAAGGTCTCTCCTTAATCTCCTTTACATGAAAGTGCAAGGCGATCATTCTGAGTGTATGTTGGTTTGTTTTATGAATATGAATTTTACTCTTCCTAAATGAATCTTATTTGAAATTAGAATGGATGCAAACCAAATAGCAATATCTGATACCATCACTGGGAACTCTAAAAATAATATGAGCATTCTGTCATAATGACAGGTAATTTTTTACAATGCCTTATATTGCTTATGCACAGAACTTCATTGATTATTGTAGATCTATTTTGAAATCTAATAAAACTAATGCAGAATGAAATACTCATAAATGTGGAATACAGTAAAACGTATATCCTCAATGCTGGTACAATAGATCAAATTGAAACAGACATTCTCTCAATCCAGAGGCTCTGTCATGAAACAATGGTGTATTTATTATTATTGCAAACCATTACTAATGTGTGCATTCATAACTGGGTGATCAAGACATCTGATATTGAGCAAAAGTAAGCAAAATCCAAGAAAGGGGGGCATTTACTTGAAAGCCACATTACTATCTGTTGTAAGTTTCTTCGTCATTTTTTAATTTGTTTTTCAACTCTTATTGCTGAAATTCATTGTTGTGTTTTTCCAATTCATTTTCAACAACTTTGAATTCAGGTTTTTGATTTTTTCCAAATTGTTACTGGGATCAGAAAAACTCAAATTGATAAGAAAACTCAAACTGAAATCAAACATTGATCCAACAAGGAGTTGTGTATGCGTACATTTCTTTGATCTTTGATATTAATTAAAATTGAGTGCTGCTCATTCAACTGAGATATCATCTAGTTTGATGAAGAGTAGGGGTCATTTTTACAAACTCCAACTCCACAACCCTGGTGTAAATCACAAAACATGTTATAACTTAAAATGACCAAATTTTTGGTCCAGTTGGTTGTATATGAGAACATGCATCCAGATTTTCAGCCAGAGCTACAGAAATGTTATATACCTCTTTTGATTGATAAAAACACTTTGATCTAACAAAAGACAAAAAAAGGTTTTGGGTTTGTTTTTTTACTGCATTTCAAACAGTGTGACAGCAACCTGAGATATAAAACAATCCAATTAGGAGTGGGGGATTATCTACAAGTAATCAGATTCTATTTAGAAGCTTATTGTGACAGGTCCATTTAGCAGTGTAAAAATACTGAGAAGAAAGCATATGGGTACACATTGTTTTTTTATCTATTAAGTAGATTTTATCAACAAGGCAAAATCTCACAGAAACAGAACATTATGAGTTGAAAGTGCACGTATGAGAGCTAAGGAGAATTGGACAGAAAATATAAAACTGTGACATCAACATGAAAAACATTGTTGGTTTTCATATGCAAACCTTTCAGAGTTTCAAAACAGGTGATAGAACCTTTACAGAATGATCAAGGAAACTTTATAGTCTATGAAATCTCTTTTTTTTGGAAGAGGGATAATATTAACATTCAACTATCAATTAATCAATCAGCTCCCCTGAGGTGACGTACTGTACTCCCAGACTATTTAGCAATATGGGGACTATTTGGCCCTTTTTATATATATATTCTATAGAAAACCCCTAAACATGGGTGCAACCTAAGCAAGCATACATCTTCAAAAGATCTAGAGGAAGGATTTTTGCAAGTAATGTTTTACCCCCCACGTCACATTATATTTTGGGAGAGTTGATTTTATGAGATTTTATAAATGGACATATACTTTGAGAATATTCTCTAATGATGTAATGTGACTTTAGATTATTCTTTTTTTAATCAATTTTCAAAGCGTTTTCTCTCAATTTCTCACTATTATTAAATCTCACATATTTAAAATTAATTGGAAAATTATCCATGTGCTTTTCTCTACAGCCAAAACAACCCCAATTAGCAAATCCAAGGAAGATTATGAATGACTGCCAACTATATATGCTCATTTTTATCACAAGAATTTAGCATAACCTTATATTGTTAAGTGAACCCACCATTGAAAACTTGGAAAGGTCGGGGATTTACTAAGTTGCTTCTCTTGCCCTTAGTTAGGCACTAAAATATCCAAATTTTCAAAAAATAAGGGTGGATACAAACTAAGTGACCAATTTAGCATAACCTTACATTAAAAATTGAACCCCCCAACTAAAACCTCATTTTCGAGGGCAATTTTGAAAAAAAAAAAAAGAAAACATTTTCCTTACTCATTGAGTGTGTGTGAAAAATTGCAAGTTTCAATTTTAAACGGTTAGAGCTGGGTGAAATTTGGATGCATCGATATATAGTATTAAGAAATGGATATTATTATCTGACAGAAATAATCATAAATACCTTATATTACCTTGAAACTATTTGAAATGACTTCCCATGATTACACAGTGAAAATATCATTTGGCCTAAACAGAGTAAGTAGAATAAACAATAGAAGAAAATGGGCTACTGCAGGAATCAAACCTACAACTGATAAGTAGCTGCTTTAACCAAGCTTCACTCTCAACCATTGAGCTAAACAGCCCACCAGCGAGGCAAAGGTCCAAATAACAGCCATATATCCAGATTCTTATGCTATTCATTCACTGTCCATATCTGCTTTATTTGTTTCTCTACGTGGATAATTATATTATTAAGAAATGGATACATAATCCGACAGAAATAATTATAAATGCACTATATTACTTTAAAACTCTTGTTAGATTATATACATATAATTGTCTATGTTGAGAAACAAATAGAACAGATATGGACAGTGAATGAAAAATATAAGAATTTGGACATATGACAGTTATTTTGACCTTTGCCTTGCAAAGAAGTTTATGATGATGCTTATAATCAAATATTTCACTCCTGAAATATTAATTCTGTTATGCAACATTGTGAAATAGCTGGGATACAGAAGCGTAACCCAAGCCAAAGCATGAAGAACTCAGATCCAAAGATATTTTCATTATTTCAACATGGGAGAGCCCAAATCAGAACTAAACTGACAAAGGTGTCTTAGTGGACCATTTGCTCATGAAAGCTTTCATCAAGACAACATTATTAAACATCCTTTGGTATAAGAAACACATCTATCGATAGAGAATTAACCAAGGAATAAGTTATAATCATTTCCATTGCATCCATTTCTAATCTTTTGCAAAAATTGTAACATCAAACTCATTTTCATCTAATGAGTGGATTTTGGTCAAATGAAATACTTTGTGTTCAGCATAATGTCCTTGATCTTCAACAATAACTCTCAGGAAAACTACTCACATGAATGAAATTTAAAAAAAAAAACTGGAAATCGTTTGTTTTTTGGCATTTGTCTTCTTCTGATTCAAAGCCATTTAGAATAAATCAGGCAGCAGGATCTTCTTGTTGATTGAATCATCAAAAAAAATCAAACCAACTTCTATTTTTTTTTTTGTAAATAGAAAAACATGGATAGTACATAAGTTGAATTGTTCCAAATGGTCATTTTTTTCTGATTTCCAAAAAATAAAAAACATTAGTCCATAGGGTGTCCTCACCTCACCTCAGTGACCACAGATCACCCCATGAAAAAATAATTAAGATCAATAGAAAATTAATTTGATATGAGTGCGCTTTTTATATCAAATTGATTTCTACAAAAAACACTTACACAAAACTTTGATTATACCTAAGATAAATTATACATTTACAGCATCAGACAAAAACATGGTAGTCAAAATAGATACATAAAATTTCAGAACTCAGGAATAACCTGAACCCACTATCTAAATCAGTGGTGTGGGTAGCAGTGATTAATAATTTGAAGTTTCAATCATATTTGTTTTCTTCAAAATTGCTAACAAAACTAAATAAACTACATAAATTCACTTCAATATATATATATATATATATATATATATATATATATATATGCAGTGTAAAAAAAAAGAAAAAAGTTGTCTTATGAATTCTCATGCACTTTTATAAGGCCCCATCCCCCAAGGTCTTTTCTTCTATTTGCCCAAAATTCAGGATTGTTTTATTCCTTAGTTATTAATCACCGAAACCCACAACTCTGGTTCCGATAATGTTGTTGGGTTTAGGGTTATTCATGTGTTTTTGTCGCCAGTCTATGATTTTATCTAAACGTTATACAAATATGGATAAGATTCACATGGAAAAATATTCCTACCTTCCAGTAAACTAGGTAAATTTCTTCTCTGCCCTCTCCCTCCTTCCCTCTTACTAAACTTTCTTTTCCTCCACTCCCTACTCCCTATCTTCTTACCCTCATTAAACTTTCTTTCCTTCCCTCTCTTCCTACCCTCTTATTAAACTAATAAATTTCCCTTTCTCTCAATTCTCTCGATTCCCCTTCAGTAAACTGCCTAAATCTAACTTCTCCCCTCTTTCTTTCAAAATTCTATTAGAAGTTTATTAAATGAAATAAGTAATATTTTAATTTATATAATCTATTTCATATCTCCATTGAGTGAATCAAATAAAAGAGAAAGCAACAGAATTCAGAATGCCACTCACTTGTAGCATTTGTTGACCAAGTAGGCTTTTGTCTTGGTGGAAATCCCCAGTTATCAATGATATACTTCTTGTATAGTTGAAGAAGTATGTCAAAGTTCTTCAACATATCTACCAACTTGGCAATTCTGTTATCAGGTTACGTAAAGACTCTGAGACATCCCAGCTCAAAAAAAGGTAAGACAAGATGACACCTGCTCACCTAAACTCTTCACAGTTTGCTTCAAAATGATCTATTGCAATTGATAACAAATACCTAAGTAACCTAGAGATTTACTGATGACATTGTTCCCTTTGCAAGAAAGCCTTGGTAAGCTGAGATTTGCTTGATGTGAACTTGGATGAGCCCTTCCAACTCAAAAAAGAGTAAGACAAGAGGACCCCAGCTCACCTGAACTCTTCACAGCTTGCCTGAAAATGATCTTCTAAAATTTAGACAGAACAAATAAAGGAAGCATTTTTAAAAGTGAAAAGAAAATTCAAGCTTGATTTTGACCCCTAAAAGAGAAGAAAAATACCCCTCAATTTTGACCAATAAAAATGGAAAAAGTTCCCCCCAATTTTGCACTTTGAAAGTGAAAAGAAAAGTTCCATCTCAATTTTGACCCTTGGAAATTCAAAAAAGTTCCCTCTTGATTTTGATCCATAAAAAGGTCTTGTTCAGTAGTATAGATACATCGTAAATAGAACCGCCTCTCCCCCCAAATAATATTCTATCTTCATAGTTCAAAACATACTGTTAGTATTTTCATCAAGATGATTAAATTTTATCAATACCATAACTAAATTTACCAGATAAAAAAGAGCATATGGGTTGCAGTGATTCATAATTTTTATTTCATTGTTTCATCTTGGTATAAGATGTTTGGTAGATGATTAATCTTATTTCTTTCACCTGGTGACTAATGTACAAAGGAAGAAGTGATTAAATCTTAACCTCTCACCCGGGGTAAATTATGTAGAGAGAAAACAATAACTGATTATAGGAGAGGGGGGGGGTAGGAGAACAAGAAAGTAACATTAAAACAGGGACTCAGAAATAATTTGGACAATAGATGAAAAATTGGGGAAAAAGCTGAAAAAATGAGAATTTTCAAATATGAAAAGAAAAACAGACAGATCCAAGCATGTCATAGATATGAATCAATCAAAATGGATATTAAGTTTATCAAAAAAAAGTTTCTAGCAAAAAACCTGTTTTCAACTCTGTATCCAACTTATATCTGAAAGTTAGCTGGAAATGAAAAATCTAGGTATAAAACTGATCACTCACACTACAAATTTGCCTGTTTTAACACTGAGATTTTGTCTGACCTTGTTTTTTCTTGTGAACATGCTATAAACAGTCAGGCTACAAACTTGCATGTGTGAATTAAAAAATCCCCTAGTAATAGGTAAAATAGCAGGGCAGACTCAGCTCTTCAGCCTCATAATGCAATTATAATGCTGCTAGCTCAAAGGAAATTAAAGTGATGTGAGGTGGTATCTTTTTTTTTTATTCTTTAAATATTCAGCCTGGCATAGATGGGTACTTCAACTAGTATATAACATTTTCATGAGTTTTGGTTCTACTTAGCATAAAATTAAGCTTCAAATACAAAATTTCAATACTGGCACTACACAATGTAATGATAATCATTAATTTTTTACCAAACAATTTGGCTGCATACAAACTCTAAGCTGATTATATTCGATTCCATTAAATTTTTGCTATGTCATATTTGTTTCTGATCCCTTAACAGCCCTCATCAACCAGCGGAAGCTGTGATTAGTATTCAAGGGCAGCATGATGGTACTCACACATTTCTTCTCTTTTTCAAACCCACAACCCTCTGCAATATAAAGGTAGCAGGTTGTAATGTCCCAACTGAAGAAGGCAGATTATACTAAATAAGCATGTAACTTAAGTTAGGCTACATATCTATATGTATTTACTGGTTTCTGGGAAAAGACAGATAATCATTTTTCAGATAGAGTATTGCAGTAACCTTCAACCTCTTTAATATAAATGATAAGCAGTTGTTAGAGGATGAGAAAAAGTGAAGAACTATACAGAGTTTTAAAAGTATTTGAATTCTAATTATGAAAAATAAATTGAAGCAAGGTTCATCATATTCTATCATTGCTAAACTAAAAGCAATACAAAACTCTTCCATTTTCAATAACTGGTAATGTTTCATAGTAAAACTACACTATGCAACCACTTCACAAATTCTGCATGAGAAAAATATGACCAAATGTTTTGTGTATAAATTGCTGTTGAGGTAAATAACATGAGGGAGAAACCAGCCGCTTACAAAAGATCAGATTTTAAAAACATTGGAAAGGTTTGAGATATGATAACAAAATCAAGTATGACGAACCATGTGTGGTGGTCAAAATGAGAGACAAGGAATGTTGATAAAAAGTATACATGGTGAAAGTAGGCTACACATGCGAATTAGGTAAAAAATGAATCAGTAAGCTAAGTGAATGTAAAACTATTTTTGGCTTTTAATGCCTCTCTTGGCAGGGGTTAACATTAAGTCAATTCTTTAATAAAAATAAAGTCCTGAACATTCTGTTAGTAGAAAATATGGGTTTCATGACCTTGTTAAACTGAGGATTTCTTGATGAGATAAAAAAGAAAAAAAGCTGAATGACATCTAATGACCACCAGGAAGCATATGACTGCAGAAAATCAAAAAATATATCAACAAAAATGTTTTGTTAAAAATAAGAATGGAAGATACTGGTCAAAAATTGCATGAAATAATGAAAATATTACAATATCACAGAAAACCAATTATGGAAAATAAGAATGTTGATGAGTATGCAAAGGAGAAGTCACAGATGGACTGACCAAAAGAGAAACTATTGATTAATACAACACATCAATTACATCTAGTGACATAAAACATTTTCTGTTTTATCTTCTATTTGAATAATGAATAGAGTGATTTTTTTCTGTTTATTTCCCTGTCAGTAACAATAGACTCTTCTCCTCTAGAGTAACAAAAAAATATCTCCCATTTGAAATAATGAAATCTTCAGTTGTTTCTTTTCTAAAAAAAAAAGATCAAAAAAAAAAATTTTCATAAAAGTTCAATCCCTGAATTTTTTCCAGGGATTTACTAATTTATTATAATCCCTGATTATGTTGTTCAGTGGAACAGATACATAACATACCCATCAAACTATTCAGTGAAGGTTACAGGTAGGTTCCTCTTGACAGACACCCTCATTTCTAATATGCCACTTATGATGAGAGGGAAAAATGATATGGATTTTCAACCCCACACTTCTCCATGGTAGGATCACAAAAACCACAAATAAAGTTGCTTGTAATGGCCCTATACATCCCTACCTGGGCAAAATTCAAAATGATGGCTTTTCAGATCTGGCTCCGTAGGCAAAAATTTTGATATCTCAGAATATCAACTTGTTATATATCATTAGAAAGCTCTTTTGATGCTTATCATTATTATTCACATTAAGAACCATGATTGTAAAATCAGCAGAATTTGCATTATTTGAGCTCAAAATCCTCTTATGATATTTCAGCAACAAGTGAATAAAGTATTCCACAAAATGTATGATGCTCTTGAAAAGGCTAGAATAAAAGATTGCTTCCTAGTAGATATAGATTTCTGAAACTATTCTTTTTTAATGAAAGCCATTAAATTCCTCTCTTCATTTGTAAACAAAGATGTTCTGGAACAGACAATCCTATTCTGAAAGCTTCATTGCTCTAAAGGTGAATGAGTCATTTTCTCTCAAGGACCATCATTTTAGTTCTATATTTGATTGTTGCACAGCTCTTGTTCATCATCGATGATATTGGAGCATAATTAATGGAGTATCAATCCTTGATGAAGCATTTTTTGCTATGGATATCCAGTACTGTGTGCAACATTACTTGGGTATTCATATAACAGGACCAATAATGTCAAAACTAGGTACAGTAAGTTGATCAGTATTTTCAGAAACTTATATCATGACTTGACAAATATATCCACTTTGGGATTTGTGCAAATACTGCAATGCGTAGTTTCATTTTTTTCTTGTTTGCCAAAACCATGCATTAAAGCTTCCATTTAATCTTATACAAAAGATTACAAAGATCCCACTGGAAGTTTGATTAAATTGTTTTTGAAAGATTTTTGCAGAAGTATCTGTATAAAAAAAGTGTTCTTTTTGGATTGGGACCCTATGCTAATCAAGACATTGGTTCCCTTCGAAAAATATCAACAATTAGCAAAAATGATTTGAAAAACCTTGAAAAAGTACTGATTCACAACCTGGGTTAAACCAGAAATGTAGGTTTTATAAATTATGAACTACAAATAAGGAGTAAAAGGAATCTTGAACATGTTGCTACCTTTTGGATAAATGAGTTTGAAAAGTATGAATAGTATATGATGATCATCAAGGAAATTGACAATAGCAATTGGGGTCTTTCTTGAGCAAGCTGAACTGTACTCAACAGGTACTGACCAAATATAGAAAACCAGAATTCATGTTGCATATTATTGTTCTTCTTGCATCAGATGTTGCACAACAATGCCTTGCAAGAGAGACAGCATTGATACCTTATCTTTAATGCATGATAGTAAGCTATCATACTGTTTTGATAATTTTATTTACTTATTACATATATATTTCAGTTTGTTGTCAAAAAGTTAAATTGAAAATTAATTGAAAACACGTAAAAATGGATAGAAAAATAGCTGATCTTACAAGACTTTAAAAGCATTTATTTTGATTTTGCTTACTTGTGAGTGTTATGAAAGACTAAAATTTACCATTTTTCAAAAATTTGGGTTGATGTTTGACATTGAGTAACTAAAAATTTTGTCTTATGGAGTCAGACCTAAAAATTTGCATTTTGAATTTTACTCTGGTGAAATCGTATAGGGCCACAACAACCAATTCTCAATATTGTGATCATCCTATTAAGTAGCTACTCTTTGTGGGAGTTGGAATATTTCTCAGATAAAATTTCCAATTTATCATCTCCCACTGAAAACGATATAGAAGTAGTCATCAATAGAATTTATTAAAAAAAGACAAGATACAAATCTCTTTCTCTAAGTTGACATTAAAATGTGGGAAATTTAGAATTGATGCATATTCTTGGATTTCTTGAATGACCATACTGAATCAGCTATTTTGATTGGCAAAAAGTGGCTAGATTTGTCAAAATATGGATAAAATTGGATATTCCATTTAAACTCAAAAAACTAATACAAGGGCTTCAAAATCTGTATAAAAACAATGTATTCATAAGATATTAACATTTACAAATAAATATTCTCAATCTATGTCGAATGGACTTTTTCATTTTACCTAGACAAATTTATTGCATGGAGACTGGTGAAAAGTTGAAATTTTTAAAAGAATTTCGTTATGGTTATCATACCAGATGAATACATTGTAGTATAGAAATACTGTATTCAAGATATTTGGTCATTATAACTTCATATTCCTCAGTAAGCCCTCCTTATTTTCATTACTGTATTAATATCTGATTGATACGTTGTATAATTATACTTTTTTGAGCCTTTGTCTGAGTCTATTCAAAAAGGTTGTTCAAGGAATCCAAGAAAATGCATTATTGGAAAGATTAACTTGAAAATTACCAACTGTTGCAAAAAAAATACATTTTGTTTTCATATACTTATGAGTTCCACATAATTGAACATCTGTTTTGTCAAGCATAATAATGACCAAATTGGAGCAGATAACACTCATAACTGATCTGTAAAAAGGAAAATGAATTTCTCTCTCCATGAAGTTGATCACTCTTATGCTCATAAAACCAAATGGCATTCAGACAATATTACAAGCATAAATTCATTTCATCACTCTTAATTTTGAAGCAGATAGCATTAAAAATGATATTATATATTTTTTAGATTTAAAAATGACAAAACTTGAAATATTTACCACAAAAACAGATATATGTACACACATGAATATGCATGATTCCAAAGCCACACTCCTTTACAAAATGTTGTGGGTGTGAGCTTTGTATCATAAAGCTCACAAAACTATGGGATTATATTAGGGAAAATTATGTATATATCTTGATTAGTGTGTTTTTTATTATTGCAGGTTTTGATATAGTATGGTTAAGGTATTGCTGTACAAATAAATGTAAGTATGTATAAATTGTGAAAAAAAATCACATTTAATTATAATACATTGGACAGTGTAGTTTTGAACCATGTGAAAAATTTTGGAACAAATTAACTGCCTTAATTAAGGCATAACTGTGTCCAGTACATCCTAGCTAGGATGTACAAAGCAGTTTGAGCATTGAGATTATTAAGAATTATGTAGTTTACGTTTACTTGCATGAAAAGTGAATAATCAAAAAGGAAAAAGGAGACATTATTATACTGACAAATAAGATTTATAAACAAATCCCTCCTCTCCGATTTTAAAGGTTTTAAGAAGTGTAAAAACTGAACTTGGATTTTCCACTGTTCTGGAAGGAAATTCCAAGATGCATCAAATTTGTTGTTGTCAGCTTAGTCAAAAACTAGAGACAGCATGTGTAATATGCGCAAAAATTAACTAGTCTGAATGTAGTTTGGAGTTTGTCTGTCAGTTACTTCATTATATGTATACATTCTATTGAAAAAGGAAGTACCTCAAAGCAATGTCTGTCTACCTAACTTGTAAATTTCTCTCTAAAAGTTCAAACAATCTTTTCTGCTACAATTTTTACTTACCCACAACAAATATTGAAAATGAACAAAGATAAATGCTGCTTAAATCAGTATTTTAAAGTGATAATCTTCAAACTATGCACCAGTGGGAAGTATTGCTTATGTGACTATTAGATCAGTCAACATTTCTCTGTTGGTCTGGCTTTTAATACAAACTCATTTGTACCAACTAAGCTGGGTTTAGTCTGATACATGGCAATACTTAATGAATCATCTATTGAAGTACAACATTTGCAATCAATGGCTTGCAAGACCAGCAATGAGGGGTGCTCTCAAAAATACTCCATAGACACTTTTTGATGGACTTGAAATCAGTTGTTTTTACTTTCACTAATTTATCATTTGGTAGTGGAGCAAAAAGATCAAACTGCAGTGAATACAAATCAAAGAAATCAGTGTTAGAAATGGAAACTATCGAGGAAAATGATTGATGGCAAAATACCTGGCAAATCTTGTAATGACACTTTGAAAAATAGATAAATAAAGAGAATTGAGGATTTTGTTGATATGAATTGATGTTCCACTCACTCAATAGACATTTATTATTAGCAATCAAAAGTTCCAATAACTTCACTGCTTACCTGGATTACTTATGCTTTGTTTTCTTTTTGAACATTTTTTCTCTAATAGACTCCATTTCCATCTTTGTTTGACTTATAACCTTCAGAATCTGGTCTACAGCCAAATCCTACAATGAGAAAAATACCTTGTTGGGCATCTAATATTCAAACCAAAATAAAACAATGTTTTTATCTAAAAGATGATATTATCTTATGTGTTGTACAATTTTAGTAATATCATTTAGTATTTAGATTTTTTGATCGTGATCCCTGACTTTGGTTAAGAAAAAGGAGAGGAATCAGTGGGAAAATAGAAAAAGAAACAAATTTTCAAAAATGAGTTCCCACTTTGTTTATTTCCATTTCTATCTGATATTGACTACCTCCCCCCAGCTTCTAATACGAAATAGGATTAGGAAAAGCATTTTATTAGTTACTTTTGCCAACTATAGGACTGCTTAAAAAATCCCAATCATTCAACACTTTTACTATCAGAAAGCAGAGTTGGAGAGGTAACCTAGACAAAAACAAGAAATAATGAGAGGATTCAGAGGAGTGAAAGCTGGAAAAACATTTTAATGTTGAAGGTGATCTCGTGATCTCGTGATCTCGTGATCTCTCTCTCTCTCTCTCTCTCTCTCTCTCTCTCTCTTATTTAGTCTTGCAAATGTAAGTGACCAGTCTTTGCTGAAGAAGAACATCTTTTTGCCCATAGATTCTATATGCCAATATCAGCTTTTCTTTTGTAACTATTATTGTATCAGTCTTCCATATTCTTATTGATTAATTCATATAACTTTTTAGAATTGAAGATACCCACTAAAACTATCATTTGCAATATTTGGTCAGCTCATACATGTAGAGCAATTTATTAGACTGATAGTTCACATCACCATCTTTTACACAATGTTAAGGAAATCTGAGAAGTTTCTTTCAAGTTTAATCAGCTTTTTATTGCCTGTGCATGCATACTAAAAGAATTTTTGGTAGAAAAATTATGATTTAACTTTATTTTTTGTGGAAATATTAGCTGTTTATTAAATGCACATTTAGCACTGTTAATTTTTCATGTTTTGTCTACAAAAAATGCTGCGGAAGCAAGGCAACAGATCACTGAAGTTTGTGGTAAAGATGCAATAGATGCAAGCGTGTGTGTAGAATAGATTGTGAAGATTAAAAATGGGGATATTGATGCTGAGCTTTTGGACAAAGAACACTTTACATGAATTGAAAGAACTTCTGAAGAGGAAAGCAGCCCCCAAATCATGCAAACTTGCAGAAAAATTAGATGTGAATCAATTGCAGTATTTCATTTAAAAGTCTTTGGAAAAATTCATAAGCTAGGAAAATGAGTTCCAGATGAATATTGGTCAGTGTTCCAACACCTTCTTCTTGCTCAACACATAAACAATCATTTTAAGACAAGATAGTCACTAGGAAAGATTTATTACAAGGACACAATTGAGGAAAATTATAGCTAGATCTAGAACAGCCTGGGGGAAAATGTTCTGTATCTGGTGAGATTTTTCAATAGTGAATTGCTAGAAACTAAACACACTGTTACTGTGCAATGTTACACTTACCAACTGACAAGTTTGAATAATGCATCAGAAGAGAACAAACTTCATTCTGGGAAAAATAGTTGACAAGTGACCTTCAAGGTGGGAAAACACCTTAATGACTGAATAATGCTGCTATGAATCTATATGAATAAAAAATGTTGTTGAAAAAATCCTGGAAACTTTTCCATCAACTTAATATATCAGAAACTTGGTTCTCCAAACTGTTCATTTGTCATCATCTGATTTCACAAGCTAAAGAAATTGTAACAAATTAGTTTCTCACTTTTCAGAATGGTTCAAAATGATGCAGTGGAAAGTTACTACTTTTTGGATACATTTATTTGTAAAAGTTACACTAGAATAACTTGTCACACAAACTGTTACAAAACAGATTACAGTAACCCATTCTATTGCTACAAAATTGTGGTGTCTGAATTAGAGCAGATACATTGTCCAAAATAACAAAACTGAATACTATTAGCATGACTTGCGAATTATTTTCCTAAAAAATCATCTTCCAAACAAACACAAAAGCATCAAGAACTCAACTGTTTTATTATATGATTTATAGTAATTGTTTATCTGACCATGAACAAGAAAATATGACACTGAGAGAAAAAGGTTTTTCAATAATTTCATATGATACTGATTTTTGCTAAAATATCTTTTGAGCAGCTACTGCTTCAGTTTTCATGTTATTAAGTTGGTTGTTGCCCACTTTTAACAAACCAATGAAAGGAATAAGCAATATATATTACATTTTTAAGGTCTTGTTTCTTTTTCATATTTCTCTTCTTCTTTACTTTGGCTTCAAGCTGTTCTTTGCCAGTATCTGGAAAATTAGGAAATTCATAGATCTGTGATGAATGGACAGAAGGAGAACTTGGAACCTTCTGGGAATTTTGAGTAGTCTCTTTGGCCATAACTTTGGTATCAGATTTGGTAGTAGCCTTGACTGATCCAGTATATTTAGCCTGAAAATAACAATTTTCAACAGAAGCATTCATTTTTTTGAAGTCTTTGTTTTTGGAAAAATTTGAGACATCATTTTTGCTGATGGTTACTGTTTTAGTAACGGTCACTTTTTCATGGGTTATATTTTTTTCTAATTGTAGGCCAGTTTGTGGATCCCTGTTATGAAAGTTATAATTATTATCAGAATTAATATCTTTTGACAAACTCCAAATATCAATCATATTATCAGCTTCATTCTGATCGCTATAATCTTTATTATCATATTTACTAATCTCACATGTCCCGCTTATTTCTTTGTCTGTCCTATCTTGACTCTTAAAAGAGCATATTTTCTTTGAATACTTTTTCTGGTTTGACATTTGCAAAGAAGTGTTTCTATTCTGAAGATGGTGTGAATTTTTTCTTTTATCATCACTAAACTTTTGGGAAAACAATTTCTGAACTTCTTTATTGATCTGCAACTTATATTTAGCTCTTTTCTCATGCTGCCTCACATTTTTCACTTTTTGTTTTGCATTCTCTTTTTGGTCAGCAAGTTCATCTTCTGTTTTATTTTTACCATTATGGGAAACCCCAGAATAAGAATTATCTTCATCCAAATTTTGGCTGTTGGAAAATTCAGTTTCTTTCTGATTTTTCTTTGATTTTTTCTGTGTTGACCAACTTTTCTTTTTCTTAGAGCTACTGCCAGTATCTTGGGATGCCCACAGGACAACTCTGTAGACATGAGAAGCATCAGTGTTTACATCAGAAAGGTTTTTTGCTGGGTTCTTTTGACTTTGCACAGTGGTTTGTCCAGTACCCAATGAGTATTTTTGTTTATGGGGAGTAGACGTAAAGATTTTTCTTTGTGACATCTTGAAGTAAAAAGTCTGAACAATGGCACATTGATGTTTCCCTCTATGGAAGATAGCTGAAACATAAAGATAAAAGAATCAAAACTGGGCATTAAAACATTCACATTATCATACAAATAAACATAGAATCTAATTACTGTAGGTCCACAGCCTGCCTGCCCAACTTCTCTTTTTGCTTGTCTGTCCGTCTCTCTGTCTATCTGTGTCTTTGAGTACTTGGGGTCTCATTTTTAGGGCTGCAACCTTGAAAATTTGCATGATTTTTTTTTTGTTTCATCAAGAAACAGCTCTATGGTCTTTTTGAACCAACAAGTCTTGATCAGGTATTTTTTTCATAATTTTAGATAAAAATATACATTTTTCTAATGATTTTAGATGATTTTTCAGATAATTAGTTCTGATACACTTTTGGGCTGTAGTGATTCATTCATGTGAGGTGCAGATATTATTATCAAAATGCACCTCAATTTTTTGCAAACTACTGATTAATTTATATGTTTGCTGAAATGATTTTTCTTTTAAAACTACTTGAAGCGAATACTTTAATTAAATAAAATGAAGTAACATCAAAAACATGGCATAAACATCAGATTTTTCTGAGCAATACAAAGCTACCAATTTCTGACAAACCAGAAAAAAGATAAGAAAATAGTCTTTTCATAGGATTGGAAGTTTTTAGAGTCCTATATTGTGGGGAAGTATTTATGATTGTTGTAGTTCAGTGTTGCAGGGAGTTTACCGCCACACGCCACTTGCTGAATAGTTGAGAGAGAAAGGAGTCCCTGGCCACTATGACAAACCACTGTTTAAAGAGAGAATTCTCTACTCTAGGTTTGAATACAGAAATTAAACATAGTTTATAATTGAAATAAAGAAAAATGCAAATGTTTAGACAAACAAATAGAACATACATTATAAGTTGACAAAAAGATAGGTATAAGCATTGCATTCAAAGCTGGAAAGAAAAGACCTGTAAATATTATGAATATTAATACAATCACTGACAGAGTAGGCCTAATTGCTAAATATCTAAGGAAAGAGATTGGATCCTAGGTAGAATTGTTATATAGTATCAGCTAGTAGTAAGATAGAAGAGAAATAGAAGTGCTTGAGTGAATAGGTAGGAGTTCTATGCAATGTGTAGTCATAGCCACGAGTTAATGGAGTGGAGGTAACTGAAATGCTTTGAATCCATAAGCCACGGTATTTCGAGGACCAAAGGATAATTATAGAGACAAGGTTATCAGTGGTATGCCTTACTGCAAAGTTGAGGTAATTTGCTACTTGGGGACCATTCTTAAGTGCTGAAAAACACACAACAGAAAGATTACCTAAATCACAGAAAACAATTGGGGGCTCGGATGTGCACTTGTGGGGCTTCACTCGTATGGGTGATGGCCTCACAAACTATTCTAAACCAGCCGTGGTTCTGGGTTAGTAAAAGAAGGCAACAAGTCGAAATTTCGTTTAAGTGTTTTATATAGAATATTGATTATCAATATCTCTGGAGACGGGAAATGCCTATTTGCAGTTGAAAAGAGAGGAGGCCGATTTTCATCTAAGTCAAACTGACGACTGGTCTCTCATGTCACGAATGGTAGTCTACTGAATGGTAGCAGCGGTTGACGGTTACGAAGGGCGGCGGCTAACACGAGAGAGACTGGCAGCGGTTCTCTTCTCCAAACCCAATTTTACTCTGACTCTGTCACGAAAATCCCTCCTATTTAAGCCCTTGGTATCAACACTGTATTTCTTTGTAATTGACTTCCTTTCTTTCTTTTCCTGTTATCTCGATCTTTCTAGAAAATCCCAAATATTGACCCTCATCCATCTCGCGACGCAAGTCTGTCCAAGATCATAAATTAGTCTCCCCCTCTCTCAAGAACTCTGCAAATTACTTTTCTTTCAAAAGCTTTACTCTTTCTCTCAAGACCCTAGACACTGGCCCTTATCTGGCCATCTAACCAGGAGGAGAACTTCTCTAAAAGTACTTGTTTTTGCAACCCAGGAATTTGACAGAACATATTAAATTGAGAAAGTGCAGGTGCAACTTTCTTAACTGGTGACTCCCTATAGTATCTCGAAAACACATTAAGCCCTTATCTGGTCATCGAATCAGGAAGAGAACTTTCTCTAAAAGTACCTGTTTTATGTCACCCAAGGATTTGACATAAGATATTAAATTGAGGAAGTACAGGTGCCCGCACTTGGAAGCACGTAATTCTCACTTTCCACAGTATCCTCAAAAAACACATTATCCCTTTTAACACATAACTCCTTTTGTAATAACCATAGTAATTACTGGTAATAACCATAGTAATTTTTGGTAACAACCATAGAAATTTTCAGGACACGGGGGACTCCTGGCCCCCTAGTGTCACACACTTCCTGAAGTGAGGAAAATTAGATGACGGAAGATAGTACGACTGTTATGAAGGAAAAACACTGCCTTGTCATTCACCTGGAATGGAGACGTGAATACATGTTATGCTTGAGAAAGAGAATGACATACACATACATACAATTTTGTAGCTGAGCATTGAGAGAGATTTCAACATCTGTGAAATGAAATTGGCAAGGTTTCGAACAATGATTGGTCATGATAAAACAGGAGGCCAGATGGAATGATAATCCAAGAGAGAGGGAAGAGAAAGAGAGAAGATAATGGGGCTAAAGGAAGTGGCTAGGTTCAAGGTTTTGTATCTAAAGCTAATACTTATTTATTTTCGTATTTAATTTCAACTAAAAATAAACAAGTTGCAACACTTTCACCATCTCCATGCAGCTTAGCACTCCTACTTCCAAACAGCTACCACCATGCATGCACTTAATGACAGATTCGTCACATGACCAACGTCTTTGAACAGCATGCCATGATAGGGGTGATCAATATAAAATTAAAAAAGGGGCAATCAATGAATAATCTCTCAACTTTGTAAGGCAGTGATCATCACAAGGCCTTAATTTTTAAAAATCAAGTGGGCACAAACTAAACACTAATTTACCAAAAACTTACATAGCAGATTGATCCCCCCCAAATAAAAAAAATTATTTAGAGGGGAAATTTTCTAAAAACAAAAAAATGGCTTTTCTAGTCATAAGGAGTAGATGTTGAAAATTTCAGCCATTGAGCTCCATTGGTGCAGCCTGAACATACATGCTTACATAGCCAGCCAGACCAAATGATAAACAGAAGAAACCAATTTTGATAGATTTGGTTTGACAGTTTCTGATGTACAGACCATAAGGCAACCTCTTGAATAAAAGCTTGTACAACAACCTGTAGCAAAGCATGAAGTCTTTTATGATTTAAACAGTCATGCCAATTGTTTTTCAAGTTGATTGTTCTGAAATATCTATCACACCCAGAGACTGTTCTCCAAACACTATCATAAAGAACTATGTCATTACATGTCCAAAATTTAAAAACAACTGCAGGCATTTTTTTGTATGGAAATGAAAAAATTGGTTGTTGCTTTTACCAGACTATTAAAAGAGAACTAAAAATATCTAATTTCCAAAAACTATTACTTTAAGCAAACATTTTCCATTTTGTTCAAGGAAAAATAAATAAGAAAGAGAAAGATAAGACTTCCAACTCTGTTATTCTATATCTCTATTTTCATCCTTTCAGTCATCAAAAATCTTTCTTTGAGAATATGGAGAAAATGATTTTAAGCTGGTTAGTCCAAAATGGTAGTCTACAAAAACTTTGATAAATACATTAAGAGAAAAATAATGAGATCTTTAAAATTGATGGTACATAGTGATCTCAATTCCCATTTTAAATTTTCACTACCATAGATAATTCACACACCCCATTGGATTTTCAGTTTCGAATGAAAAATGCATGAATCCGTGTATACAATTATGTATATAAATATGTACAAAAAATTGTTCCCGTAGGTAATTCACTCATGAATTTTGGGGGCTCAAAATTTTTAGAAAAAAAGCAGATTATACAGGATGAAATAAAGTATTCATGTATAGCTTACAAAAACAAAAATAACGTTGTGTTTATCAACAGCTTGCACCAAAATTCAATGCAAAGAAACAGTAGCAACATTTGAGGCCAACTTGTTCTGATTTGAAATATTGTTATGACATTGGTCTGGAGAAGTATTTTATGTAACTAATGTACTTTGTCAAACAATATTTGGCACACTTATTACAGGAAATTTTGGCTACTGTTATGGTTCACATAACAATCAACACTCCTTCATTTTCGTACATTTCATGAATAATTTTTGATGATAGACTTTAAAAGAAACTTGAATTGGGGATTTTGTTTGTCTTGTTGCTGGAGAGCTATATGACTCTTAATTTTCATTAAATTTTCAAGAATAGTCTATCTCATAAAGAATTTGAATGGTTTTCCTGATTCTTTTACTTAGTTATTATTGTGTGATTGTAAGATATTGCTTCAAATGGAAAGACTTCAAGAGAGAAAACTGCAAAGCTGACAAGAGATTAAAGTTTACTTTAAGTTACTTTCCAATATTTCTTTACAATCAACACATGTATATATTCAAGCAATCTATTACAGAGAAATAAATGTAAACTCATAAAAAAGATTAGACCATTGTATATGAAGGATCAAACCGTCTATATAAAATTTATTGGGTAAATAATTCTTATGATTGTACAACTGTTTAGATTTTGAGATCTGTCTCAGATTCCAAGGGTCAAGGTATTTTTAGCAAGCTGGAAAACTCTTGAAAGGTCATTTTACATGAGAACTTTGTGATAGCTATCGAGCTTTAATGGAAAAATATAATAACCATTATATTATGACAAAGTAGATGGTTGGGTTGGTATACCAATAGGTGAAAGGTATTATTGGATATAAATTAACACTGTTTCATTGTCAATTGTCAGCAGTCATGTTATCCTGGGTTCAAAGGTTTTTATGGCTTAGTCAAAATAAATAAAGATTAAATAGAAGAAGGATACAGTTCAAATTCACTAGTATATTATATAAATGATTCTGAATGCACAAAATTGTGCATAGGGAAGAAGGAGAATTGTTATGATGTATGTGTGTGGGTGAAATATATAATTTAGTGAAAATACAATAATAGAGTAGTAGAAAGATAAATAATAACAAACCAAGATAGTACTTTATGTGCATTAACAATAAATATTTGTATGAATTCCTAGGGCTAATAGAGTGTATTATCTTCAGTATAATTGTTGAGTATTTCATGATATTGAATTGTCTCAGATCAAGTATACTGAGGAAATAATTCACCTTTATAATCTTTCTGAATATTTCTTTGCAACATATAATCAAAAATATATCCAACACAGAATATCATTAA
This sequence comes from Thysanoteuthis rhombus, assembly GCA_963457665.1. Classification (NCBI taxonomy): domain Eukaryota; kingdom Metazoa; phylum Mollusca; class Cephalopoda; order Oegopsida; family Thysanoteuthidae; genus Thysanoteuthis; species Thysanoteuthis major. Next base: position 26,218,562 of record OY735214.1, on the reverse strand, counting down.
GAATTTTTATGTGTGTGTAAGAGGGATTCAAAAGAGAATTCAAACTATATGAATTCAGAATTGATAAGACAATGCTAATCATTCAGAGTATTAGATTTTTAAAAAATTCAAGTGAGGGAGAAAGAATAACTATATGGCAAAAAACTGAAGAGATCAGCCAATTACATTAAAAGTGTTAGTGAAAAGTAAACGTCTTTGAACTCAAATAATTCAGACTTCAAAAGTAAATGAATGGTCTTGAAATGATCAATGGCTAGATACCAAGTTTTAGGTTCAAACTTAAATCAGCTCTGTTCATATTGTTCTCAACCTCAAATAGCCTAAGTCCTCTGCTGTGAAAAGATGTGCCACTATGCTTGTAATGACCATGAATGACCTCGGGTAACCTCGATTGATATTCAAGGTAAACCTTACATTCCAGTGAGCTGATTTACCCCTATACCAAATTTCAGCTTCTTAGGTGCAAAATTTTGGCCTACATTTGTCTAAATAAAAGTAGAAATGACCAAAAATTACTTCTGATGACCCTGAGTGACCTCTGAGGTTAACCTCACATAGCCAATGACCTTTACTGGGAAATGATGAACCCATATGTCAAATTGTAACTTACAATTGCTTCAATTTGCTAGAAATGGCTCCTGGTGACCTTGAATGACTTCTGAGGTCAACCTCACATGGACTATATCCTCCATTGTGGAAAGATGTACCCCTATGAAAAATTTCAGCTTCCTAGATACAAAATTGTACCTACATAATGGAACAGTCAGATGGACATTGAGTTTTATGTATATACTTGCAGTAATACCCAATAAATAGCTCAAAATATAACCAAATAGGAAAAATATCTCCTTCGATATATTACTTCTAACACATCATAATCAATGAAGAATTATTTGCACCATGTACACATGAAGAGTAGTTGTATCGGAAGAAATATCCCGATTTACAAAAAAGAACAAATGATACCATTGCATAGTTTGACAAAGCTTCTGGATGCACTACATAAGTGTTTCTCTCATTAGGTGCCAAGCTCCAACCGTAGAAGAACCAATTTAGAGCTATACATGAGGAAAGCATGAAGAAGTCAAGTAAAGACCAGTTATCTTAAAAGATTGTCCTTGTGCTTTATCACAAATAACCGTGGGTGACATCTAGTAACCTTCAGCATCAAGACCACAGTGCCTTTGACCCAAATTTCAAAATCAAGAATTTACGTCTATGCCAAAGTCTGAAAATTGGCCAGGAATGACCAAGAAATGATATCTGGTGATCTTGAATGACCTTTGAGTATGTTTCAACATCTCTTCCGTCTACATGCAGAATATTAGGTCAACAGACAGTTGTTTTTGCTGTGAAAAGACACGATTTAGCAAACAAACAAAAGGCTCAAATATCAGTTTAGACAAGCAGATATACCCAAGATTTTTCATATTCCCTAAATAAATGCAATATGTGCTACATAAAGCCGCCATACCCTTATGCTGTTGTATACATCTGCATTCACATGCTCTGCATTATGCACAAACATCTACAACTTTGTTGGTCAAAATCAGAGAAGGGCTATTTGAGTCAGGATAGAGAGATATAGAACACCACAAACCTTTGTCCTTGCTGTCAGCATTGTTAATAATCTGAAAGAAAGTACAGCCATACAAATAACTACAAAACTATCATTAATTTTTTTCTCAATTTATTCACTACAGTTTTTCTTTTGGAAATCAGGGAGTGCTTCAATTAATTTGCAAATGAATCATCAGATGGAATTCATACTAAGAAACATTTTGCATGACTTTCAACATTGCATTAATTTTGCATCATATCCAAGTCAGGGGAAAAATAGAGCCCCATACCAAACTACAGCCACAATGATACATCTACCACACATTGACCTTAAAACACTATCTCCCCTCTTTTCTCTCTCTATCTCCCTCCTTCTTCCTCATCACTCCTCCTCATCCATCTGAATGAAGTGAAAGACCAACTGTTAAAAGCTCACCAGTTCTGAAGATCCCTTTGTCTTCAAAATGACAAATGAAAAGATCTTTAACCTACTAGTTTTCCTGCTGACACTTATATTTTTATCTCTCAGCCTAAAAATGGTCTCATCCATACACACACACTCAATTCCACTACCATAATGGTAAAACTTTTTCTCTCCCTGCCTCTTTTCTTTTCCCCTTCACTAACGTATCATAAAATTGTTATAATCACCTAAAGCATAAAACAGCACAATTTTACCTTTTTAGATATTTTTTTCAAGAAAAGATGTATTTATTATAGTATATTACAAATGGTAATAGTTGATAAAACAGGGCAACATTAATGCCAGGAGAATACCTACAAAACCAATTTTTACGAAAGATGGCCCATTTCCCTAGTCAATGTGAAACAGAAACGGAAGCCTTCAGACTGATTATTTATTTTCAAAAATGTATGAAAATATTAAAATGAATAGATGATAAATATTTTAAAAAATACCCTCTGCTTCTATGATGGGTATCACTTTTTGTTCAAAATAGCTTGATGAAATAGATTATTTACCTACGTGAATAGAAATCTTGAGCGCATCAGTTTGTTTTGTCAGACTGGCAGTACAGTGCTGTTTGTGCTGTAGTAGAAGAAATATATCAAAGAAAATATTACTTTACTCTGTTTTTAAATTGCCTGGAATCATAAAGTGAAAATATCTCTTGATATTTGTAAAAAGATACATGGATAAACCATCAGAAAATATTGAAACGATTCCTTAAAAGAGTGAATATTAAAATGAAAATTATCAAATGAAAATGATAAAAACCATTAAAATTTTCTTTGGTGATATATATAATTATCTTTTACCTTTTTTTCAATTATCTTTTGAATGACAAATGTTTTTTTCCAGTTTTTACAGATTTATTTTGTGAAATTTAGAGGGAGATGAGTTGTCTCTCTTATATTTTTCTTATTCAAAATTAGAAATAACTTTGAATAACTCCTGAAAGTAACCTCACATACCTCATTTTCTTTGTTGTGTAAAGATGTGCCCCTATGTCAAATATTAGTTTCTTAGGTTCAAAATTGACACCCGCAATTGCTCCAATTGGCTTAAAATGATTATAAATGACCCCTGGTGACCTCAAATGACCTCCTAGTTCAACTTCACATACCCCATGATCTTCCCTGTTAGAGGATGTACACCTATGTTGAATTTCTGCTTCCCTGGGGAAAATTATAGCTTACAATTGCTTCAATCGGCTAGAAATTACCTCAGATGACCTTCAATGACCTCCAAGGTCAACCACACATGGATCATGTCCTCCGCTGTGAAAGGATATACCCCTATGCCAAATTTCAGTTTCCTAGATACAAAATTAACTTTAGATTATGCCAGACAAAAAGTTAGGGTCCAGTTTAGCATTAAAATTACATTGTAAGTAAAGCTCCACTGTAAAACCTATAAACATCACTCATACTGAAGATGTGCTGCAATGCAAAATTTCAGCTTCTTCCATGCAAAATTGTGGTCTATGAAGTGAAACAGACAGACTGTTTTCAAGTTTTTAACAGATATATATATGCATATACGTTGTAAATAGAATAAACAATTAAAGAAAATTGGGCTGCTGCATGTTTATTCTATTTGTGTTGTCTAGGCCAAATGATGCTTTAACCATGTAATGATGGGGATCATTTCAAATAAGAGTTTCTATGTAATGTAATGCAATTTATAATCATACTGTCGGCTCAAATATAGCCGTTTCTTAATACATAACTGTCACATTGAAAGAAGCAAATAGAGCAGATATAGACCAAAGAATCAACAGAATGAAAATTTGGAGTGAAAGCAGTTATTTGGGTCTTTGCATTACCAGCAGCTGTTTAGCTCAATGGTAAGAGTACCACAATGTTGAAGCAGATACCCAATTAGTTGCAGGTTCATTTCCTGCATATATACATACATGTACGCACACTCACAAGCACACATATAAACAAATATGAATTCTAAGTAATACCTAACTTTAGATAACTTAAATGGTTAATATTCACCTTTATTAAGGCAAATTTTATAATGTCTGCCACTAGGAACAATTACAAAACATTTACTTAGTCATATGAATTCAACTAACTTTCGTCAAATTAAGTCAACAGTTAGCCTCATCAACAGCTTTTTACATTCAAAGCATGATATACTAGAGAATTTTTACCCCAAATATTTTGAGAGTTAAAATTGGCTTTTTAACTATTCCAAACAAAAGAATGTGAACCCTCATCTAATATCTTTATAACAAATGCTCTATGTTAGTAACAAAAAGGATATACATAATAAATTTGAACCTTTAATCTTAATAGTAGCATGAAATCCTCTTCTTTAAATGACAGATTTACTGTTTTGAATCAAATTGTAATAGTCAAAACTTTTGAATCCAAGAGCAAGCTATGTATCAATATAATGACAAATTCGTCAAGGGATGTAACTGTTAAAAGGTAGAATAAAGGTCTCTTTTATTCATTCATTTGCAGATGTATAAGAAAAAATCCAGATTCATTCTGGTTACATCAGACAGCATCAATTTTCTTTCAAAGGGTGACCTAACAGGCAGCAGGTTTTTGACCTGTACATGTACTATTAGTGAAAATAGAGAGAGAAGGGACTCTCATCTGAGGAATGATTTTGATGGGACTGAGAGGTTATTGATATTTTTATGACCTTTTCACTGTTTTTAGTCAATTGATTGTGGATCATTAGTAAGGAAACTGTCATTCAAACCTCTTTTCATGTTGCCAACCCCCAACCCAAATAGAAAGATGGGGGGAGGTTGATGTTTTTGGTTAGTCTAGCTGTCAGGCTATTTGTCTGTCCCAAACTGTATCTTGGACACAACTTTTCATCCAAAAGAAAGAGAGAGACTTGGTATGTATATCTCCATGGAGCCCTTTTGGATGAGGTAGCGTTAGGGCTGGGGATGACTGACCTGCAAGGGCCATTTGTGTTTCACAAACATCTTGTTCCAGGAAAATCATACCACAGTTGTTACAAGTGTCACAAAGTGTGTTAATTCAAAAGCAAGGGTCAAAGTTGGTGAACTTGTCTTTGGAAAGGGGGTTCCAATAAAGCCATTCATCAATCCCCACAGTATAATCAATTTACTTCCAACTTCCTCACAGTCAGCATTACTATTCAATAAGTCAAGGCCACAAACACCAGAATTTAATCAGTGGTTTTGGTTGAATCTTTGAAACTTATCACTCTTACAGCCATAGAGCACACCATGAATTACAAACTGCAAAGCCGTAGCTAGAGAGCACATCAAAATAACCAAAGACTTCATCTGTTTTAATAAACTAGAAATGTGGGATGGTCGTTTAAATGCTTTGATTAAATTAGTGAAAAATGTTGCTGCAACAGGACATTTTCATTATGCTAAATGTAGGTGCCTCTATGTTCAGCAAATGTGCTAGCTTCCTACATAACATCCCTGGCTGTACAAGAAGATTATTGTGGAAGTGTATCATACGGTTTCCTTGTTTCTCTAAATAAGGTACTTAAATTTGTTTGGTGTAAATGCAAATCCTCTGGCAAGAACCCCTGCGGATCAAACCAATGTTCCTATTGGGAAAGCAGACTGAAGTGCTTGATGGCTGTACTGAGTGTCAAGACCAGTCATCCGAAAACACATGTATTGTTGTGACCTTGGAGGAATATGATGATGACAGTGTTCTGTGTGTATATTAGTCTCCAATCACGCATTTTCACAAGACATAAACACATTTTAAAAAAGATTTCTGTCTTTTATAGTCACTCTAAAGCAAAGGGTAACCCTGTATTATCAAGTGTCCAAAGGGAGATAACCAAACATTAATGTTGGGATTCTCATCTGAGGTAATAAGCAAAAAAGCCAGGGTGAAATCTACGGTCAATAATTGCCAATTCATAACTGTGTTAACATTACCAACTAGATGGCTCCATGGCTGCCTGTTGGGGAGTCTCTATTAAGATCATCATCTTCTTCATACCCTCATACTACAAGGCGGGCCTTCATTCTCTTATTATATTCCTTTTATTTTTCAGTGATCACCAACCTTGTTGATACACATCTCTAACCTGTACAGGGCACACATTCATGTACCTCATAACCTCTCATATTTTTAACTTTTTTATCCTTAGCAGTCATTACATCTATTGCTTATTCCTGCTCAGCAGTAAGCAAGACTAAATGTTCCTGTTCAGCTTCTTGAGGTACCTCTCTCCACTGATCAACATGATTCCAGTTATTACAGGTAGGATCTTCCTTTTCCTCTTCTATCATTATATTGATCCAATTGATGGATTTTCCTGTTGATTTTGGCTTAAATGCTCCTCCATGCCTAATCAAAACAATTTGGCCTTCTCTGCCCAATACTTTGTTGAACTATGCCATCCTTTGAAGTTTTGCCTTCTCTAGTGAATTTGGCAACAAAATCTTCATCAGCATAAGTCCTGACATCCAACGTAAGTGCTCTCCTGATTTGTGAACGTATGTTAATGTTGAAGCCAAATACATGTTCATTTCGACTATGTCCAGAGTGATTAAGGAATGCATTTTTAGCACTGATAGCCCATGCCAGGACAATTTCCAGTTCACACTGCTCATCTTCTGATGTTTTTTCCATTGCTTCACTTACAATTAAATTGTGGTGCTCCACAAAGGCATTGCTAGATGGACTTTCTACAACAGTAGTGTAGGTTTCTATGTTAAGCTTTTCATACATCTGCTAGCAGAGGTTATTGTTGAATTCACCCCCATTGTCACTCAAAAAGCAACCAGGAGATCCAAAATAAGTGATCGACATCAAAAATATGTTCTTGATGATTTCCTCCTTATTTCTTGTTTCAATTAATGTGGTCAGTGAGTATTTAGTAGTGGCATCAATAAGATGCAGAATCTATAACATTGTGGATGTAGTCTTTTGAATCATGACAAGCAGTGTCATTAAACTTGTTTCCATGAAGCAATCCCACAACTGGTCACAGAGGAGGTCTTCTAAACCTATGACAAATTTGGAAAGAGTCGCTAATTTCTTTAATAACTTCCAAAATTTCATCATCATTGAATTTTCCACTTCTTTGAAAAAAGGACATCAGTTTCTCTTTTGAAGCATGAGTGAAGTGGTGATGTTTTTCAGTCCTCTTCTTCTATTGATCTAGACTTTTTACTTAGTAACACAATATTTAGAATATTACAATCACCCAACAGCTTGTTAGTTATTGGAAGACAACAGTGCCCTGAAGATGTAGTCCTTAGTAAAGCAGATCTACCTAAAATCCAACAGAGATCATTTCTAAAATACAGCACCATTTCATCAGTTTTCGTTGATTTATGACTTAAGAGGGGAAATAAGTCATTTACATAAATAAGTAATTAGTGCAATAAGTAACACAGAGACACACTCGCTCTCCCTCTTCTAATTCATTCTTCATGCTCTTTTAATAACAGTTTCTTCAAAAAACGTCTTATTGTAAAAAATAAATAACTGTTTCATACTGCAGAAAATATATATATTGGCAATTATTCTGTTTGTTAGATTTACACTGTAGACCCATTATAACATGGATGTCAGGGTCCATAATTTTCTACCTCATTGTGAGTTAGTATCGTAGCAAATTTTCAAATTCTATAAACCTTGATCCATATTTTCCTTTTTACTACATGAGGAATATTGGTGAGTGAAAATAGATGTTAAGTTTGTAAGATTTTTAGCTTGACAAATTACACTGCTTTTCAGTCTGATGAACTGATCCACTCATTCTTAACCATTAACTCTTTTTTGGTCTTCTACAATTTCAAATACATTGCTAATATAAGTCAAATTTCAAATGTGATTGAGACATTTATAAATTCACTTACAACTTATTATGCCATATTTTCATAATTTTTAAAAAAAAGTTCTTATTACTTCTTAATTATTAGTAGTGAAAAATGTTAGGCTTCTCAAAGTGAAAATTTTCTTAACAAAAATCACAAAAAAAGTTTTACATGATTAATCAAATGCATAGAATGACATACGTACAATATAAAACAAATTTTTATAACTTCAACACATTACCATAATAAAGTTCGAAAACACTGTTTGTTAATGAGGAAAATAATCAGCGGTGCTACTAAGGCAGAAAACTGGTAGATACGACTGAAGGAAATGCTTAGGATATATCCTGTCAACAATTCTTTAGCTTCTTTTATCTTCCTTATAAGACCACAAGTTAAACTAGAAAGCACTCAGAGAGAGCATACCTCTGCCAACACTGTAAACTAAAAGCTGAATGAAAATAAAATATCAGAAGAACAGGGGAAAGAACACAATTCTCACAAAAAATGTTTTGTTACTTCTCTTGAAACTTGAAGTTGGGCATCTTAATTTACTGTTTGTTTTTAACCCCTTCCCTTTCAGAATAATGAAAAAAAAACTCAATCAAAAACAAATTGCTAGATCTGCTCCAAAATTTGATCATTTAATCACTTCTTTGACACATGACTAACCCTTCCAGAGAATTTCATTGAAATTCATTCAGACCTTTTGGAGATATTATGTGGACAGACATGTACAAATATATAAATGCATGAAAAAAAAAAAGAAAAAATATCTCTCAACTGCAAAAAATTCCAAGATCCACTCAAACATTATAGCAATTTTTCTCACATCATAGCCCACCCTCCCACAAATTATCAATTAAGTTCATTGAGAATTTTTTGCAATACTGTATGAATGAAAAGACTGGCACAACTGAATACATATACATCTCCAAGTTTGTTGGCAGAAATAGCAAATAAAAATTACAACTTTGCATCATATATAGTTGCCATAAAATTCACATACATTCATGCTTGAAAAGAATTTTTTTCTATTTTTACTAAGTTTCATTGTTTGTGATGTGTAATAAAGTTGCTGACCTGAAATTCTGTTGACAAAAGTTTCTCATTCGTAAGGAAAAGCAAGAACTGTATGTCTCGTCTATTGATATGCCATAAAATAATGCATGAAGCCCAGAATTCAGCATAGTGGATTCTTGGCCATAAATGAATTGGATTTTCAGCCAATACACCCTCATAAGTAGCAAACTTTATTAGTCTCTAAAAGGAATAAATCTTGCTATTATAGTATTCTTGCTGCAAGACCAGCCCATTGCCATTTAAGTTTCCTAATGGATTATATGATATCTAGGACTTGTTTCTCCTCTAATATACTGTGCTGCCTTGCGATATCTCCATGTGATATTGAGCATGATTCTCTCCAGTACACATTGTATAAGGGGCTATCTTGGTTAGATTCCATGTTTTAACTCCATAAGAGACTATGTGAAGGATACATTGGTTGTATACCCTTCTTTTTAGGACAAGTGGGATTCTCTTAATTTTGAAGGTTTCCAACCTAGAATGATTCTTTGCTGGATCTTCTCTTCTTTTGTCCCAGGTAGATGTAGCAGTCTACTTTCTTCAGTTCTACATTTTCGATTTAATGTTCACCAAACCAGAAGAGAACATAAACGAACTGGACAACAAAATGACATCTCTAATTGAAGTCACAAATATGTTTAAGCCAAAAAGCAAACGAACCACCATCAGTAAACTTTCATAAGGAACAGAGAATCTCATATAAAAATGCAGCAATCTTAAGCCACCAATAATAACAGGAGAAAAGATTAAAGCAACCAAGTTAAACAAAACCATCCAAAAGAGACAACGAGAAAACAAAAGAAGATACACAACAGCAGTCATCAAAAGTATTTTCAAAAAAGTAAAGGCTTCAAGATTATCAAGAAGACTCTCAGTACAGGAAGATTGCAATTATTATGCTTAGAAAAATGGAAACCTAATAATGGATGGGGATCAGATTGTCAAACATGCCCAAGAATCCTACAAAAACCTCTATTTCTCTAAACAGGGGTCACAGAACAATGAATGAGATATACAAATCACAAAATTCAAAGATTTCACAGAAGTTACTCTCCAGGTGGTAAAACAAGTCATCAAATAAACAAAAAAAAGAAAGGCCTCAAGACCAGGTAACCAGCAATCTACTCCAGCGTTTCTCAATTTCTGATTAAACCAGTTATCATTTAAAATATATGAAAACTTTATGAAAGAGAAAGTAATAGACTAATAAAGATGAATAATAAATTTTATGTAGGAGTTCCCTGAGACATGAAATTTATTTCAAGAGTTCCCCAAGAGAAAAAAGTCTGGAAATGCTGATCTACTCAAAAAAGCTGGTAACATCACCACTAGGAAACTAACCATTCTATTCAACTTATGTCTCAAACAGAGTAAAGACCCAGAAGATTGGAACACCTCAATCATAATGCTGTTTTATAAAAAAGGGAACCTGAAAGATATAAGCAACTACATACCAATAAGTCTACTCATTGCATAAACAAATTTTTTACCAAAGTGATCATCAAAATGAAAACCAACCATGGGAAGGAGCCAGCTTCAGCAGAAGCTACTCCACCATCAACCATCTCCAATCGAATAAAAAAGAAAACAGCAGAATATCAAGCCACTCCCTGTAGCATTTGCTGACTTATTATACGTAGGACCTTCAAATTGTTTGGTTATGTAGATTGATGATTACTATTATTTAAACATAACTTTCTGTGAGGTCTGCACCAGTTTCAGTAATGCTGAGACGAACATATATAGTCGTTTGTATAATCATATGAGATGAAATCTAGACATACCAATTTCCATTTCATTGAGGCAATTCAACAGACACTCATATACAACTTGCTATCAAGGAAATTCCCCTCATATTGTGCCAGGGAAAACACGTTAGATGCTGATAATGCTTTTGATTCCCACAAATTGCAATCTACAGCCAAACAGATCTAGTCCTAGTGATTGAGGATAATATGACTCTTCTCATCAAGTTATCACATTAATCAACTATTTGCTTGGAACCTAGCAAAAAGTAGTCCATTGAAGCTGTTCATAGTAATCCCAAATTTTAATACATACAATAAATGTCATAGAGCTGTTGGTTTGAATTTGGAGGATTGACTTTGTGCACAGAAATTAACATACTGTTTACTGAGATGTGGGATTTTATTGATAGGGTTTAAGGGGTCAGTGTATTAGTTTGATTGAACAAGTTTCAGAAGTTAATGATGTGATTTTGTTTTTTGTTGTTTTTTTTTTCTTATAAAATCCAGGATAACCAAATGACTAGTAAACTTTATCACGTTATCACAGATTCACAGACATAAATTCCCACCCTATCTCTAGCCGGATGTAACCTGACCGGCCCAGACCAAGCTATGGGGAGGCGAAGGTGAGCATGAAACTTGGATAAGAAAACCTGGCCTCGGTTCTGATAGTAATGCAGCTTTTCGTGTAACAGATGTTACCATTTATGCACTGACTGCTGAAAATGACGTGAAAAACCTACTATGGTAATCATGGATTAATTAATTAAACAACTGGCGTTTTTTCCAGCTGAGCCACGAAACCTACTTCATTGGTGATTTTTCGGTTATTATACATGATGTAGACTTGACAGAACTAGTGGTGTGTCACCGATTGAGCATCATGGTCTGCCATAGAACTATAACGAGGGGGATTGAATCATTCTGAAAACTTATCGTATGTAAACTCTGGGAAGTTGAAAATGAGATAATTTACATCCATAAGAAATAGTAGCGAGACGTAATTTTTTTCATTTAAGAAGGAGGCCAGCTAGAGAACAATTGCCTCATCCTTCACTACGCGCACCCTCATTTGACACAGAAAAAGTATTCAAACATCAACTAATTTAGGTAGGGTAGAGTCTTCGTAGGACATTATCCAATATCGGGGGAAATAATGTACTCGGATACATAGACCGAACACTAGACCATGTAGCTTGAGAAAAAAATGTAGAGAAAAAAATGTGTGTTGATGTGAAAGCAAAAATCTAGGCCAGCTAGCCATTGAAAACTAGGTTGCATTTGGTTCCGGGGGGTGGGGGATAAGCCATGTCTCAGCCCCTTCCGCTTGGTACACGTGTCCTCGTTATTCACTACCCCGACCCCATCCTGTCCATATTCTCTCTCAACACCATCTCCTTCGATTACCTTCCCGTTTTCCTTATTATCTTCCATTTCTCTGGTTTCCCTTCCTTATGCCCTGTCCGCTTTCTTTCGGTCTGTCTGGAAAGTTACTTCTCGTCTCTGCCTTCTCATTTTTCACAGCCTTTTTCTTCTGTTTTTTTTTTCTCTATCTGATTGTTTTAATTTTCTAATTGAAAATTCCTTTTGTCCATTCCTTATCGATATTTTCAAACTTACAACTGATATAATTAATTCTAAAGCACTTTTTAATCAATAACACTCCACATGGGGTTTAATTTTAGAAAAAAAAGCAAAACTTTTTAAAAAATGTGGATGTTCTTTTATTCTTCACCGAATTATATATTTTAGTTTTGGATTACAGCTAATGAGAGTTAATCTGGGTCACCTAACTAAGGGCCATTTTACGGATATCTCAACGGTTCATGTTAACCTAGATGGTCTAAATTATTATAATAAGTACTGAATATAATTATGTCAATGATTCTGTGTAAAAATATTGGAAATTGCAGAATTTATTGATTTTTTTCTTTCAAATATCCAGGATATTCTTTTTTACTTCTCTTATAGTATTCTATAAAGACACTGGTAATCATGGAATCAATCTATTTAAAAAAAACACCCAGTAAAATAATTTCTTTTTATTCTAATATTTATTTCACTTCAAAGCACTATAATCATATAAAGCTAATATTCTTCATAACAGGAATTTTAGAAGATCTTCAAATACCTAAAACAATATTTTATCCATGTTTGATCATCAAAATCTGCATTATTAGGAAAAAGGATTAGAAAAAACCTGATGTAATCTTTTTGAGAAAAATCTATTGATTCGGACTTTTACAGAATATTAATAGTGTAAAAAGCTGTCCATTTGTAAACATTAAAATGGCATATCCAAATATGTTATATTTTTATGAAAAATATGAATTTTATTTAATAACAGTGCTTTAGAATTATAAAAAAAACGTTTTTCTAAATTTGATTTTATTGCTTCTGTGTTTTCCAGTGTTTGAACAATAAAATACAGCATGAGAATTAATGAATAACAATATTCTGGGTATTTTTCAAGAATTTAATAATTCAGCAATTACCAGTATTTTTACTCAAAATCACTGTCAAAATTGGATTCAGTACCTAATATAATAATTTAGACAATCTTGGTTTAGACAATCTATGTATAGTTCATTTGGATTGAGACAATCTGGGTTTAGAAGAAGTAAACTGTCACCATCTCGACTAGTTTGTTAGCTCCTACAAATATTTTAGTAATTTTGCAAGTGTTTTACAAAAAAATCATTGACAAAATTAGATTTATTACTTATTATAATAGTCTGCATATCATAAATTTAGAAATGAAAATTGTTGAAATTCTGACTTTGGACAAAGTCACCAAGAAAAAATTAATTTCTTTTAAATGATCAGTGAATTCAAATTTTGATTCCTGTAAGCTTTATTCTCATCTTTTTCCCACTATTAATGTCCATTGTTGTGGATTTTTTAATCACTTGATTATTAGATTTTATGAATATGTGTGACATTTTATCTCTACACAGCATCAGAAGAGTCACAAAATACAAAGCTTAATCTTAGGTAATGAATTATGTGCTCTCTCTCTCTCTCTCCCTTCTACAGATACATCCAGAAGTGCAAAAAAAGTGACAAGTGAAGTGTTTTAATCCAAGTCATGATTAATTGGTGTTATTTTGCACCAATTATTCCTATGGCCTATTTAGTTATTCATTTAGTTGATCTAATATTATCTTGAGTTCAAAGTTCTCAGCAAATCTTAGATTACTATGATATTTGCCATCAATACTGATTCCTCTATTTGTCCTGTCTAAATTTCTGAAGATCATTTTGAGGCCAATTCTGAAGAGTTTAGGTGAGCAGGTGTCACCTTGTCTTATCCTTTTTCTAACTCAAAGGATTTTTATATAACCTGATAAAAGAACTGCCAAGTTGGTAGATTATATTGTAGAACTTTGAAATGCTTCTTATGTGACTGAACTGATAAGTTAAAGGATTTCCATTGGGATGAAGGCCTACTTGAAGTCACCAAATGTTACAATGAGTGGCATACTGTTTTCTGTTGCTTTCTCTTTTATTCAATTCACCAAATTGAGATATAGAATAGATTATATAAATAAATATTACTTATTTCATTTGAAACATTCCTCACTGAATCTCGAAAGAAAGAAGGGAGAAGATAAATTTAGATAGTTTACTGAAGGGAGGGAATGGGGAGAAAGGGAAATTTGTTAGTTTAATAAGAGGGTAGGAAGAGAAGGGAGGGAAAGAATGGGAAGATACAGGCATAGGGTGAGAGAAATGCAGAACCATGAGATAATGGGTAATCCAAGGAATTGTCCAGTACTAAATATGCCCAAATTTTTAAAAAAACATGCGTGGACACATACTAAGGTTCCAATTTAGCATGAACTTACATTGATAATTGAAGCCCCCTCAATAACATCTTATCTTTTCTGTACTCATTGGGGAGAAATGTGTTCAACATTTCAAGTTCCAACTGAGTGGTTAGGGCAGGGTGAAGACCAGATACATAGATACATATTAATGTCAAAACACATGAATAACTTGAACCCAACAATAGCATCTGAACCAGTGCTGTAGGTAGTGGTGATTGATTATTTTTTCTTCAATCAAAGTCACGGGGAGATATTGACTATAATCTGTATGCTTTGAGAATAGAGAAGAAATTAAGAGATTAGATTTGTTCAAATGAAGGGAACAATAAAATATGGTTAGTAGGAGAGACAGTAGCTAATTGAACCCAAGGATAAGACAGACAGCAGGCTTCTTTTGGAGCCCATGGGGTTTTCAGTCATCTTGGTCACATGGCTAAGTCACACTATTGACAGCCTTCTCACACCTGAAATCTGGCATGTATGTATTGCAGACTGGTGAGGTGAGAGCAAAAAAAACAACTTTGATCATTAAAAGTAAACTTGTAGAAAATTTGTTCTGAATCAGGTTTCAGAGCTAGTGAATGGTATCAGCCAGATATGCATAACTGATAGCAAACTTGTACATCAAAAGTTTTGTTGGGGAGTGATGCTTTCTCTCTATCTGATGACAGTGCTAATCAGTGGCTTAGCAACTGTTCTCAGTGGCAAAAACAATTTTGGCAACCCCAATTATGTTGTTATTGATTTGAATAAATTACATTGTTAAATTGTTTTTATTTGTTTACCGTTTTCAACATCAAGTAAGTGAGTGTGTGAAACTTTACTATCAGAAAATTTTGAAAATATTCCTGAATGATTTGAACATTGTGTGTTTGTGTGTGATCAGAATAGGGTGTGGCTTGAATGCATGTTTCGGGTTTGTCTCCTAACCTTAACAAATATCATCGTCATCAGTCTTTTAATGTCCGTCGTTGGACATAGAGCTTCCCGAGGATTCGCCACAATTCTCTATCATGGGCGTCACGGAGCCAATATTTCCTGAATCTGTCTAGTTCATCTCTCCACCTTGTGTTCTGTTAGCCTCGGTTTCTTATGTGATCTCTGGGGATCCATGTTGTGAGATGTGATGTTCATCAGTTGTCTTTCATTCTAGCGACATGGCGTGCCCATTGCCATTTTAGTTTTTTAATAGTTTCTATAATGTAATAGACACCTGTTTTCTTCCTTATATACTGTACTGTCATGTGATCTCTCTATGTAAGGTTGAGCATGATTCTCTCATGCGCACGTTGCATACTTCTCAGTTTGCAAGTCTATCTCTTGGTTAGGTTCCACGTTTCAGCTCCATAAGTGACTACCAGGAGAATGCAAGTGATGTGGCTGGGTCTTTTGGTACTGAGGACCCAGCAGGAACGGCCGGTATAATTTTTATTGTCCGTGTTTTGAAGAGTATGTTCCTGGTAAAATTCTTGGGCGCGTTTAACACTTCTGTCTCTATCTGTTGTTATGTCTCCATTTTCTTCGAGAATGTTAGTTATCTATTTCTTTCCTGCACTGAGAGCTTTGTTCATTGCTTTAAATCTTCAACGTTTTTCAAGGTTGGTCTCAATGATAGCTGCAGTATACCTTCTTTTGTCTTCTCTTAGTTTCTTCTTTATTGTATTGTTCAGTTTGATTTCTTCTATTTCCTCCCTTGTGGTCATTGGTGGTTTGAGGTTTCTGCACTTTTCAGTTTCCTGGTTTCATCTGAGATTTTGCTATATTGAACATATTGGCTGCTTCTAATAGAGAGGTTGTTATTTTGTTGTGGAGTTCATTAACATTGGTGTTGTCTTCGTCAGTAAGGATATCAAATCTGTTTTTCAATTCTAGCTTGAAGGCTGAGGTGAATTCATTTGGTACGTTTAGTGGCTACGGTCTAGTGTAGAACATTTTCCTGCGTTCTTTGTTTATGTTCATTTGCATCTTACATCTTACCATTCTATGGTCGCTCCCAACATTCACTTGGTTTAGGATTTGGATGTCTTTGATGGTGTGGCTTTTGTACGTTAGAATGTAGTCTATTTTGTATTTGGTTTCATGGTTGAGGCTCTTCCAAGTCCATTTTCTGTTGGGTTTCTTTTTGAAGAATCTTTTCATAATTTTGAAGTTGTTTGCCATTGCAAAATTTACCAGATCTTCACCTCTCTCATTCCGTCTTTTCTATCCAAATTCTCCGACGCAGCTTTCATTTTCTTGTCCTACTTGTGCGTTGAAATCTCCCATGATGACATTGAAGTATTTTTTGGTATCTTGTAGTAGGGAGTTCAAGTCATCATAGAAGTTGTTTATTTCTTCTTCGATTGATTACAAAGTGGGAGCATAGACTTGGATGACATCTTCGAGAGTTGTATGGTGACACTAGCCATGCGGTCTGAGATAGCTTTAAATCCTACTATGTTATCTTTATTGATAAGAAAGCCTACTCCACGCTGTTTTACCTTCTCTCTTCTGTAATTGTAGAGAAGATGTTTGCTTTCCAATTCTATTAGTTCTTCTCCTGGTCTTCTCATTTCGCTAAAACGTATGATGTCCCATTTGATGTCTTTGATTTCGTTTTCTAGGTGGGTCAGGTGAGAGTCTGTTGTGAGTGTCCTGACGTTGTAGGTGCTGATGTATAACATTGGGTTTAAGGATTCTGTTTGGGTTTTGTTTGGGTAGTCACTGTTGGGACGCATCACTCCCACCCAAGGCAAGAGATCCGGCTGGGCCTTTCAGGACTGTTGGCCAAACAGGAACGGGCATTCTCCTGGTGTAGTGTTTGGGTAGTTGCATTTGGAGCACATCATCCCCACCCAAAGCAAGTGATGTAGCTGGGCCCTTTTGGGACCGAGGACCCAGCAGGAACGGGTATCCTCCTAGTGTAGTGTTTGGGTAGTCGCATTTGGAGCGCATTACCCCCACCCAAAGCAAGTGATGTGGCTGGGTCTTTTGGTACTGAGGACCCAGCAGGAACGGCTGGTATAATTTTTATTGTACGAACCATTGGGAGTATTGGATAGTTATTAATGACCAAATTACTCACACAAATCAATTCAATTTAGTTGCTGTAAAGGGTATTTGTCTGCTTCCCAACAAAATCAAAGTTGTGGATACATATCATTATTATTGAAAATGATGTAGTTTCCTTCAGGTTGAAAGAGAAAGTGTTTATCAAATTATGCTTCTTATTCTACTAAATCACTGCAACTGAGAAAATAATATATTTACTTTTACAAAAATATTTGTTCTATTATTTAACAATACCAAATTTGTGAACGTGACAAAAAGAAGAAAATTATTTACTTTCAGGATAAAATTGTGTAGGTCAGTCATATGAATGTTTGTCATACAGTGGTCAAACCAATTCAAATTGATCTTCCTAACTACCCCAAGAAATAATCTCTAAAGATTATTTATTCTTCCAATAATACCAAATTTGCGGAGGCTATTTTTTATAGCTCAAATAGGAAATATGAATGCATACAAAATGCGGGTTTTCTCAGAATTTAATGATTTTTATGTGCAAGTTATCTGCTGTGGTTGAATTATGTATATTGTGTATATTGTCAAGCACCAATCGATTTGCTTTCTCGTGCAGATACCATATAAAAAATCTACTTTTCAAATTTTAACTTGTAAATAGTTGGTATAAATTGTTTTACTTAACCTAGAAAGTAATTTTCCATGTTCATTTTCCTTCCACCATCTTCTTTGAGTGGTATACATAAGGATTAAATTTGAACTCAAAATCATGTACTTGACCTTTTTCAAAATTAGATTAGACTCACCTTAACCTTTATAACTACAATATAATGGCTTCAGCAGAAAAAAAACTTATGTACATTAACAAAATACTGTTCATCAAAATGTATTTAACTTGATATTTGATCGGAAACTGCCATTTCTCAACTAGCATCAAAAGCAAACCACAAGTTGCAGAACTGGGTGGCCAATCATCCATTAAAGCTCCATCCAGTTGTTACAGCTGCCAAACACAAGCAAAACTAGCTCCTCTCTAAGGTGACCCTGACTCCCAACAAACTGGAGGATCAACCAAGTAACATGCTTTCATCTTCCCACTATCTAAGGTTCCCTCTTTGTTGGGGTGTAAAGTAAGTGATATCTACTTGCTGGCCATTTGGGTGCCCTGAGCATTATTGCATTGTAGTGCCCTCTCCCTACAGAAAAATACAAATGAGATCTTAAAAAGAAATATATTTTATAAATTCTACAAAGACAGAAAAATAATTCAATAACATATACCAAAGAAACATATACTATTAAGAATAGATATAAATAAAATAAATATATACAAATAAGAAAACAGAACTACACAAATAGTCATACAAAAAACAGGAAAAAGTTACAAAGCTTTGTTGAGACAGATATTCAAATATGCAGGTTTCATAAGATATTCTCTGGTCACCAGTTTTGTAGAGTTCTTCAGTGATAATGTAGGAGACAAAGGATTTCATCTCCTAGTGGTTTGGCGTTGATAAATGTCACTAGAGATGTGGAAAGAGAAAGGGAGATGTACAAAGAGAATGTGCGCTAAGTATGAACTTAGATGCGGAGATTAAACGAAGTAAAAAGAAACACATAGAAGTATTTGGATGGACAAATAAGATGTACATTTAATACATGGGGATTAATGATAAATGATCGATAAAAATGAAGTACTCATAATGATGACATTGAAATGATTGATTGCGTAGAGATAAGAGATAGCGAAAGGTGAGAGCTTTGTTGTCATCGATAGTACTGGCATAAGAGTAGGAGCAGAGTTGTCTGAACTGCCTGTGAATCCATATGGCTTGGATCATACCAAGGAATGAATATGGAATCCGGGTTCAGTGTGTGAGCTAAACTGCCAAGTTGTGTGCATGACTTGGGGGCTATTCTCTGAGGCTGATAGACACTCAACGAACAGACCACGAAAGACAAAGAACACAGTTTTATCCATACGCATTTCCTGAGGTAAAGAGAATAAGGATAGATAATCGTAAAACGCATGACCAATTCCTTCATGAGAGTGAAAGGTGTATACACATTTGGAGCACATGATGAGGACACAGTTATGTAGCAGTGTGTATGTGAAATACCACGACATCAGAGAAGTGAAATAGGTTAAGTTAGTACAGAGATAGGTCATGGTGGAAAAATAGTTAGGATCGGATCAGCCAAGCGGTTTGCAAAATTATACCAATACTGGCAACAAGTGGAGTGTCCATGCCAATGAGCATTGGACCATATGCGTCCAGGGCTTTTATACAGATCATTGTAGGAAGCAACGTTTTCGATATCTAGCTAAAAGAAGGGTATCATATCTAATCAGGTATCAATTTCATAGGTGTTTCCATTCATAACAGTATTTCACTAAACTGGACAACTATTCATGCAGTTAATTTTCTGAAAAATCTTCGTTATAGACAGATTTTTTACATAGGAAGGTTATATTAGATTTTTTTCTAATCTTCAATAACACATAATAAAGTAATCTGTCATACAAGTTTGAGGGTTTTTCTTCTCAGATGTTAAGTTCCAGTGAAAGGTTTTGTCTGTGTTTATAAATGAAGCGATTAAAATGTTGCTTATTTTTCATTTTCTTGAAAATTTTTTACTCAATGACAAGTACTCAATAATTACTTTTAACAGTTTATTAAGCCATTTCAAATATTTTCACTCAAAATTATTGACCAAATCAGATTTTGTACTTATAGTACTTTAGACTAGTGGACTGGGGCTGAGCCGTGAAGTATGTGCTATGAGGCCAGAAAGAATATCATCATCATCATCAATCTTTTAACGTCCGTCCTTGAACATAGACCTTCCTCAGTATACGCCATATTTTTTTATCATGTGCGATAAAATGAAAAACAAATGAATTTCATTGAATCTTAATAGAGAATTTGTTAAATAAACCCATTCAGAAAGAAAATTGAGTGTATCAGTTATTTATAAGGGACTTGTGGTTGACTTTTCACCTATGTAATGGTCATGATTGACACTCCCTTGTTGGACAGTGCATGAAAATATTGTCAATATTGAAGTCGAGGATCACTGGTTTCGACAATGTGAACAGTCATCGAATAAAAAAACAAACCAAATCTCAAAAATCTTATTAATTTATTAAATTACATTATTTTAAATTAAATTATTTCTTATTTATTCTAAAAATAAAACTTCTCTCTTCGGTCTTGTGACTTTATGACCACCATCCTATAAATTAACCTAGGTGAACCTCCATACTAAATAGAAAAAGTAAATAAAGAAAAGACAAAAAGCAAAAAAGAAATAATTTTTTATTTCACAAAAAATGTGTCAGCAGTTTGTTTTTTACCATTGACATCTTGCCATCTGTACTTTCACTTCTCAGTCCCTGACTCCTCTGGCCCTTCTTTGTTACCTTTTTGACCCAAATTTTCTGCTGCATGTGTTATGTGTCATCTAACCCTAAAGCAACCACACAGCCAGAGGGAGGCTACATGATAAAAGGGGCCAAGGCACCAAATTTCATGCTATCACTTTGACAAATAATGTATTTCTCATATCACCTGCTTATAACTGTTTATAAAACCAGGGAAACTCGCTGAAGATTTATTCTCTTTTACAACCTTGAAGGCATAGTCTTGAGTTAAATTCAAATTTTAAGTCGACAATTCTTAAAGAGCATGTTTGGATGGGGCCAAACTTTATGGTGTGTGTGAGTGAAATAATTTTCAATCATACGAAACTACAGCTTTTAAGTATTTCAGTTACTTCTCTTCAGTGTTGCCAATTTAGATATTTTTTATCTGAATTCAGATAATTCTGAAGAACAGAAGTGAAAGGAGATAATTTATAGAAACTCTGAAGAAAGATCCATAATCTTAAATTTTTTATTTGTTCTTATTCGATTTCTCAAACTGCTGATCCATGCCACTTCAAACTTGACACTGCACTGCTTTATGTGCTGAGTAATATATCTGGTGAACGTCAACTTCATACAATGATCAGTTGTCAAGTAATAGTGGTACACAGACACAGGTTTCTACAAATGTAATTTGATATGCAAGAAAAGGTGAGTGTGCCCTTTTTGGTGGAAGTTTTCATCCCTCTTTTACAAGCAGTGAAGTCTCTGGTAGAGAACTATCAGTGCATGTTTTATCATTCTATGAAGCCTCTTATCAAATATTTGACCTGAGCAGATAGATGAAATGCCTCTTCTCACTGTGAAAAGAAATTTTTTTTCATGGGATTTTAACCAAAAAGTAATGAATATTTTTCAGTTTCATCACAATCATTAAAACATTGTTTTATAAAGGACTATGTCTCTCTGATGAAGGCTACTTTAATTGTTGAAGATTTTGAATAAGTTTTGAAAATTTCAAAAAGCATGAGTATTAACTTTTAAAACCATCTGATTTTGTTCTTTCCAACAAAAAATGGAATTTGAAAATTAATTTTGCTCAAAAGTGGGTTGAGATGTCATTCATCACTTCATTTTACATGAGCTTTGGCTTTTCTAACAGTATGAAGCATTGTTTCTGAATTGTTGAATTACAACAATGATTGCAAATGAACTGTTGAAGATTTAAATACGAGTTAATCACAGAGCTTATCTATAAATCATAATAGCCATCATAGTCTCATTCATAAGCAGATTAATGGAGATGAGGAATATTAAAATCTTCCTTAGCCCTTAAGAGGGAAATATGTATGAAATCATGTTTAGTTGATAGAACTAGCAGATAGGTAGTACAAACTACTGCAAGCTACAATCACGTTTTGTCAAAATTCAGTTGAAATATTTGTAATACACTAACTTGCAGTGGTCTATACTACACTATTGTCTTTTTGACAGATGTCTTTTGTTTTGATGCCTCATGACCAGTCAACCTACACACAAATGACTTGCTAAAAAATCTAACCAGGGAGTAGAGCTCCGC
Organism: Thysanoteuthis rhombus; assembly: GCA_963457665.1. Lineage (NCBI taxonomy): Eukaryota > Metazoa > Mollusca > Cephalopoda > Oegopsida > Thysanoteuthidae > Thysanoteuthis > Thysanoteuthis major. The sequence goes on along the minus strand of OY735214.1, from coordinate 26,196,126 downwards.
CAACTCTTGAAATATTTGTATCCAAAATTGAAGAATAAACTATCTAAATCTTCTGGAAAATTATCTAATGTAAATTTAAAAATACTCTGCATATCATTTAGCCACCATTTACTGCATGCTATAGCAAAACATAAATAACAACTCTAAAATTTAATCAAATAATAATCATATACATTCATTATGCTACTCACATTTCTCAGGGTTAATCAGCTGTATCTTATGTCAGATACAAATTTTGCATTCAAAATATCCGATTACTTCCTTTATATTATTATTTTTCCTCCTCAGGATTTCTCAAGTCTTGGATGAGAAATAGAGCCCATGATGCAGTTTTATAAGTGGAGGGGCACAAAGTTAGTGACCCATGATTGGAGCCACAGTGAAAATTTCCAAAATTGACTCCTCTAGATTGCTAAAAAATGTATTTAAGGAACATTATTCAGTAATTTTTGACATTCATGAATATCAGAAATCGGTATTCCAAATGTTAAGAATTGCATCATGTTCATTTTACCTTTGATTTCTGACTGTAATCAGATTTAAAAGTCTGATTTATTAAATTTACCAAACATGAAGAACCTGTCCTCATGATAGTACAAAAAAATGTTGAGAAACCTTTAGTTGTGATTTTTTGGGGAGAAAATTGAAGGAAAAGCCACCTAATTTGGTTGTTAATTTGGACGCTAACTTAGAAATTACACCTTTCCAATGGTCAGAGAACTTTTACATATTATCAAGCATACTTGATATTGCTAGAAACTGTTGGAAAAACTTTTCTAGAGTGAATAACGGACAAATAATAGGCATTATAAGTATTTGGTGGCCATCTTGGATGTCATCTTGAAAATTTTACATGCTAGGCCATAGAAAAAATTTTTGACAAATTTTTTTTCAAAGTACTTATAAAAACCATACTTCATAAATAATAATCATACTAATAAAAAGTTCTCACAGGATGGGGTCCTGTGAGAATGTAGAGCTACATTCTGGCACACACTATACACATTCCTCCATACGTCAGAACAGATAGGTTAGCAAGCTGTTGTCTTCTAATAGCTGCCATCTTTTAACTTTGAAAAGTTTTGGACAAGTTGTCTGTTAATGAATATAACCTCTGTTCAAATGAAAGACAAAAATAGAATAAAAAATTTTGCATTTGTTAATTGCAACCCATGATTCTCACTCTAACATCTGTCAATTTCAACAAAAAAAAAATCCTAAGCACGAACTGTCCATTATGTTACACAAAGATTGTCATATAAACATGCCTTGTTGTGTGCATATTCCTCAGTATCAGCTTCTTCAATGTTTTCTTGGATGAAGCCAAGCATTTTTTCTCGTTTTAGAGAGGATGCATATTTAACTAAGTTCCTATTGAATCACCAAGGATTTTACATTTGTTTGTCTAGTCTTTCACAGATGAACTTAAGGAATACCCTTGGCAATGGTTAACCATGGTTAACTCTTTAGCTGGATAGTCAAAATTTGGGAAGCCACAGCTGATTTTTCTCAGCCTGTTGCTTGCACCATCCTACATTTGCCCCCTGCAGTTGAACAGTAATAACTGTATTTGAATTAGCAGATCTTTTACTGCAGAAACTATTGTGTCTCTTTTTTTTATATCAGTCAGGTCGTAAAAATCAAGAAAATCTTTTTAACATTCAGTTTTGGGTAAAAATTACAAACAGGAAATATAATACAAATGTGTAAAAAGTTTTCTTCCCAACATCTGTATATCATGCCTCCCTTCTCTCCCTATGCATGAATTGCAAAAAATTTAAAAAGATCATTCTAAAATTTTTATCTTAATTTATTCTAATCTATGAAGTATAGCAAATCATTAACAGTTTGTTAATTTTCATGCTACTATTTATCTTCATCTTGATATTTTTGTTGCTTTTTATCTCAGGTCTTCTCAGATCGTATTCCCTCCGCCTGTGAGTAAATAAACAGTGCTGATTGGAATCCCCCCCTTTCTCTGTTATGTCATAGTATATACAAGGTAAATGAAATAAATAAAATAAATAAAACAAAAATGAGAATAAAAAACAAGAAAAAGAGAAGGCAAGGAAGAAAGAGAGGAAAAAAAAAATGAAAGAGGATGGAAAGCAAATGGGTCACTTTTACAATTTTAAATGTTGAGAAAATAATACTAGTGTTGAAGGATACTCTCAAGTGTAGAATAATTATTTTTTAAATTCTTTCAATTTTCCAAGAAACCTCATTTGAAAAAAAAAAATCCAATAGATATTCACAAATGTTGAAACCGAATATTTTGTTGTTGATCACACAAGTAATTTCTCAAAAACAGAAAGAACAAACATACAGCAGGCTGAGAAGCTGAGAATAACTTGACCTTTCTATTCATTCACAAGGAAAGGATCAATTTCTTTCCATTGTTGAGGATTTGAAATATTCCTGGACATTTGATAGGATTGACATAAACAAAGATATTGTGTTATTTTTAATGAAGACCATCTATTGTTTATATTTAAATGGTGTAAAATCACTGATTCTCCTGCACATCTGTTAATCAATCAGATTCTTGAAAACATGCAGCATTCTTGAACGATTAGAAAAATGTGAATATAATTTTTTTGAAACAACAATACTCTTTGTTTTCTTTCTATTCTTTACAAATAGGATTATGTATAATGCTTTGTCCATCACTATAAAGTCCTTTTATAGCATAAAAAATGTCAGTTTTGCAAAAAAAAGTGGGAAACCTGTGCCCCATCAAACGACTGAAAAAATTGATATTCAGCATATTAGGAATTGACTAATCAACCAACCAAAAAGTGTCCTTTGGAAATGCGTGAACATTTAAAAATCAAATATAATTCAACATAGTAACTAAAAAGACAATTTTCAAAACAAAAATAAAAGATGTCAGACTTACTTTCAATCCCCATGACAAAATTGAAAAATATTTGAATGTGTAAGAGATGATTTTCTCTCAAAGAAAAAAACTATTGAAACCATATCAGTGGAAAAGTCCATTATTTCAAATGGGCAGTGGGAGATAATTTTATCAGCAAAAGTGCAAGAGTCAAAAAAAAAAAAAAACACATTTTATATGTATCATCATCAGTCTTTTAATGTCTATCATTGGACATAGACCTTTATCGAGAATCACCATACCTCTCTATCATTGGTGTAGCAGAGCCAGTACTCTCTGAATTTGTGTAGTTCGTCTCTCCATCTTGTATTCTGCCAACCTTGGTTACACATGTGATCACTGTGGGTAAAAGTTGTGTGTTGTGATGTCCATCATTTGTCTGTCATTCTTGCAACATGACCAGCCCATTGCCATTCAAGTTTTCTGATGGATTCTATGATGTCTTAGACTCCTGTTTTCTCTTTGCTATATTGTGCTGTCTTGTGATCTCTCTGTTTTTGCCCCCCTAATTGGATTTTTCCTCGTCTCTCATGTAAAAGACAATCCCAGTTCTTTATGGACTGCAGATCAACGTTTGAAATTAGGCTAGATACTTACTTTCATCATTACTAAACAAAACAGCAGAAAAATTATGATTTTTTTCCACAAATTCAACAATAAATACTTTTTTTCAAGTATGAGTTTAGGGCAATACATCATCTGCTTGCCACTATCAACTGCAACTGGCTGTCAAACAAGAGGTTCCGTGAGGTGTCAATTTCTGTTAAGTAGGTCAATGGAGTCCACCGAGATGCCTACATATTAAATGTCTACTTTACCTTTTGTATGCATAAATAAAACTTCCCAATTTATTTTTGTTTCTATTGTTTTCATTTATTTCAATATTTGTTTTGTATTCTGTGGCTTTGAGCTGCATTGAATTTATAACATACTTGGGAGGAGTATGACTTTAGCCATGAACATGAAAATGTGATGGTTGAAGAGTTGTGATAAAGACACGCTGCACAGGTACCAGTCATGTAGACAGTATTGCAATAAGTAACAATTATATAGGGTACTGTGATTATGAGCTCTAAATTTTCATATAGCTAGTTTGCTGAATGCAATGCAGTAAAAGAGAAAGTGTAAATATTGATAAGAGCTATGCAGCCTTATTCATGTGTTTTGTTAGTAGGACGTGTTTTTGATGCATAGAAACATTGGTATTATTAGTGTAATTCATGGTTTTTGTTTTTATAACCCATTCAAGCTTCTGCTTATTGATACTGTATTTTGGATTGTAGTGTGATTTTCAGCCTCTTGGAAGTAGTATCCATGTATTAGTCAACCCTATAAATCTAACCTTAAAAATAGTCTAAAAAATTAGACTCCTACATAAGCATACATGGTAAGTGATTAGTTAAAATTCATATTTGAACAGCTGAGACAGCAAAAAATACAGTGATTAATACATGTGGGACTGGTAGTGACAATAATTTGTTTTGATTGGGATTTGTTTCATTTTTCATTTTTCACCATTTGTGATATAATTATAGTTTTACTTATCTAAAGAGTGACACAAAGATAACCAAGTGGTCAGAATGATTTCACTGCCAAAGAAATCGGCCTTGTCATTCATCTTTGAATCAAACTATAGTCAGATAAGGTGTGTAATTTTCCACTAGTGACATCTTGTTGGCTTTTAAAAAGTTTCAGATTTTGTAACATTTTGGTTTTCAGAGTTTCAGGTAAGAGGTACTCAACCTGTATAAGATGGGAATTGGTCTTGGCTTCTTGTTTACTTTTTTAAAGTTTTTTTCAAGAAAGAGGGCCTTTTTTTCTTTCACTCTTCTAGGTCACTATTTGACAGACCAAGTCTGAACTTTTCGTTGGTTCTTACCCTGAAGTTCAAGGGATTTGGTATATTTTGATATTTAAAATGATTGGTAAAATTCAAGGCCTGAACTCATTTATCTAAAATTGTCTCTGTCACACAGAAAATTATCTAAATTTATATCAGATACCTAAAAACAATTTCTTATACCAGAACAAAATTAAAATTATCTAAATTTTGATATAAAATATGCAAAATTGTAATGGTGGGGGAATACTCCAGTGACCCATTGAGTAGAAGTCTACTCCATAAGTGACAACATGCTGACACAAGCTTTTTTTGGCATACAGGACACATTGAAACAGTCATAAGATTCGTTCATGACAGCAACATCAACAGATGGTGAGGCCAGGTGGCCTCTCAGCAACAACGGTGACAACAAACCATTGCTACAATGACAGGAAGAATTATCAGAATGAATAATTGTAGCTTAGTTTTCTTTATTAATGTTAAAATATTTCGGTTATAGATTGTAGGAATTTTGTAAATCAATTGAATACACAAGAATTAAGTGCAGTATAAGTTTCGGTGATAGATTCTGTACCTTGATTGACAAAGAAACAATTAGTCTTTAGGAGATTTGTTGTGGAAGTAGTAATTGATATTGTATGCTAAAGTACGATCATATTGATGACCATTCGAAAAACATCAAGATAAAAGGACAACGTAGTCTGCTGGACTACTGTGAGTCACAATCACATTCAGTCTAAAAGGCATCAGACCAGAATGTCAACATTATAGTACAATCATTTTTACTGAATTTGTACTAATCAAATCATTTAATTTTTTCTTTTTTTTTGTAAATTCAAATGTTTTATTGTGATTTCATTTTTCATTTTGTACCTCCATAAGTTACTGGAGGAATTAGTAAAAATCATTTTTTTAAAATTTGAATAATTGAATAATGAGAATTTTAGGACAGTCATTTAACAACTAAAATATCTTAACCTTGCTTTGAACTGGCCCCAAAAGTCATATTAAGTCTTTAAAAAGTATAATTTTTAGATAAAAATTTTGAAATGAAATTGAAAACTCTTCTTTATTCAATTTTTTTTCAAATGGATAGCTGTTTAGTTTCACTATCGCAGAAAGTGAAACTGAATCACAATGAAATGGCACATTAAAAGGTTTAATCCAATTTTAGATACTAAAATAAAATTATTCACACCTGATTCAATGATTGAAATCTAACAAAAAGACATTAAAATGATTTATCTATCCTTTGGATACTTGAGATTCTAATATTTTAAACAATAAGATATTGTTGAAACCCCTTTATACCCCATTGCTGTCATATTTTGTTGATAAAAAAAGGGTGATATTATAAGAATGAAGAGATCAACAGCTTTTGAAAATACGATTTTAAGGATTAGAAAAAGTGTCCATGAAATCAATAGATTTTAAGAAATGGATCATTAAAAGCCCAAAAAGAAAAAAAAAAGAAAAAATTGTCTACCAAGTGACTAAGTAATGAAAGAATCAAGTAATTAAGCGTTTTAAAGTTGATCAAAAACTTGACTCATTTACTTTATTTAGTCAGTCATATATAGGCTCTAAAAAGTATAATTTTTAGTTAAAAGGCTTAATCAAACAACATATCCGTAATATCTTAATACAAAAATGAAATTAAAATTTGATTCATTCAAATTCACAAAAAATATCATATGGCAGCAAAATCTGATAAGACATAATTATACCTTTTTACAAAAAATTATACTTTTTAGAGACTTTGTATGACTTTGGAGGTCATTTCAAAGCAAAGATTAAAGGATATTACTTATTTTAGTTGTAAAAAAATTGTCCTAAAATATCACTTATTTCATTTAAAAGTATTACTTTTCAGATTACCACATTGAGATTGGTTTTTAGCAGATATGTATATGTTTACTTGCATTTAATGTATGATAGTTTGTCTTTTTAATTGATGTTTCTCTTAAATCTGTTATAGATTTTTAATGCCACTGAATGAAAATACATTGTAAATATAAGCAGAAAATAGAAAACATACTTATTGATAAGATGTGTTGTAAAAAATTAAGAAAAATAAAAAATGTCCGACTTATTGTCATAATATGAAATGTCAAAAGCATAATGAATTATTGTGAAAGTTAGGCAAATTTGAAGGAAGCAATGATACATAAAACTACTTTAAACACTCACCATCTCTCAGGAATGATAATGTGGTTTCATTTTTGTTTTGGCTTCTCTATCCATATTCAGGTATAGTGCAGATACAAAATTATTATACAAATTCCATATTTCACAAGTAATTATTGGAGACAAAATCAGATTTTACTATTCAAAATGATTAATATAGACCTTTAAACATCTAAGTTTTAGTGCTCATACAATTCAAACTGAACCCATTGTAGAGCCATTACTATTGCAAATCACTCTCAAATTCCAGTTGATACACTGGAGTTTGCTGTAAGTTTTCTGATTGAGATTTTGGGATCATTTTCCACCAAAGCCTTTAAATCTTCGTTGATACTTTGGACCAACCACTCTCCTGGTTTTCTCAACTGAAATCCCCACTTCTGAAACAAAAATCTTTTCAATCACAAATAACATTTCTCCCAATGTGAATTATATACTTCACCTCCATTATGTCTCTACCCAAACAAGTATAAAATGTAAAAATCATGAATCATATCTATGTGACACTATGGGAATGAAGGGTTAATTAGAAAAATCTGAAAGTGGAAATAAGATAACCTTGCAAGGTTGAGTGTTTTTTTACAGATCAGAATGGTTACTTGGGGGGTATACAAGAGAAACTAGACTTGGATAGGGAACAGATGTAAAGTAATTAATATTGAATCTGGGAGTAAAGTACTAAAAAGGGTTGGACAAGGCCTGGACAGATCACAGATGTATGATTAATCACCTTTCTTTGAGAGGTTTAATAATCCTAGAGTTAGGGGAAATACTTTTATTTTCCAGGCAAGTAAACTGATTGCCAGTGGATCTGGCCCTGCCTATAGTCTAACTGACAGCAGCACTCCCTCAGATCTGAACACAACATGGGTGAGGTGGGAGTGATTCTAAGCAGAGTTTACAGTGACCAGTCAACTATGGCTTGACCAACTTCACCAACCAACAAATGGTTGCGGAGACCATGCCATTCACATCTATTCAATATTTGATGAAAAATGTTGTCAGAATTATAGAAAAAATTAAATTTGTATTAATTATTCAACAAAAATTATTCTAAACTAAAATATCAATTGAAATATCTTATTGTTTACCAAAAAAGACAAAATCAGCTACTTGATTTTGAATTTAACTAATCAGAAAAAAATTGAGAAAATCCACACAGTTCTGTTCTTATCTTGTATGTATGTGTAAAAAAAGAGATGGGTCTAAGAAGAGAAGAAGGAACATGGAAGGTTTGACTAACAGACTGAATAAGCATACTTTTTAGTCCACGTGTTTCTCTCAGAAAAGTAAACTCTTGGGGACCAGTCTCTTCTGTCTTCCAGGCAGCACCTTCCTATCACACTAACAGGGTAGGGTCAGAGATATGTCCTGATATCTGTGAAAAAAGCCAGTGAGAGTGAACAATTTTCAAATTACATACCCATGCAAAAGTGTGCAGAGGCCCCACATCGAATAGACCTTATATCATATTTATCCCAAAGAGGAGGTGAAAATACAATACAAAAAAATTTTTTTTCCTAGATATCACAAACAGTAAATGTTTAAGCTCTCCATTGGTGCAGCCAGTACGCACCATACAAATGTACAGAGTCAGCCAGCCTGGCCAGCCTAAAAACCAAAGAAACTTATGTTGACAGTTTTGGTTGATTGTTTCTAATATCAACATTCTTATGAAACAGAAAATTCAGGAGAAATGTTATAAAATGAAACTTTATATCAATGTAACTGGACTGATATAAAATGAGAAAAAATATGAACATCTACATGTGAGAGTATATATTTTACAATCATTTGATTTTAATCTAATGCAAGTTTGTTCAGTGTCAAACATTTCTTAAAATGTCAAACAACTGCTTCAACAGGATAATTTGTTTGACATTTTAAAAATTTTTGACAGACAACAGAAAAAACAATTTGGACCAAAGCATTATGTATGCATGTGTGTGTGCAACAGATATACATATGAGAACATACCAAATTTTTTTGCAATACTTTGGTGTCTTAGCTATGCTAAGCTGAGTTAATATTATGATGAAGAAACCTATTAACAAAAGTGTTGAATGTGTCAGTAAATGAATGAAAAGTAAAATTCAATGGACAGACCAAATGTTTAGCAGTTATTTCATATTTATGCCTAATTCTTCTCCTTTTGCTGACAAAGTTCACTTATCTTCGTTATCAAAGATAAAGGTTTTAAGCAACAATATTTTCAAGTTGATTATTGATCAAATGAAGTGAAAAAAATTCATGCAGGTCTATAACAAATAAAATGTAGTATTTTGTGTTTCAGATTACCAACATGACTGTTTGAAACTCAGTTTTGAACTCACTGAAAAAAATGCTCGCAGAAATACAGCTTTCCTGTTTGACGTGTCATCGAGAGTTTGAGTGGTTAAAGCTATTTTTTAAAAGGTTGTGCTAGATACGAGAAGGAAATTCTTAGATTAACGTTGAAACATGCGTGGTAGATTGCATATGTATCAGAATCCAGAAAAATAAATGAAAATAGGTATTCAGAGAAAAATAACAAGCAATGTGGATTTTTTGATAAAATAGAACAGTTTATATAATGAATAAACTAAGAAAAAAAAAGATCTTGGGGATAAGTTCTGGTTCTCATGATAAACTTTATCAACTGTGGAGGTGAAAAGAAATTACAATCTTGTTTCTTGGTATTTGTTATCAAAAGTTTATCTATAAGTCTTTTCAAAATTCCTTTAGAGAAATACAGACACGAAACTAGTCTATTGAATGCTGAAGCATAGCAACATGATATTCATAAAAGTCCAAGGTCAACCTTCAAGTTGATCGTAAGAGAGGGAGAATTCCTGACTGAATCAGGGGCACTTACATTTAGAAGATTCTTCCATCACTTGCCATATTCTGTTGGAGAACCACTTATTATCCATGGTTCTTCCTTCCGTGTCTTCTTCTGCTTCAACTACAGTCTCTCTTCACTGCTGCCACTGCTTTCTTTGTTCAACCTGCTATTTGCCCGCTAATTCCAAATCTCACGTCTCTGAGATTCCACAATTACTATACCTATTTAATTCAATTTTTCTATTATTCTATTTTCTTTTGTTGTACATATATACTTTTTATGTATGTTTCAATGTTTTGTTTACTTTTTTCACTGGTTTTGTATTCATTTTTCTTTTCCTGCTCAGTGACACCAGGGGTACGACTCCCACAAGAATAAGAATTACCTTCCTTCTTCTGTTACAACCATAAATAATTAGTATGATCTTGAATATAATGCAACTCAATCTTTTTTAATGCTAAAAATATCTATCTATCTATCTCTATATATATATATCATTATTTTTGCACTTCAGTATAATGCTATCCCAAATTATGATACTGATCTTTTTAATATCGAATTTCTTATTGCACGTAAGCAAATATGGTGTATTTCAAACTTGTCATTAAATAACCTGGGGAAACTGGGAGAGGATTGGGAGGAATTAATTCAGGAGCAGTGGTTGACAATATACCACTTCACCCTATCACTACATCCATAAGGTCAGAGAGACAGAAATAGAGACACAAACATTTCTGATCCCAGATGATACACACTTACTGATCTAATATGTTTAAATGGGCCTACAAGTCTGGTAGCTATAAAGGATTTACACTAAGCACATGTTTGAAAGAGCAAGTTTGGGTTTGAGATTCTGATAATATGAAATTTAGGCCATTTTTACTCTAATGTACTCCACACAATTTCAGCAATTTAAAACATTTGTTATGGAAGATCTATGCATAAACATCTTTTGCTTTTTATCTTGTGAGAATATAGTCAACCATCCCAGATCTTCAACCATATTTGGAGGGAAAAAGGCAAACACTTTTTTCTCTGAGAAGAAGTTTATAAAATAGATAAAGAACACCGATAGAAACTGAGGAAAATTAAAGAAGCGCCCAATATCAACATTTTGACTGAATGTATATATCTGTGCAGAGTTTAACCAAATGTGGTGGTCATTACTCGACAGGGACAATGTATGGAAATCCAAACCTAACAAAGTGAGGGAAAAAAAAAAAAATCAACATTACCTTATTCCTACATTGTAGCATGGCTACTATTGGAATATTCTGTTTATCACCATCACATTCAGATAGTAAACCTGGAGAAGACCATAGAATGAATTGACAGATGCATTGTATAAACAACACAAACAACAAGGAGTAGTTCAATCGTCCATGTAACTCTTTGAATGTTAATGACTCTTCTCAAAATAATGGACAGTTCCAATAATTCGCAGTTCAGTCTTGAATGATTTAATGGGAATAATTTGGGGAATTTCGAGGCGTAGAGCAAAAAAATGCATCGTAGAAAGTATTCTGCACAGTACAAACAAAACTTGGAAGTTTAGGAAATAATGATTGCATATGATTATAATATAGCAACTAAAATGAACTTTTAACAAAAAGGGACATGTCATTTAAAACGTCAACAGCTTGTAATCTATCAATTTCACCATAATAATCTAAGAAGAAAGATTGTAGAAAATTACAAACTAAAAATATTTTCATTGGTCATCTTCAGGTTTGTGCACCCAATGGCAGATTACTTTTTGACTGAAACTTTCAGCCTCTTTGGTAATAACCGTTTCAGATGGAGTACATAACCAAGGGAGGATGGAAAATTTTGGTACATGGAACTAATCTACGTTTGTATAACATTTCGATAAAATCATGAACCAGCAACAAATATTGGAAGGGATAAGGTATAGAATGGGAAGATGCAGGCATAAACTAACAGAAAAGCAGAGGCATGAGATAACGATAATTGTAGTTGTCAACACCCATGGAATTTCCAAGGTCCAGCTAGGTTGTAACTATTTCACAAAGTTTCAAGGTTGAGAATCTCAAGTCTCATTTAGTTGAGCTACCCAAGAACAAAAGCTCCAAGTGTTTCACTACCATGTGTTCATTTATATAACAAAAAAAAAAAAAAAAAAAAATGCACCGGCATATCAAGGGCAATAACTCGACTTGTAGGAGCCTCTATACTTACTATGTACCATACCAAGAAGGTTAACAGCTTTTACTAACTTGTAGAGTTTCATCTGATTTAATTGAATAATGTTAATTACCAAATAATTACACTATAACTTGTTTTATTTGGAAACTGTAACATCTTCAAAAATAAATGCTGGGCAGAAAATTTGTGAAGTTATTAATTTTTTTTCCAAGTTACCTTAATCAACTTATAATTATGCCATAATTGCCTCAAATATAATGTAGCTGATAATTAAATTTTGCTGACAATAAATATAAAGACAAATATATAGAAATATCACAAATTATTTAACATGTTACCATACCTTGAAAAAAATAGCCTTAGTTACATTTTTATTACCATAATTAGATAGATGAAAGGTAATTAAGCTCATGTGATTCTCAAAAATGTTTTTATTGAATTTGCTGATCCCCAAAACATGGTGTTAGAGCCCAAATTCAACATTCTAATTGCATTTGTTTTAAAGATACAGGCTTTTTTCAGATTTTCCATGATCAGGCAATTTCTACTTAATTAGTGTATCCTCATTGAGTATATTTTGTTTACATACACTTTTGAAGAAATTTCATTTTTTAATTAAGGTCTCCATTTCTCAGTTTCAACACCTCAATATTCTTCAATCCATGTGTCAAAAAATACAGTGTGTAAACTAACTGAACTTTGGACATGAATTTTGTGGAAGGGTAGGTAATAGCCTCAGGGAGAAATGATTGAATTTTAGGTTGGTTCCAAGAATTTTTCAGTCACCTCACTTTTAATATCTCCATAAGTTCCCTTTTTTGACTCCTCAGTCATACACACTATTTGGATCAAGAAACTGTTGCAAACAAACTTGCAGTTCCTTGAAGAAATGCACCTGGTCTAGTTCTTTCCTGCTAGACTCAAGGTGTTTTTCTTATATATTCAATGAGTTGTTCCAGACAATGGCACAGAATGTGTTAATGTAATGTAATAACTTCAAGTCAATTGAATAATATTATATTGCATTACTTTTCGTTTTTAATTCTTCAAATCCCCTAAAACGCAAAAAAAGAATTTCAAGGATTTGGGGCAAACTCATTTTGCATCATTAATGTCCAGTGACATTTTATAGTATAAGAACATGATAACTGGAATTTTTTGCTTAAATTTCATTTTCTCGTTTTAAAGTTTTAGGTTTTCTGATTTCAGGGTTCAACGGGCTATAAAAACTCAAACAACTTAACTGCTTTTGTCAATCACCAGCAGAAATCATTGCCAGACAGTTCACTTCCTTTGTAGTCGAGGAAACTTGTTCTGTGCTATTACAAAGGACTCCCAACAAGATTTCTCATTGAGTCCTCAACACCAACAAATGATTTCATCTGGGAACTTTGTGGCTCTCTTCAAAATATTATTTACAACTTATAAGTTTGGGCCAAAAATCAACACCATACTTAAGAAAAATTGAATCAACACCCACACACAACTACAAAAGTTTTGAACAATTACTTCAAAAAAACTGAAATCATAGATATTTAGTACATTTTGTATGAACTTGTACTTTTTATTGTTCCCAAAGTTATTTCCATCTGAAAAACATTTCAACTAGTTCACATTAATTTCTCAATGAGAAGAATCTTAAACCGTAAAATATATTTACTCATACAAAATTTGTATGAATTCTTTCCATTGCTATCAAAAAAATGCTACTGGAAATATTTGAGCTTTTTTTCTCTGGCATCTTATAACACCAAAAAACTTGTGATCTGTTTTATAACTCCTTGCTCCTTCGGTCACTGCTAAGCTGGCACATGCCACATTTTAATCGCTAACTAGGCGGGTGAAATTTAACAAGACCTGATAACATAATGGATATTTAAGGTCAAATATGAATATCTTACAACAATATCAGTGACCCCTTTTATAGAAGATAATAAAAATAAGATTCTAGTTTAAAACAATACTTACATTATAAATCATACATCTGCTGTCAGGGGGATGAACACAAAACTATGGACCCAGGTTTTATATGTACATAGTAAACCAAGCCCCCATTTTGAAGCTAGTTCAATTGCTTCCACTTTGAGGGTCATTTTTCTCAAGAATGAAAAGAATTCCGGAAGAAATGAAATCAGATTCAGAACATTAATTTTCATATGAGAAAAAATTAAGAATATTTTGTCTTTTCAATGGATAAAACATCTTGGATATTTACGTGAAACGGACGCCATTAAGTGTTTTCTATTTGGGTTTTATACACATTCAGATAATTCCATGAACAAAGACAAAATCCAATAGTTACATTCATGTGTAAATGCAAGGGAAAATTATCTTTTGGTGTGTTTTAGGTAACAGCATTGAGTAATGAGTAAAAATGAAATTGTGATGGCATTTAAGAAATTGATATTTTGTTAGTTGAGCATTTATCATCTGAAGGTTTTAACATGCGACAAATGAAAGGAAAAAACGATAATGAGTACATACTAATATAAGAATGTCATTCATTGTCTACTGAAGTGTTTATTTCAGAGAAAAGTTCAGAAAGAAGAGATCGATAAAGAGAGAAGAGGAGAAAAACAGACAAAAAGCGGCAAGTGGGTGGAGCGTATGTGTTTGCACTCATGTGTGTGTAAGAATTGATCAAAGCTACCCACAACAGACTGGTTTAGTCAGGGTTGTTGGGTCTAGGTTATCCAGGTGTTCTAACATATCTATCTATTTAGATACCTATCCAGACTTTGCCCAGCCCAAACAGCTGTAAAGTGAGTAAAGAAAGTGGCTTTTTTTGCTTTTTGAAAATTCTCCTCCTAAATAGGTTTTTGTTGGGGTTTCAAATTAGTTTAAGCCAAATTGGTCCCTAAGCAGCATTCAAGCATATTTTCATTTTATTTGAAAATAAGAAATTTTTAGTGATCCCAGTCAAGATAGACAAGAAAAGTCACTTGTTCATTGATCATCCCTTTTCCAATATTCTCAGTGATCACCCCATTGGGTGACTAACCAGACCTGTTCCTTTTAAAATCATAAATTTATGATTCAAACTGTACTGGTAGTATTCTCCAAGCAATGATCTTATCACCGTCACTGCTTAATTTAAGAGGTAAAAAAAAAGAGATGTGGATAGCAATGATTCATGGAATGCTATTTCTACTAGTTTGTTTGTCCTGACGGACACTAATTTTAGAATCGTTTGGGGTAAAGATTCGTTTCTTCATAAACTCAGCTCTCCACGAGAATTATTTTCTTCTTTCAATTTTTGGAATTTCCTGGAATTTGTTAGGTTTGGGAAACAAATTCTTCCTTCAACAAGGGTTTGTTTTATTTACGATGTAACTAAAATGCTATAGTGGGCACTTACTTTACGTCATTACACCGAAGGTAGTGACAGCTATTTCCACATCACCGTCATGGCTTTAACCTATAGAGCATTGTCGGCTCTTTGAAATTCTTTCAAACAATCCTACTTTTCTACAGAAAAAAAACCCCAAAAAACACACACACAAAAAAACTCGTGATTTTCATGTTTTCATTTATCATTTCAAAAATGAAAAAATGGCAACGATGATCCCTACCTTAGAGCCAATATGGTGTATCAAGTCAGGGTTATTTATAGGTGTTATTTCATCTTCCTATTTTTCCAGTTGTAATATGGCAGAAAGTTAAGTGCCAACTAAAGCATCATAGTTACATTATAAATAGAATCCCCTTCATAAAACCTTTACTATTTTTTTCTTTACTTTAAAAAAAAAATAACAATTTTCAGGCCAAAAATATTCTGTCAGAACTGGGTTTGTAAAGAAAAGTTTACACCTAGATGCAACCTAAAACATCAAGATTTAGATCAAAAACCTCTAAATTGGCATCACTGACAGAGAGTAAACAGGAGAAGAGATGACAACCATAACTCTGCTAAAGTGGTAGAAATAGGTGTTTGTTTATGGTAACATTGTAAAGGAAAAAATTTTAAAAACCTTTGTAACTCATAGAATTTTTTGTCTCTAAAAAGTAACAAATTTTCAGGTGATTGTAGGATCTAATGGTTTGAAATCACTTGAAATTGAAAGAATAAAAAATTCTCGCAGAGAACTTCGGTTGTGAAGAAACAAATCTTCACCCTGATTTAGACACTAGACAGGAGAGCTGGAGATCCTCAGTAGAGTACACAGATAATAAATTCTGATCCTGGGCAAAAGTGACGATCTGTGAGTAAATAATCCTCATTTTTGACAGGTACATTTTTCAAGACTACCAAAGGAAATGGATCCTCCTTAGAGAAAAATAAGTTTTTTCATTTATTTTCAAGTAATTTTTTGTGCTTTCAATACACAAGGCCTTCATCTCCCCATGAAATTTGTCAGTTATGAAAAAAAAGTCTTACATTTTAGTAGAGTTCTATTTATAATGTAGACAATAATGCTAAACAGAACCCTTACTTTCTGCCATTTGCATGGAAGTAAGGATTCAAAGTATCACTTCTTTTTTGAAGGTTGAAAAAGTTTTCACATATAATTCTTTATATCTTCATTTAGTTTTTAGCGGGAAATCTTCACCCCGGGTCAGTCGGGCACTGTGCATGGGCCAGTGAGAAAGAGAGAACCAAATTCTAATTCTATAGACAAGAAATTTAGGGATGTAAAAAGAGAACCAATTCCTAAAGATTTTGAATCTCACCACTACAGTAGACCCATAATTTTATAGATATGAACATCAACTTTTTGTGTGGTAGTAGCGATTCCAGTTTTATCTGTGGGGACAATCTTCATTCTCCTCGATCACCAACCATAAATCACTCCTGGGGATTTTCTCACCAGACAAGCCGATTTTTTTATGTGGCTTCTGGCAGAATTCAGTGCTGATTATTGATGCTACAGGCACATAATTTTAAATTTTTACATTGATCAGGCATCATTCTTGGAACTGTTGATGCATTGAGCAGACTACCCCCATCCGCTACCTTTGGAAATGTTCCTCTTTCTTTAGAATGGACTATCTTCGTGAAGGCTACATAAGGACTGAATTCTGAACCCTTCCAGCTCCGTAAAGGAGTAAGATAAAGTGATACCAGCTCACCCAAACTCTTCATAGCCTGCCTTGAGATGATCTTCCAAAACCTGGAATGGAAGAATAGAGGAATCAAAATAGATGGTGAATATCTGAGCAACCTCAGATTTGCAGACAACATCGTCCTTTTTGCAGAGAGCCTACACGACCTCCTAATAATGCTAGATGAACTAAATGAAGAAAGCAAAAAAGTTGGCCTACACATAAACTTCAGTAAAACGAAAATCATGTGCCATGATCAAATTAAAAATGAGGATATAACTGTCAAAATCGAAGATGCAAAACTGGGGAAAATAGACCACTATATCTACCTTGGACAATGAATCTCCATGAAACCCATAAAGGAGGAAGAGATCAAGCATAAAATCACCCAAGGATGGCAAGCGTTTGGCAGAGCAAGCTCAACCTTTGGAAACAAGTTGATCCCAATAATCCTAAAAAGAATAGTATACAACCATCCTCTCAATAGTCACTCATGGAGCTAAAACATGGAACCTAACCAAGAGACTGACTCGCAAACTGAGAAGCATGCAATGCGCACGAGAGAATCATGTTCAACCTCACATGGAGAGATCACAGTATATAAGGAAGAAAACGGAAGTCAGAGACATAATAAAATCTATTAGGAAACTTAAATGGCAATAGGCAGGCCATGTTGCAAGAATGACAGACAACCGATGGACATCATGACTCACAATATGGATCCCAAGAGATCACATGCAAAACCGAGGCCAACTGAATACAAGATGGAGAGATGAACTGGACAAATTAAGAAAATACTGGCCCTGCGACGCCCATGATAGAGAAATGTGGCAAATCCTGGAGAAGGTCCATGTCCAACGACGGACGTTAAAAGACTGATGACAATGATGATGAATTTGGTAAATTTTGTAGACGATTTGCCAGTCACTGCTGCTTGTATCAGGGCACACACCCACACTGACATAGTCTTTCACAGTCTTCGAATTGTGTAAGATAGGTTAACATACTGCTACTTGTGATTCTCAGCCTGACTTAACTCCTTTTTTTTTTGCAGAGAGAGCGAAATGTTCACCCCCAAACGGCTGCTTATTCTTATGTAATGAAGAAATCGTTCCCTTTTCTCTGCTACCTAACTTCACAGAACTGGGGGGCATGATAGTGCAACTCGCATATTGGCCCTAAGCTACATTTCGTTGCTAAACCCCGACAAAGGGACTCTAGTAAAACAATGTCACTAATGTTTGAAACACTGCAAAAATCCTGTCAAGGCAGATATACATCCGTGGAAATAGCCCAATGAACCTTGGCATTGTTCGTTCACAGATTACGCCTTCCAGTGCAAAACAAATACTTCTTACTCGTGGTGAACGCTCATTCTAAGTAGGTTGACTTATTCCCTACAAATGGCCCAAATACAGAAGAAACGATAAACGATAAAAAGCTTGTTATTATAAAATTGATTTTCCTTTGTCTATTTTTTCAGATGTTGGTTTTTATTTTACTAGCATGGAATTAAGAAATTTGAAAATGATGTTGAATATGAACCTTCCACAAATGGTTTGGCCGAAAAAATCGTCCAAACATTCAAAAACGCCTTAAAAGCTTCCTCTGAATTTTGGCGCTCAAATGAATGGATAAATTTTTATCACAGGATCACACCTTATGCAGCCTCCAGTTGAATTACTTTTCAAAACATCGTTTTCGCTGTAGCCTAGATTTGTTAAATCCAAGCGACCACCTAGCCGGCAGTGTGTTGCAACAAGATGAAACTCATAAAAGAAATCATTTTCGACTACTAGGTTGTTAGATTTAGAACCTGGTGCACCTGTGGCTATACAAAATTATTCTTCTGGTCTTAAGTGGATTCCAGCTCAAGGTATTAAACCAACTGGTATCCTGTCCAACACATGTAAATTGTCTGACGATGGCATAGTGAAACGCCACCAAAACAAAATCGTGACAAGAAACATTATAAACGTTATAGAAACAACTCCCAATCATGTTGAATACGTGCACAAATCAAAGAATTCTGCTATTGTAGATAATGTTCCCAGAAGATATACCAGGACTATAAAGGTTCCTGAAAAACTAAATCTATAATGAAAGTTCTTGAAAAAACGTTAGGAGGAGGCATGTCATGTATAGATATTTGTACCTTTCTATATGAAAGGTTGCCTGCATTTATTCATTCCTTGACTAATATTCCTTCATGCATAATAATATTTCTGTCTAATATGAATCTGGAAAAAAACTGCCGATATTTCGTATCACAGTCCTTTGCTACCCATGAAGTTAAACATAGCGGAAACAAAACTTGAAGATAAATCCTTCAATGTAAGACTGAATTTCCGTTTTTGCCTGGTAAGTTCTTTTTTACGTTTTCTCTTTGTATAGGGATAGAAACAATTTTAACAAATTTACTCCAGAAATAAATCAAACATGTCTTAATATTTTAATACAAAAATGAAATTAAAATAAAACCTTTTATTACATCAAATTTACAAATTGAAATAAATTCTAGTATTGAAGACAATCATACCCTCAATTTAAAATTTCATACGAATCCAGGGTATGAAATAAACCAAAAACGTTAATTCATTTGAATTTACAAGAATTACTAAATTAAATTACTTGAGTAATTATGAATATTTTAACTGAATTTGTACAATCAAATAAAATATTCAAAATTATTGTTATCCTTTTGACTGATGCCTTTCGTCTGAAGGCCATTGTAACTTGGAGTAATCCGTATCACACTTCTGACCTTTTGCCTAACGCCTTTTGACTTGATGCTTCATATTTTTCACAGTGGCCAGAAAGATGTTCACTTGAAAATTACCCACAACAAAAAGCTTAAATGAAAAAGGACCCGCACTGCGGGATGCTATATTTTGATTTAAAATATTAAGATGATAGATTTGAACGTTCTATTGAGAGGAAAAAAAACTTTCAAAACCTATAACTGAAAATGAGGATGTCTGAGCGCTAGAAGATGCTTTTTTTTTCTTACTCGAACGTACATGAAAAATTTCGACATGTGACAACGAAAATATTTCATTAAATTCATTATATATTTAACAAATATTTTATCATAAATAATGCTAGAATTTTATGTTCAATCAACCAGGTGTTAAATTTTGACATTTGACCACGAAAATATGGTTAATTGAATTTTTAAAAAAAATTTAAACATTTTATCATAAATACAAGCCGTAACGACTAACTAGTTTGAAATAGATATCAAGATTTATCATCTCTGAGTGCCCAAAAGATACATATCATGAGTAAAATGTCAATATTCGAGCACCAAGTTTTCAAATGGCCACTCGTTTTAAGTCCGTCCGTCTATATGTACTCACTTACCACAAAAACTACTTGATTTAAATCCATAAAATTTTCTGTGGGTACGAATTTGATCCCCCGGAAAGTATTTTTAGCTATTAGTTTTTGAAAACCACCTTCAATGTTGCTTCGAATCAGAGGACGGGTCTATTTATATGATCAATGGTTAAAAATACTTCTTGATGACGTAATGAAAAAAAATTTTTTTTCTCTTTTCTAAACTCAATCCTCGAAGATTGTGTTTCTTGTAGAGAAAGAAGCAAAAACATTTTTAGCATATCTCATATGGCTAAGTTTATAAGTTGAACATGGATAGCTTGTTTTCATTAGTGCATTTTTTGAAATAGTGCTGTTAATGTACATTTTCCAAAATACAAAATTTGTCTATCACACGGAGGGAACTTATTTTTCACTTGTAGGAGTCAAAACCAATGAAGAACTTTGCTTTTTCATTCTTCGAGGTCAAAATCATAGAAATTTCTTTTTTAGGGGTTGAAATCGGAGAGCGAGATTTTTTCCCCTTTTAGCGATCAAAATGGGGGGGGGGGATAATATTTTTTTAAAATTTTGGGATCGAAATCCAAGGAATTATTTTCCTTTTAGGGGTCATGATCAAGGGTAATTTTCTTTCTCTCTTTTAGAGGTTGAGATCTAGGATTCATTTTTTCTTTCTTTTTTTTAGCTTTAGGGGTTGAAGGCGGGGTCACTTTTAAGGGTACTATTCGGGGTCAAGGGCATTTCTTTTCCACATTCATATGTCAATATTGAAAGGATTTTTTTTTTTTTCACATTCAGGGGTTTAAGTTGAAGGAGACCTTTTCTTCACTTTTAGGGGTCAAAGTCCAAAGGATTTTTTTCCACTTTTAGGTGTCAAAATGGGGAGTATCTTTGATCTCTTAACTTTCAGGGCTCAGAATTGAGTGGGGGTATTTTTTTTTTTTTCCCAGGGGGGAATTTTTTTTTCTCCCACTTTTAGGGTCGAATTCCAGGGGATTTTTTTTTAACTTTTAGTTGTCAAATTTTGGGGCGGCGTCTTCTTTAGAGGTAAAAACTGTTTGTCTTTTTAGGGGTTAAATTGAGGGGATGATTTTACTCCAACTTTCAGTGGTCGAAATCATAGAACATTTCTTTCACTTGTAGGAATAAAAATTGGATGTGGGGTAGAATTTTTTCTCACTATTAGGGGTCAAAATCGAGTATTTTCTTTTTTACTTAAAGGGACAAAATAGGAGTAAGAAATGTTTCCACTCCATTACCAGAATCGACAGGTAACGTTTAATTTCATTTTTAGAGGTCAAAATCAATGGGTGATTTTTTTCCCTCATTTTTAGGGATCAAAATTGAGATTGAACTTTTACTTTCATTTTATGGGGTAAAAATAGTGGGAATTCTTCCTCCTTTTTAACAATAAGTTCTTCCTTTTCACCATCAACTCCCAGCACCCTTTTTTAAAAATATTTGCCTAATTTTTTAACATTACCACCCCCACCACAGCCTTTAAACAATATTCCCTTTTTGCCCTTATATTCCTTCCCTTTCCTTTAAAATTATGCCCCCATTCTAAACATTATACATCTCTCCCAGTCATTTTTAAATATCAGACCATTCTTTCCTTTACATCAGACCCGCCACTTTTCTAGAGATAAGCTCTACTTTTTTTTCTTGAATTAACGCCTGTTTTTAACTTTGCCCCCTTCACCTTACTTTTATAATTACTCATTTTTTTAAACATTAGACCAGTGCTTTTTCGACATTAGCACCCTACGTTTTCAACTTTAGTCCCACTTTTTTTTCCTGACAATGTGATATTAGATCAGAAGTTGATTAAACACTCATTTCCATTCATTTTTTACGTACTGCAAAACCACCCTTATCGGCGGTTATTTAGTTTAGTGTTAAAAATACTGCGTCTTTCAGAGCCCTGACGTTTGAATTCATCCTCCATTCCGCGGCCCAGACAGCTTTTAATGTTGTAATAAAACATCAAAATAATTTGTTCTTCATATAGTTTCCGTTTTGTTTAACTACGAAAAGAAAATTACTTTCATTCGATCTTTTCTTTTTTCTGTATTAAAAAAGGAAAAAGTCCCTGCCAGACGGATTAGCTTCAGAATAAATCCTACCATTAATCGAGCTGAACGTCTTTAACCACTGCACCAAGAAAACATTAGTAATCAGTGATATATTTTTTTGTATTCATAAATGATTTTCCAAAATGATAATTCAATTTCGCGCGAACAATATCAATTGATTCATGAATTTCAGTAAATATTGAACACTGATGTGTGATGACATTATCAGAAATTTTGCAATGAAAAAATTCCGAAATTTTTTCATTAACTGTATTTTGATGTATGCTAGTAATTTTGTTGATTCGTTTTCTATCATTTATATGAAATATGATTTTTTTTCATCTGTGCGAGCCTTTTCCTGTGCGCATTTATGACTGGGTCTTTTTTCTCTGGGGAGTTTTCGTGTAGGCTTTTCATTTTTATATATTTTCTTGTTTATTTTTTTTTTGTTTATGTGAATTATGTGAGGTAGCAAATTGGTGCCCACGATGATTTTTTTCCTTTGCATGGTCAAGTGTGATGCATTGTATTGCAGTAAATTCCATTGCTCTACATGTCCCCTTGGTCTTCTGTAGAACAAAAAATGCCCCGTGTGTACACGCTAGATTATAAGATCGATAATTTCCCTGGAAACGTGCAGATTGATAGTGTTAAATGTTTTCATTTTTTTTTAATACAAAATCTTGGACATTTTTTTTTTTAGCAGTCAGTCGATCGATGATATTGTATTTTCGCTAAAATTATTTGATACTTTAAAAATCACTGTCAGCGATAATTGCGTCATTATCGATTTTTTTGCCGATTACAGGAAACATTGAAATTTATAAGTCAAAACCCTTGTTTTAATTATTGAAAATGTCTTATTCTTTTCAAAATTGTTCATGCCTCGCAAGACGGTACTGCATTCACTTACTTGAGAAAATGTATCTATATATGCTGGACTCCGCTTTTTCTAAACTTTTGACATCTTCATTTATCTTTTTCCTTTTTTAATTTCATCAAAAGAAAATATAAATGCAATTATCAACTTTCAAATATTAATAATTTTGCATTGTCATGATTCACTGGAAAGAAAATTAGCTTTTTCGTTGCGACAAAGACAAAAAATTAAACGTTGAAAAACAGAAGAAACGATTAAAGTTTTTAGATATTGAGTCTTTTGAGATAATTTGTGATGTAAGAACGTAAAGGAAAATCTGAAAATTTAAAGCAAAAATGAAAATATTTTCAAAAAACGAAAAAAATCTGAATAGAATGAAAAAGAGCCCCTCCACAAAGTTTCGATGAAGTATTTTCAAAAGATGTGTTAGTTTTTTGTATATTATTTTTTCTAATTTGCCAACTGGTTCGATAAAAGGTTTATAAAAAAAAAAAATCTTGGTATTTGTTGTGAATGGTATTTTTCCAAAATATATACCTGAAACCGTTTACCAAAATTAATATCAAAAGACAAACTTGAAGCGTTTTAATCATTTCAAGTTGTTTAGTCGGACTATTTTCCACGTCTTGGGGGATTTTTTTTCACGGTTCGAACGTGAACCCTTCGTCCTCTCTCAAGTGTCATTTGTTCTGGAATGTTGAAACCAGTTCCTGTGGAGCAAAGGACAACTGGTGAAAGTCGAAACGTTATGAAAAAAAATGAACGAAGACGAAGAAAATAGTCTTAGTAAATATCATATCGATTAATTTGAAGTCGTTAATTTTTTCTTTCCTTATTAATGTTTTGCTTACTTAGTTGAAGCTTTCCTTTGTAATTTTTTTTGGGGAAAGGAACAATTGTGTTCGACTTTTTATTTCGGGAACAGACGTCTTTATTCGTTAAAAAAAAAACAAACAAACAAAAAACACTCACCTTAAAGAATCATCCAGGTGTCATTAATTTTTTTTGTTCTGCAAATATTTGAAGACTGAAGAGGAATCTTATTTCTACTTTTACAGAGGTTATGTGTAAAAACCGACTTCGACGTTGATTATAGTTTCTTTCCACTCTAAGAAAACTTTTTTTGTTTTGATTATGTATAGTAAAATAATTGTTCATTTTTGCAGAAAAATTTCTGACATAATTAACACATATACTTTAACATCAATTTTCAGAGGTGGTGTAAAGTTAGATTTGACCACTGAGGATCGTCTGAGTTCAAATTCAAGATGGCTGCCAGTCGACTGGGTTTGGTTTACTCAATGGCCTACTGAAAGTCTACCAAGTCATGACCGCTGTAATGTTATAAGTTTCATATTCCACCCAAAATAAGTTTTCTCAGTGGTTTTCGTGTTGCGTCAAGTGTGCTTGATACCATATTGAAGTTCCACTGTGAGCATGCACCCTGAGCCAGTCTCGCAGCCCTTACCAGTCAATGAAGTACGCAGTTGACTGGTGCTGTATCCTGCCTCAAGTCACCCCTACCTCGCCTACGTTTTGTCCAGATTCAAGGCGGGGGGGGGGGGGGTGTCTGTCAACTAAAAGTTGAAAATGAACTATCAATACTGGGTGTAAATATGCAACAAGATTTATAACAGTATTATAACAGGTACACTGGTCAAAATATATGCTGATGTGCGTAAAGACGCTATGAAATGACTATCATTCTATCTTCTTGATATGTCTTGGTATAGCTTCAACGAAATTCTCATGTCGAAATTATATGTTGTTCAACACTTGATATTTCTCACTATATAGGGGTCAAGATATTGTGATGATAAGGAAAGTGGAATTCTCTGCACTCTATGTCTACTCAAAAATAGGTGGCTTTTATGATAGCTGGCTCCCCTTGTGATTAGGGCCAATAACTGAAGGGTTTGATTGATTTCTTCCCTTCTCAGCTGGCAAATATTGAAATCATGCTAGCCTAAGCAACCTTCATTCTGATCTCTCCAAATTTGGCAATCCATAATTTTCCCTTTGGAAGTATGCATAGGCGATAGGTGGGGCTAGATCCCCTGGCAATCAATTTTTCCTAACAAAGGTGATTAATAATCAAACATCTGTAATCTGTCCAGGCTTTGCTTGCCTGACACTCTAGTACAAAAATATTTTCCCAACTCAGGGATTTCGAACTTCTTGAACAAAAGCTATTAATTATGTGTCTATATTTTGTCTAAGCCTTGCTCGTCCAACACTCAGTGCAAGAGTATTTTCCCAACTTACAGTTCAACATTAACTGCTTTACAGATTTAGATTTTTATCTGTTCCTTATCCATCTGGTTTCTCTCGGAAATCTGTTTTAGTAAGCGCTCTTTTTGTCAGTACACTCAACCATTCAAAGTTATCTTATTTCCTCTTTCAGATTTTTCCAATCAACCCTTCTTTGTCATTGAGTAATTTTTCTAATTAACCCTTCAATTCCATAGTATCACACAACTACTATTCGACAGTTCATGTATAATTGTCAAAAAGATGTCCAAGATAGACACCAGATCTTTAAAATGACCCTTGCTCGTTAATTATCAACTCCAGTCTATTTTTTCCAACGGTTCATTGTTTGGTTAGGATGTTTGATGACATACCAAAATTCTACCACAGTCTAACCCTTGGAATTATATAGAAACAGAGGGCACCTATCTGCTCATTGTTTTTGGCTTCGAATTTCAATAGTCAAATCGTAGATACATCGCTGGTCAGCTCTCCAGATATACATACTAGTAGTGAGTCAATTTCTTCATAGATTGTTTTCCTAGTAATTTCATAGGGTTAGGTACAATTGAGAAGAATTCTAGATGAAAAGGGCTTTCATTGTATTATTTGTGGGAAGTCAAAAGAGAAGAATCGAAAGTGTCAAACTCTTTGGTCAGGTTCCTGGCGAAGAAGAATGGGAAGATTGTGACTTCTACCAAATTTGTTTTCTCGATTTGCTATTGTTATATTGATATCTGTAGATAGATCAATTTATACGCTAACGCACACAATTGGATCGGAGGTTCAATGCACACGTAATTTGAGACAAAAAGGTGTTCTCATTAGTTTTTGGTCAAGCCATAAATATCTGTATTCATTTTGGTTACATTTGCCAAAAGGAGTGTTATCATCACTCCACGATACCATTGTCTACTTGGCTGTCTGATACTTTCCTATGTACAAACGTGAAAATTCTCAGACTTCTATTGAAAAGATATAATTTATTGCCACTTGAAGTTTTCTTTAATGACATTAGAACACATGAGAAAATGCACACCCCGAAAACAATTTGCATTATGCAGTTATCAGCTGTAAAATTTTTTATATCTATTATAGGTATCAAAAATTTTACCACTGATAACTGCTCACATGCAAAACCGGTTGGTCCAACATAATTTTTTAACTGAAAATAAAATGAAATCTAATTTTCATTCAATACCAACAGAGTAAAAAGATTAAATAATGTTAAATTTAACCGCTACAAAGTGAACCTGTAAACTGAGGCAGTAAATTAATGGATTATGTATCACAACAAAAAACATTGGAAAACCTCTTCTTGTAATTTCTTTGTGGTAAGGTGTGGGGGCAGGGGTAATCATAAATGCATTTGGTCATAAAGGCACATGGTCGAATGACATGTCTTATTCCTGCAACCTTCCATTTTGAATCATTAACCATGAAAGAAAAAAATTCAGCTGGGTGTCAGACTAATCTATGAGCAAAATCAAGTTGGCGCAATTTTCTATTTTGGATTGATTTGACTCCTGAGTCATGCTGCTGTTTCACGAACGCCTGTTTCTGTGATCCTTTGTCCTTTGCTTGTGAAATTAGATCTTAGAATCTGTAATATCTTTTCCTCCATAAAAAATGAAAATTATCCACTTACTGTTTTTTCAATTTTCCCCTCAGGTAATGATTTTCAAATAATATAGAATCTATATTTGTTAGAAATTCCCTCATTTTATCTCATAAATATGAAATTCTCAAGTGACCGTTATTCAAATATGTCAATAGGATTGCTTCGCCCCCAAAACTTTGAATTTGGTATCTATTTTAGACGCCAACTTGAGAACCATACTTTCCAAGTGAAGTACAATTTTCATACGTTATCGGACACCCTCGACAAAACAAAAAACTGTTGCAAAAACCAGACTAGGGTTGGTAAATAATGAGTAATGGTCATTCTAAAGATCTGGCGCCTATTTTGGACGCCAACTTGACAATTATATATTAACTTTCAGATTATAATGGAACTTTAATACAGTACAAAGCAAACTTTACCCTATAAGAAACCTGTGTAAGATGGAGTATGAACAAGAAATTGGCATTTTAAGAATTTGACTTCCATTTCGAACACCATTTTGAGAATTATACATTTCCAGGGGTCATGAGTCTTTGTGACATTCAGTACGTCATTGAGTACACATGATACTACAACTACAAGACTGTTAAGACACCTTTTGTTGTGACTTTCTAGCAGGTAGGGTGGATTTTTTCATCAAGCCAAATAATGTGTCGTCAACTTGGACAACATCTTGAAAATGATACCTTTCCAGTGGCCAGATTATCGTAGGATTTAAATGTTATCACACCTGGCACTACAAGACACTATAAGGAAATCTTGTCTACGGTTGATAATGATCCAGCAATTGTTGTTTAAATATTTTACGGTTATATTGAATGCAATCTCTGAAATTATACAACAGTTTGACCACTAAAAATTTATATCTTTGAATTGTTATCGAGCATGCATCATACTGCAGGAAACCATTGAAAAAAACTTGTCTTGGGTAAATATTGAACAAATAATGAGCATTTTACAGATTTAGTGGCAATCTTGAAAATTATAACTTTCCAATGGTCTTGACTGTTGTAGACTTTTAGTATGTCTTTGAGTACACCTGATATTACAACTGCAAGATCATCAAGATACTTTTTGTTGTGATTTTCTAGGGTTATGGTAGATTTCATAAAGCCAAATAATGTGTCCATTAATCTGTCGATCTTGTAAATTATATCTATCCAGTTGTCAGATTTCATATGTTATCAAGTACCCTTGACACTGTATGATCCATTGAGGAGACTTGCCTAGAGTAAATAGTGAACAAGTAATGAGTATTTTAAAGGTTTGAAGGCCATCTTTGATACCATCTTGAAAATAATACCTTTCCAGTCTGACAACTGTGGTAATTTTTTAAATGTTATTAAGCACACTTGATACTTCAAGAAACAGTCGAGAATACTTGCACAGGATGTGTAATGAGCATTTTAATGATAAGGCAGCTATCTTTGGCGCCATTTTGAAAATTATACCTTTCCAGACGTCGGAATGTGTTGAGATTTTGATATGTTATTAAGCACACTTGAGACTACATGAAACTGTTGGGGATAGATAATGAACAAGTGATGGGACGTTAAATTATCTGGTGGCCATCTTGGACGTCATCTTTCCAGTGATCAGACTTTTTCATGTTTTCAATCACACATCATATTACAAGAAGCAATTGGAAAAAAAAAAACTTGGGTGAATATTGAATGAGTAATGGGCATTTTACAGATTTGTCGTCCAATACCTTCACAGTGGTCAGGCTGTAATCAACTTTAAGTATGATATGGAATGCACCTGATACCCATTTTCCATGGAATGGGGTGTTTTTTTTTCCATAAATGCACTTGACTTTGTGAAAAATATGAGAAATTATTCCAAATTACGATATCATAAATTTAGTTCACTAAATTGACAACATGTTTCTTTCTCACATCTGTAAGATATTGCTTGTAACATGGTCATCATGCTCCCCAGCATTAAATGTATTCGCAAAAGAATATCTTCGAAAAGTTTTTTCTACATTGATCTTGACCTAATGCATTTTCTTGTCTTCTGGTGATTTCAAAAGTATCACCAATTGAATGAGCATTCTGAACTTAGTTGGCAATGACTTTTTCTACGCTGTTTGATCGCCCCCAGAGTAAAATCATTTGAATATCAAACCAGGTCGACTGGTGGCAATCTTGAATTTGACCTCTCGCAGTTCATCTCATAATTCATTGAGGTCAAATCTGATTTCCTTCCACATCTGAAGATTAATGTTATGGTACTTACTCTGTTTGCGATTTCATACTTTTTTTCAAAAAGTGCACAATCAACCATAATTTGAGAGCTTATGAGCTGTACTATGACAGCGAACTCACTTAATTTCTTTTTTTTTCTTTTTTTTCAAGGGGAAAAAACCTATCAAACCATAATTAGTTTTATTGTTTGAATTTTTCCTTCTTAGTTCGAAGTAAATGGAAACACTAAACTCTTAAATTTTAAAGTAGAACCTGTTCCATTACAAACTCCATTTTTGTCCAATATTTACCAATGCCAACAATGTTGAAAGAGATATATTCACTCTTGTTCATCTGTCAACACATTATCTCAAAAAGTTTTCATTGAACTTCAATGACATTTTTGGAAGGATGGGCCATTGGCTAAGGAAGAATTGATAAGATCCATAAATGTTTTGCCAACTAAGACACATTTTTCATGTTAATGTATTAACATATTCACTCGTATTTGTGCATACAATACCTCCAAAAGTTCTCAATTAATTTCAATGACATTTTGTGAAAGGGTGGATGCTAAGAAAGAAATCAATTTATTCGGGGTTTGATCTGGGAATTCGTTTTTTGGTTGACAGTTAATTTTTCATGCATAAGTCTGAAATATGGAAGTGATGTCTGGTGACGTGAATAAGTAGACGTAGAATTTTCGTATCTTCCTCCCAGAAGCGTAACAAAGTGGGAGCAAAGGGAGGCAGTGTGAAGGAGTGAAAACATTTCTTTGGCCTAAAATAACAGCAACATGGACTTTTGCCCAGGGTGCCTAGTCCTAGGGGACACCTGTCAGATGAATGAGTCAGTGGGACTTTCCAGTTAGATGGAGGAAAACAGGAAATCGAATTAAATAAGAACAGTCAAAATAAGAAAATTTACTGATTCAAAGTGTGGGTGCTCACAATAGTTAGGGTGTAATAGGGAAGGTCAGTGGGGTGAGGCTACGTTTGTCGTCTATTTTACAATATGCGTTGTCAGTTCAGCTACTCTGCTCCTCTCTCTTTCTCTACGACCTCTTCACAGCTTTTCTTTTGCCATTCAGAACTTCACAGACAAAATTTTGGAAGATAGACCTTAGAATCAGCCTGCTGCACCCCCAAAAAAACTTAACGAATAACTGCTTTTGATAGGAAAGACAGATGACACACAGGATCACAAGAAAAGGTTAGTGGTTTCTTTATTTTCAGTCAATGTTCTCACTAATTTTGACTAATATATTTTGCATAAAGGAACTAATACAAATGCAATTGTCTTGGATATGTGTTTCAGTACAGATGTATTGACGCACACGTGATTTTTTTTATATTCTCATGCATATATTTATGTGTACGTAAGTGTGTCTAGGTGGTGTACTTTAAAACATGATACATTTTCAGCTAGTATTAACTAAAATTCAGCTCAAGGAAAAACTTATCTGGTGACAAAAATATCACTATTTACTTTTATGCATTTAAACTTTATTAGGTAATTGTAATCTGTGTCACTCAGATCTTTCTTTCAATTCATTTAAAAAATATTACATCAAATCACTGTAACCCCACAAATGGCGCACCCAGCCAAGTGGGCTACAGATTCTTCTCTCTCTGCTCATCTGTATGTTTGTCTGTGTCTCTGGATACATTTTGGGGGCTACAACTTTGAAAAATTGCATGATTTCACCTAGCGTCACAAGTATTTTTCTTTTTTTTTTTTTTTTTGTTTCTTTCAAAAATCACTTCTGATTTTGGACTGACCAACAATGCCCAAATTATGTGCTGATATTTTTTTTTTTTTTTTATATATAATTTTTGGTCTTTAGATCTATACCTTGAAGATCTTTCAGATAATTAGTTCCGTTGCATATATGGGCTATGGTGATTTTTTTTTTTTATACAAGGCAAGGATATTTTTAATTAACTGTTTTAATTTGAATATAACTCTTATTTTTAGCAAAACTATTTAACAACCATTCTTCATAAATACAGCTATTTTCTTAATATCATATTGGAGGATAATCATACTAGTGTAGGTATCCATAAACTGATCTCACAATTCATACTTTATGAGTGTGATTCTCACCTAGTTGCTCAACAAATTTGATCTTTAGAGGAACTCTGTAAAATGCTAATAAAATCAGTATTTAAGTTCATAAAGTGTGGCAGGTAATGGATTCAATTCACAGAGCTACAGTTAAGAGTGCTGTGGATGAATACAATATTTAAATCTATGTATTTTGTTGAATATGTATGTACCTGTATCAAATTGTTAAAAGCAAACCCATAAGTAGCTTGGGTAATTTTTTTTTTTTATACATGTCAGCTTTTAGTCTATCATTCACATAAGCAGCTGTTACCCTTTCTAAAGATGATAATACATAGTTTTTATCGTTTTAAGTATGTCTGTTTTGTCTAAATAGTACTAACTATGCCATTGAAAAGAAAGAGAAATTCTTTCTAATCCTATATCCGGAGTGACAGTGAACATGCTTGAAGCACTAAATAAACCTTTATATGATGACTTCAATCATAAGTTTCAGAATCATAGATTAGATCTGTTTTATATACAATATATATATATATATATATATATATATATATATATATATATATATATGTGTGTGTGTCTGTGTTTTAACTGTATTTATTGTGATTTGCTTTGAAAAGGTACATGAATTTGTTTTTAACAAACATAGTATGACATTATTGTTCAATTTAAACATTTAGCTGATAATTTCACCTTTTTTCTTCTCTATTACCCCAAGAAAAATGATAAAATCAGCACACTTGAAGAATATCCACCCTGCTTTTTTATTTTGCAGTGTATAAACAAATCACAGATATGACACAAAACAATTTTTGTTTAATACTTGATACCCTGGCTTCATAAAATATAATTCAAACAAATTAGGTATTCATTCATTTCCGTCATTATATTTTATGAATTTGTTTTTGAAAGTTGAAACAGTTCTCATTGTGCAACACGAGAAAACGTTATCGTAGTATTAATTCTTTAGTCATTTCATAAAAATATAAAATCAATTGTTCTAAGACTAACAGGGATACTCAACATTGCAGAGGGAAAATAACTTTAGATATAACAAGATAAGAAAGCAAATTATATTTTTTTAAAGTTATCATAAAATGAAATGTTCATTTTAGTTGACTATTTAAGCATACTCCCATATCAAGTTCATTGTTGATGTTGCATTGTAAATAGAAGCACCCTCCTGAGGATTTGAAAATCAATTGTTCTTGAAAATGACTTTTTTTTACTTTTTGTTGTTGAGTAAATGAAAATAATATTAACAGAGCTGGAGTGATCATTTATCAAATTAAAGATAAAATAAAGATAATTTACATCCGTGTGATATTTGTTAAAAGAAAGGCTCTATATCCATCTATTTGTAAATTAACATTTGTGATCAAGAACCTCATGATAACCTTTGATTAAGCTGAAGATGATTAAGATTTATGTTTTTATAAAGATAACAGATGTTTTATTCATTTTTGGAATAAAATTCCAAATATTGTGCAGACTTTGTTTACTTTGTGGTAGTTAACCTTATTTTGTTTGATGGTGAATACAGATTTTTTTCTCCCTACTGACCCTGCCTGAATGTTGATCTGTCACCTAAATATAATGGGGTGAAAACCAGGTCATTTGATGTACAAAAATAACATAAAATAAAGTCAGAGCTGAATTTGTTTATACATATCAATTGAAGAAATTAACAATTGATCTAAGTATCATAGTCCAGTGTAGAGTGGCAAATGGTTTAATGACCTGGAGAATAAGAGTAGTTTTTTGCTGGGACAGTGATTGTGTTCTCTTCACATATAGCTCTTGGGAAAGGCATGAATCAATTTCTTCGCACCATGGTTATGGGTAAATCTTAGGGCAGATTAGGCTCTCTAGCTATGATTAGCAACCAGTTGAGATTCATTTAACAAATAAAAACATGAATGCA